>CM035407.1:27161027-27544571 GCA_020310875.1 Ceratopteris richardii
GCTAGTCAGAAGGCAAAGGAAAATGAAGCTCTTCAACTAGTAAGCAAAAAATCTGCTAATTCTGCACAATCAAAGATGGAAGACAAAGATGAAAAGAAATCAAAAAATCAGAAATTGTTTTGCAAGTACTGTAAAGGAACTGATCATATCATAAAGAACTGTCCAAAAGTGGCTACTAAAGAGGCAAAGAAGAAAGAGGCTGGAATGGTTGTTGCAGAGGCTTCTACACCAAAAAGAGAGTCTGCTAATTTTGTGGAGGAAGAAAAATGGGCATTTACTACTGTTTGCAATTTTGACCCATCTTCTCATGAGCAGTGCATGTCTCCAGTAGACTTAGATGTTTGGTACTTTGATAGTGGGGTGACCAAATATATCACCTTGCAGCAGAGTTTCTTCACTTCACTCGAGCCTACCCCTACAAGGAATACTTCACATGCGCCAACAACTTCTCTTATCCTATCATGGGAGTTGGTAAGATCATTTTGACTACTACTGATGGTAGTTCTTTCACTTTGTCAGATGCTCTATTTATGCTAGGGATCAAGAAGAATCCATTATCAGTTTCAGCTTTAGCCAAGATCGGCTTGATTGTGAAATTTGATAATGACAGGTATACCGTTCATGATCTGTCAAATGGAGACGTGATTATTGCTTCTGGCATTTTAAGTCGTGGGTTGTATAAGCTCATAGACTATGAAAGATCTGTGAAAGATTCATCATGTGCAGTACATGATTCTCAGGCTATGTCAGATGTGAAGCTTTGGCATGCACGCTTTGGTGATCCGAATTTTGTTAGTTTGCTACACTTGCAGAAATCTGAAATGGTTTTCTCTTTGCCCAAACCTGAGATACCTAGAAAACATGTTTGTGAAGGCTGTATTTTGGGCAAAATGGAGCGTTCCTCATTTCCAAAAGATGGTTCAATTCGGGCTGCTCAAAAATTGCAGCTTGTACATAGTGATGTCTGTGGTCCTATGCAGACACCTTCTTTTGGAAATTATCTTTACTTCGTGACTTTCATTGATGATTTTTCCAGGCATGCATGGGTATATTCATTGGAAGCAAAGTCCAAAGTGTTCATGTGCTTCAAACAGTTTTTGGTTTTGGCTGAAAATATGTCAACATGTAAAATGGGAACCCTCTATTCTGATCGAGGGGGGGAATATATATCTTTTGATTTTAATGCATTTCTGGTTGAACATGGGATAAAACACTAGTGTACAATGTCGTATACACCTCAACAGAATGGAGTTGCTGAACGGAAGAACAAGTCACTCATGGAGATGGCGAGGTGTATGATCAAGAGTCAGGCTTTACCACATAGTTTGTGGCTTGAGATTGTCATGTGTGCAGCATATGTACTTAACAGATGTCCCACTAAAGCGCTGCAGTCTATCACTCCATATGAGGCTTAGCATGATTGGAAGTCATCTGTTGCTCATCTACGTGTTTTTGGTTGTTTGGCATATGCATTAGTGCCTGAACAACATCGCAAAAAATTGGATGATAAAGCAGTAAAATGTATTTTGGTTGGGTACAGTTCTGAAAGTAAAGGCTATCATCTGTATCATCCACATACTAAACACATTTTGGTTAGTCATGATGTTTTTGTGGAAGATGTGTTTCAGCCATTGCTTTCATGTACTAAGGAGACACCTGTTAGCTCCAAAGACATGTATGATACTTTGCTTCCTCTTTTTACAAGTGGACAGTCTAGTGTTGGTCCTAATGAGGCAACTTCTCAGCCTTTGAAGGTTTCATGTGATGATGCAAATCATTCCATTTCTGATGCAGATTTACATGATGCACTTGTTCATGAGAGCTCTGATATTGAGCAGGCAAAAACTATGCCAAAATGGTTAGTACAGTCTTTGCATGATAGCAAATTAGATGCACCTCTATCATATCATACTCGTTGAGGCTCTCATAGTGCCTCTTTTGCATCAGATTGCTATGCTATAGCTGCATCTAGTCTCTGTGATGAGAATGAGTCTGTTTCGTTTAATGAAGCACAAAATTCAAAAAATTAGATGGTTGTTATGCAATCATAAGAGTGCTTCCTAAAATAAAAGGATGAAACTAATAAAAATTCCACTTGAAAAAGAGTTTCCACAATCAGCCAAGGTTTCCCACTTTCTAATTTTAAGTTGGAAATCAGATGAATGAATAAATCTAAAATAACTAAACATGTGTATATATATATATATATATATATATATATATATATATATATATATATATATATATATATATATATATATATGTGTGTGTGTGTGTGTGTGTGTGTGTGCGCGCGCGCGCGCGTGTGCGTGTGTGCAAGTCCGAACCAACTTTGAAAGAGGGAAATGTAGGATCGCTTTTACAAGTGGAATCTGCTGCCATCGATTTTATAAGTGGAAGATTTTATAAGTGGAATCTGCTGCCATTGAGGATAGTGGCATCTACGTATGTATCAAATTCAAATAAGTCACGGGGTTCTTTCAGTGGATTAAACCTGTCATTAGTGTTTCATTTGTATAAGCTAACCCCCTTGTAGCTTAAGCTATTCCCTACTTGCTTATCTCTGCATATTGGTCCGGCTCATGGATTTCCTCTATTTTCCGCAACTGTACAGGACACCTTTCAAGATCTCCAAGATCAAGTTTAATAGATTCATGAATGGCTTTCACTGTACTGTATTTTTCCTTCACATCTTAATATCGTATGCAAAGCCCAAATTTTGATATGTACTTTCAAGCAAATGTCAAAGAGGATCCTTCTGAATGATTGAGGTACGCATGCAAACGCTTCGTATGACTGAAGCTTCTCTAAGGATGAATACTTAGGCTGGGTTCAGAGAGCGCGGCAGCACAGTGGCAGCACCTCTCTAACCCATGTGCAAGGGGTCGTTCAGAGAGGGCGGTGGCACTTGATTACTATGTGTGCCAGGTCACGGTACATATTCATGAAAAGAGTACCGAGGGGGTAAGCCCGCCGCTGAGCGGCATATTGAAGTGACTCAGCAACGTTATGTATTTTGAACCAATAGTTTCAAAGTCAAAAAGAGAATATGTATTACATCATTCAAAAATATTTTCAATTACAAAAAAGAAGTATGGATATATATGAGAAAAAAGTATTTGTTGCATGTTCCATTATGTTCACATAGGGCAGTCACACAAAAATACCTTTTGCACAGTTCCACCTTCTTGTGTTAACACATAAGGGCTAGAACTAATTATTTTCTCAATGTTCCACCTGGAATAATGCATTTTTCAGTGTTTGTTCCACCGTCTCTGTGTGAACCCAACCTTACACAGTGAGCTCAATATGCAGAACGCGATCCACATCTTTTAGTGTATGCACGAAGGTGCACCAAATGCTGAATACTTTTTTTTTTTTGAGGAAACAGGAAAATTAATATTGAAAGAGGAAAGATACAAAAGTGCAGAGGGCAGGAGCACCACTCAGCAGCCCAGTTACTGAATACTGTATAAGCCAAATGCTGAATACTGTATAAGCATGTCATAATAAATAAGTCTTTGTCCAAAATGGTAGCGACTGGAACACAATATCCAGTGTGAGAACTGTGAAAGCTTTATTATATACAGATGCCCTCAGGGACTCCGTCTTACAGGGACACAGCGCATACAACATGATAACTGTAAAAAATCACTATTGTACATGAGCTTCCAAGTTCCTCGTTTGCCTCCATATCCCTCCGTCTTACAGGAACACAGCGCATACGACATGATAACTGTAAAAGATCACTATTGTACATGAGCTTCCGAGTTCCTCGTTTGCCTCCATATGAAATGTCCTTGAAAGCCCTCCTGCTAGCAAAAGCCTTACGTTCACTATCACACATGATGCCAAGCATTCATATTTGTATTATTTTGCAGTTGTGCTGTGAACGATTTACATTAAATCGTAAAACGTGAAGCTACAATGGCGCTCGTAGTTCTCATGCAAGGGCATCGGTGTTGAAAGCCTTTACTTCTAACGGAAATCCGCTCGCCTTGTGAAGGTGTTCTTCCTTTTGTTCATAGAATTTGGAGGACTTTCCGCTGGCGTTGCTGATCTTGATTTCCGGAGATTTTTCTTGATTTTTCTCAAGTCATTTCTGACCAGATCACGGTGCAACCTAGGTCTTTGCTGTCTGTTTAGCAACGACAACTGTTCGTTAATAGTGGAAGAGCCAGGTACAAGCTCTAACGAGTAACATTTTAAAGCAATCTTCTTGATATTCTTATGATGAGCTTCTACGGGAGTTGCAACACTTTGCATCTCACTTCTTAGCTTTTGACAATGTAAGCATCGCCTTGACGATGCACGAGAGGTTCTTGGAGATTTCAGTGGCAAAGCTGGTGCAATTTTGTACTTGCAGCTTACACCAATATTTACTTCTGTCAAAGGAGGCCGATTCCTAAGCTTCTTTATGGAGGGCCTGTCAGTGAGGACCTGCCTCTCCTCGAAATACTTCATATCAGGTCCTGGTTTCTCCAGTTCCTTCTCTCTCTTCGCAGCTTTCACGAGGGCTGCCGAGCTTTGCCCTGAATGACGTCTTTTTGACTTGTTCTCTGAGGTCTCCAAGGCATCCAGTTTAGTATCGGTCTCGCTCAAAAACATGTCAGCCCTTTTATTCTCTCTCTGTCCATCCAGCAGCCATCTGTGGATGAAAATATCGCGTTGTCATCATCAGTAGAAACATGATTTGGCTCTCATGTGAAATTTCATTACTTATTAGTTTTCTTTTTTCAGAAACAGGTTATGCACGTCGATCATACCTAGAGTATACAGATAGTAACGTTTCATGTACACAAACGTGTATTGCAATCAAACGCATAAGAGGCACGAAGAGATCCTAGATTGGTCGTACGCAGCAGGCGATCAAACGTAAATACAACTGTTAGATAGAGATCCAGGATTCATCATAAACAAAAGGGATCAAGTGCCACTAACCGCAATAATATTTACCTTGATGTTCATTTCCTTCATGCAAGTGCACATCGCAAGAATTCGGAGGAGATATGCCTAATGTAGCACATGGCTCTAACATCCAAATCCACTATTTTGATGATCTTTTATAATTCAATCAAGTATCTTTTGGAACAGAGTTCGTGTTGTCCCAGTTTGCTGGCCTAGTGGTTGGGCCTCTCGCCTCTTGAGGCGGGGGCGAGGGTTCAATCCTTGGCAGCAACATGTAAGGGACATGTGTGTCTTGGAATGATGTTGCATGTGGCTGAGGTGTCACTGTTTGTCATCCGCGTGGTAGTTGTGACCGCCGTTTAACTTAGTCTTGTAAACCCCTGTTCTTGTGGGATAATGCGGGTCCCATGGGTACTATGCCCTTCCTTGTACAGTTGCAATTTCAAAGTTAAAGTCGGGGGGAGTAGGCCTCGACCGAACTTCCATTTAAAAAAAAAAAAACACAGTTAGCGCTACCTCCATTTATGATTGGCTTTTTAAAATTTCTAGATTAGGAGGCCAGATGCTTTTGTCTGATCGTTCCTATAGTGACAGTAATTGTTCTTCTCATGTCCTAGCTTTCGTACACGTCGATTGCGAGAAGCAATTGATAGGTATCCTCGAGTAAACTTTTGGTTGCGGGGTGGGTGCGCTACTCATGCATGGTGGTATACTTAGGTGTGAGGGTGGTGTATGGGTTTGTGTCCTGAATAACAGGAAAGATTTGGTGATAAATAAAGGGGTAGAGATGGGTATGGAGGATGATGATGCCATAATTGAAAGGGTAGGTCTATGTAGGACAACAATGGTTGTAGTGGTGCTTGTGGTTTCTTTGTATGGGATGGAACAACGAGGTAAAGATTGAGGAGATGTCGGTGTGGCATAGCTATGTTGATGGCTATGTTGTGCTGATGATATGACCCGTGTTGCTTGCCTAGGTTTAGGGAATGAAGGGATGACTCAAGAGGCTCTATAAGATGGAGAATGATGCAGAGAGGGTCGAGGAGAGTTGAGAGAAGGCTTAAGGCAAAGTGAAGTGGAGGAAACGAGACGAATAGGAGGGAAGCATTGTAAAGAAGAGTTGTGTACCCCCTTTTGTGCAACAACATAACCCTATTGATCGTGTGGCAATGTAGCAAGATCTGTAGCCGAGTCTTTCTAGACATGAGTACGAGTCCTCTTTCGTAAGTATCAAGAGGGAGGAGGTGGAGGATGTGGAGAGCGATTTCTCCTATGCACAACAAGAAGCATGTAGTGAGCCCTTGTAGGTTCAACACTTTGAGGAACACTTGTACTTTGGATTGCTTACTACTCTTAACTCAAAAATCAAATGGAGATGCCGCTTTATCCACTAAGACTAGACAAAGGTGCTTATCAACAAGCTATGAATCACTTAATTTGGGTCAATTTTGGTTGGGAATCTCAACTCGCGAAAATAGACTATCTATGCACATAGGTATCCTCGAAAATTGGACTTCACTCTCGGACTAAACACTCACAAAATATAAAACCTTTAAAAGAGGAATTCGATACAAAAAGTACAAAGGATAAGCTTTCCAATGAGTGTTTAAACACAAAAATGGTTACATGTACACTAAGATATGAAGTTCACAATATAACTGTGTACAAAGCGATTTGCGGCTCAAAACATATCTATGAGAAGACAAAATGACAAAATGGCTATTAAACACAAATCCGACCTAATCCTTGTTGAAAAGTGCCACGGTAAGTTGTTTCTTCGAGTTCCATGTGATAAGTTTGCTTTCTATCATGAACACATTTTGACGTTGATCTCCTATCTTTCTTTGAACCTACCCAATCAACATCACTAAAGTCTTTGACTTGCAATCCTTCACCAAACTTGTAAAACAAAGCATAATTAATTGTATGCTTGATGTATCTCAACATTCTCTTGACTGAATTTAAATGTTCACTTGTCAGAACTTGCATAAAAATTGAAAAAGTACACCAACAACATAAGATAGATGAAGTTTTGTAATGTTTGCATAGATTAATTAATCCTACGACACTTTTGTATATTGTTAAATCTTCCAAATTTTCCTCATCATTTGAGTAAAGGTTTATATTTGTGTCCATGGACTAAATGAGTGGTTTGCATTCACTCATTCCAAATTTGAAAAGAACATCCAACAAGTACTTCCTTTGTATCAAGTAAATGCCATCTTTTCGATAGATAACTTCAATTCCTAAAAAATAATTTAACTCTCTAAGATCTAATATTTGAAACTCCTTACCGAGCTTTCTTTCAATCTCTTTAATCCCTATAACTATCATTTCTTGTTATGATGAGATCATCAACATATATGCATATTTATACCTCTCTACTTTCTTCCTTCTTCATATACAATGAAAGATCTCCACTACTTGGGTTGTATTCACACACACTTAGATACTCTACCAAACTTTGATTCCATGATTGTGGTGCTTGCTTCATGCAATGAAATGTCAAGTTGGTATAATGGCCATATCCTTGAAGCACTAATTGCTATCAAAGTTTTGATTGTTATTGGGCTGAAAATTTCATCATAATCTATGCTTTGGGTTTGTTTCAACCCTTTAGTAACCAACTAGCTTTATGTTAGCTAGTGAACCATCATCATTCTGCTTTACTTTAAACAACAATTTGTTTGGAACAATCTTCATACCTTCTTTCTTTGGCAATAGCTCCCATGTGTAATCATCCTTGAGAGCTTTGATCTCCTCTTTCTTAACTTGCTTCCATTCCTTTCGTGTGCAAGCTTCTTCGTATGTCTCAAGCTCTTTCCCTTTGATGACCTTTATCTTGTATGCAAAATGCTTTGCCATAATACTATCATAACTCAATCTTTGAATTGGATACCTTATCCTTGAACATCTTCTTTTATTGTCTTTACAAAGTTGTTTCTTCAACTTGTTCAACTTTACCTTTGGAGTGATCACCTCTTCATACTCTTCTTCACTTGCATCTATCTCACTGTTTTGAGCAACAGTTGCTTCTTCAACTCTACCATAAACTTAATTTGGAGACAAAGAATGACTCCCAAGTCTCAACCTTCATTTTGAGCATTCTCCATTTGATGTAGATGCCTTTGGACCTGAAATTTTTGTGCTTGATTGCTGAACTTCTCTTTGATTAGTTATTGCATAATCATCACAATCTTCTTCAAGAATCTTTTCTTTTCCTTTGTCTTCATACCATGATCTTAGTTTAGCAAAGAGCACATCTCGTGAAACTCTTACTTCCTTTGTTGTAGAATCGTAGCATTTCTACCTTGGTTCCATCTTTGTTCTAATCCCTTGTGGAACGTGAACAAAGCAAACAAAAACTTTGTGGTTCCATCTTTGAATTTTGAAGACCTCTTACCAGTTCATTGTTCCTCATGTCCTTTAGCTTTGGAATATTGATGTGTCCTATCCTTTTGTGGCATAAGTCCAGTTTTGAAATTTTCTTCTCCCAAAATTGAACATACATGACCTTTCCATGTGGATGTTGGACGTCTGAAGTGAACATCCTTCCTCCTCTTCTACCTTGAGCAATGGCTCTCTCATTGATACTTCCTATTTTGCTCATTGGTTTTGGATTTGCAATGGCTATGATTGTGTTTGGAGTCTTGATGGGTGGTGCAGAAGATAGAGATGCAAACACAAAAAACACATTCCACCAACCAATAGGGAACAAAAACTTTACAGCCACCTGCACGAGAAAATACACCATCAAGCACCATAGTCAAATTCATCCTCAAATTGTATAGCCCTTGAAAGCCTAAGATAATTGGATTTGGGATGTTCTCCTCTTCACAAACTAAGAAGTGTTGTTTTACTTCCTAAACACTGAAGCGAAATGATAAATCCATTCTTACTCATGTAGAGTTATGTCCTTTTGATCTAGTACGAAGGGAGTGTGTGAGCACTTTTAGAATATCAACCTTCAACAAGGGAAGAAATGGAAATATCCGGAAAATTCAGAAATTGGAAAAGTCAACATGCGGTCAAAGATTGTCAACAAAATGGTAAAAAATGGTCAAATTATGGAGTTGGCATGCATGGCATATTTGGAGAGTACTCTTCAAGAGCTATTAATTGATATATCACACTTCGCATTTGAACAAATTTCGGAAGCTTAAAACTCAAATCCTAATTTTGACATGCTATTAATTTGCACATGGTTTTCTAATATGACACATGGCAACATGAGATTAAATCGATCATATGGCTATAAGTCAAGCCACAAAAATCTAACAATAAGTAACTAAAAGCAAGGCGACAAGACTTTTTAGAATTTCAGAAAAAATGGATACTTTAATTCAGTTTTTTCACAAAAGTATTAAGCCAAGCTTGTGGAGGTTCTAGAAAACTATTCAAAAACAAGTTTTGGAGGTTCTTATTTCTTACTCAAGGTGGAGCAAACTTAAAGCTTGATGTGGAGGATTTTGAATTTTCTCCTTCACTTGGAGTGGAGTTGTACTTCCTTCATCGTCTACAAGAAGTGCAGCAGCCTTAGAGCATATCTATACTTGGAGGAGGATTTTCTCAGCTATGAAGATTGTGGAGTAATGAAAAGCAGCAACATCAGATTCTTCTTGCATATCTTACATGCTTCTTTGTAACTTCATGTACTAAATTCATGTTATGTATGGAATATATGTGGAGGTTGGCTCCTTTCTCTCTCTCATCTTGTCTATTCTCCATCTTGTCTCTATGTCTGAATATTGATTGTGGGCCTAACAACCAACAATTCGTATCAGAGCATGTGAAAATAGTGTACATACAGAATAGTGCAGCTTGTAGAAAAGTAAGAGCCTCATGGCAAACACACATCAATCTTTATTCAGCAATTTGCAGAAGATGGTCCAGCAGGGCAGTTTTCTTGCACAAGCTGAGTATAGAATTATAGAGAAGTCAACTCCAAGAGGGGTCATCTAAGTTCTAGAAGATTGCACAAGCAATCTACAAACAGCAGATATTGCGACGAAAGATATTTAATGTGCTAGATATGCTGGATTTGAAGTTGTAGCAGACAGTTTGCTGAAAATGTAGATATGTATGCAAGGCAGGCGAGCATTGCTTCCATGTGCAACAAAAGAAGTGATGTTCAACCACTAGTCAACCTTCTCGCGCTCCTTGGATTTTGTCATTCATCCATGTATGTGGGAGCTGGCATGTTCAACTTGGTGGTCATGAAGGAAATTTTATGTGAGCAAGGATGGATAAATGATCTACACTCAAAACCTTACTATGAACATTTTTACACCACCTTTTGTGTGTGTGTGTGTGTGTGTGTGTGTGTGAGAGAGAGAGAGAGAGAGAGAGAGAGAGAGAGAGAGAGAGAGGTGTAGACGCCAACATATGACTTCAAGTTAATAGGCCTAGCCAACCTTGAGAGTTGATGGAGTATGATTCTCCATACTATCCAATACTTAGCATCCTGTAGTTGTCTCTATCCTTCCAAGCAGTACTTGGTTGAGAAGAGTGGGGATGTGTGAGTTGACATGTGTTCACTGTTGGGAGAGAGTCTTCATGTTCAAGGTCCTTGTGTGCTAGTGGACACTTGGCATGATAAGTGAAAAGTATGAAAAATATCCAGGTACCTAATTAGATAATGAACTTAGCTAACAAAATACCTACCTAGCATATGCCCCTTGTATTAAGTTAGGAGGGGATTGTTAGAATATCATCCGCGAGGAAAGAAGTGGAAATATCGAAAATTTCAGAAATAGGAAAAGTCAACAGGTGGTCAGAGATGGTCAACAAAATGGTAAAACATGGTCAAAGTATGCAGTTGGAGTTTATGGCAGATTTGGAAAGTACGCTCGAAGACCTATTCATTGATATATGATACTCGGCATTTAGACAAATTTTGGAAGGTTAAAACGCAAACCCTAATTTTGCCCATGTTTTTCAAATTGCGCATGTTTTTTAATATGATACATCGAAGCATGAGATTAAATCGATCCTATGGCTATAATTTAAGCTACAAAAAACTAATGATAAGTTATTAAAAGCAAGGAGGCTTTTTTAGAATTTCCAAAAAACAATAGATGCTTTAATTCAGTTTTTTCACAAAAGTACTATGCTCAGCTTTTGGAGGTCCTAGAAAACTATAAAAGAGCAAGTGTTGAAGGCTCTTTTTACTCACTCAAGGTGGAGCAGTCATAGAGCTTGATGTGGAGGATTTTCTCCTTCACTTGGAGAAGTGGAGTTGTGCTTTCCTCATCTTCTACAAGAAGTGCCGCAGCCTTCGAGCATATCTATACTTGGAGGATTTTCTCAGCTATGAAGATTGTGGAGTTATGAAAAAGCAACAACATATTCTTCTTGCATATCTTACATGCTTTTTTGTAACTTCATGTACTTCATTCATGTTATGTATGGAATATATGTGGAGCTTGGCTCCTTCATCTCTCTCTTGCCTTGTATATTCTCTATCTTGTCTCTATTTTTCCCATGTCTCAATATTGCTTGTGGGCCTAAAAACCAACAAGCATTAGCTGTTCCAGCTGGAAAGAGAACCTTCACGCCTTGTAACATTATAACACCGAGTCCTCGGGCATTCTGAAGCCTATGGACAGTTTAGCTGATAACTAATGGAAGGATCTTCTCTGAAAATAAAGACTCGTGCAAACCCAGAAATGAATTCCTGTTATTATAGGAATCTTCCCGAAAGTATTTTGCATATTCAGGGACAATCTTGTCACACATACATGAAAAGAAACCACATGCACTGTGAACAGCAATGAGAAGTAGAATTTCTAGGGCTGCCACACATCTGTCTCTCAGTCACAAATTATTCTGCAAGAATTAGATCAAGTTTTACTAAATATGATATCAACAACGAATTGCACAGTCCATGCTTTGGATGTAAGACAGGTTTCGTACACTCAAAGGTTGACTACCAACACTTCCTCAACTTGCAATACCATACCAATAGAGGAACACCTTATAAATGAACACCTTATAAATGAAAGGCTTACAAAAGGCAAAGAATATGGAATTCTTCAGGTAGAAAGTCATCTTATTTATATGAAGCTTCTATATACTAGCTAGAGTTAAGAGATAGAGAATACAGGGAGACAGCTAGTGAAAGGTAACTAACTGTTATATGAAATTCATGCCCTCTCACAGTATCTACGAAAATATCCATTCATGGTGATTGCAGGGCACTGATATGTTATATTAATCATAACTTCACATTAGCAGAAAGATTCATGAAATTCTCCACCTAGGCATACATCATATGCAGTATTCCTATCAGCAGCAACTCAATGGCATTATTTAGCCAGTTGAGATAGCAACAACAAAAATTATCATGTTCACACAGTTTGTCATGTCATTTCCCATCGGAGTGCAAGTATCATCAAGGACAGTCGATCCTAACAAACTTGACATTTCACATGAATTTCAGTATTTCATACATAATTTTAGTAGCTTCCAGTACCTGATCCAAAGCCTCTTAGAAATTTTGATGTGTCTTTCCAGAGCTTCTGAGCACTACACAGGAACATAATAACAGTAACTTATTCTCTTGGATTTTAAAGTGAATATACGAAGTTCATAAAGAAACATGGTTCTAGATACCTTCCCCCCCTTTTCATACCCCCCCAGCTAGTTGAAAAATAAGCAATATCAAAGGGAGATGTTTTTTTATCCTTCCCCTTCAACATTACCTCCCACCATTTTCCTAAAACATCTACCAACCTTACATATGTTTGCAGCCCCTAGCTAGTAGAACCCCATCTCCATCCTTGCCCCTCCTACAATATTTATGCTCTTCCCTCTCTTTATATCATTACATGCCCTAGATCTTTTCACCTCATATGCCCCATATTTCTTTCCTATTTTGCTCTGGGTCATTTTCGTGTCTTGTACTTTCTTTTTTCCTTTCATAACCTCTTCATATCCTGGCTCTCTAACACTATTCACCCACAACCCCCCCTTTCCTTTTTTTTGTTGGGGAAGGACTCGAGGAGGGGGACTGTTCCTCCCCCTTTTTTCTCTCCCAATCCTCCTTATTTATCTTTTTTGGATATAAAGGAGTGCTTCTATCCTTTTAATTATATCAAAATAAATAGATCTGAGAAAAAATTACTAATAAAAAGTATGAAAACATTCAACAACCCCTCAAAATATGAAGTAAAAAAAGAGTTAACTGATGTGATTAAGGCCCTATCTAGAACCAAATAAACATCAGGGTATACAAGGGATGGGGAGATGGAATTCATGCAACCTTTCATGCTTGGGTCACAACGTATTTGAAATTCCAACAAACTTTCCATATTCCAAACATTTAGTTTTTGTCCACTTTAGATATTTCATAATCGATTTCTTTGCATTCTACTGAGCCACCCAGCTCTTTGCGAGCCTTTCTCACGATTTTTCTTGTATATTTTGCCCATGTATGGCCAGCTTTCAGACATTCATTTTTACACCATGTTTCAGTCCAAGTGCCTAAATGTCTTTTTTCAATAGAACAATGCCCAAAAATTATCACTTTAACTAAAGGGATTTTAGAAAACTTATACATGGATCTCATGCATATTTGAAATTTGGATGGAAAACTTACACATCATTCTCTCTTTCTCCTAAGAGACATCATCACAGAGTGCACCATCCATAACACAAAGAAGCAACATGGAACCTTCCCCTCTTTGAACTAGTATATCAAACCCACAATCTTTTCTTCATGATAATGATCTCTCTCTCTCTCTCTCTCTCTCTCTCTCTCTCTCTCTCTCTCTCTCTCTCTCTCTCTCTCTCTCTCTCTCTCTCTCTCTCTCTCTCTCTCTCTCTCTCTCTCTCTCTCTCTCTCTCTCTCTCTCCAGAAGATGTAAGATCTACTTTCCTACGCAAGAGGGTGATTCTGAGAGCACTTGATGGCCCCCCCATCTACCTTGATGATGATCTCACACCCATGCAAGTAGCACACCGCCGGGCATGCATGCCGAGAGTACACCAAGCTCGCAAAGAAGGAAAGAAGGCTTCATACAGAGATGGTCGTGTCATCATTGATGGCAAGGCCATCCCATAGGGATTCGCGGCCCGTGAGACACTCGAGGAGATACACATTGCAGTTTGGAACTGCAATGGAGATCTATGGACACACCCAGAGAGGTTGGAAGATGTGCACAAAGGCAAAGACATCATTATGCTCACAGAGACACATGAGAGCCCGGACCGGGGCCTTCCTCGAGTCCACGGTTTCCAGTGGGAGTCCACATACAAAGAGTGTACACGTTAGCACACCACCAGAGGATCAGAAGGAGTAGCCATACTCTTCAGAGATGGACTTCAAAGCAGGATACAGATAGTCACACGTGACTCACAGGCCAGATATCTTTGGATTCGACTCCAGCTCTCACAAGAGCGGATAAGGAGACTTCAATGCCAGGACAGGCAATGATCAGTGTGAGATATTTGACCCAGAAGACCCACAGATACTACGTACCATAGAGGATGAGTCTACAGCTCGAGCTTCAGCTGACTCTACACACACTCATTATGGCACTCACTGAGACTAGGCTCTCGACATAATCTCGTTATCTATAACGGGATGGCTCAGTGGCCTACCTCAGGAGGATTGACATGCATACCACACTCAGTCACAGATGGAAGGGGAAGTTCAATAGATTACGTCATGGGATCTAGAGAGGCCATTCATCTACTTACCTCATTCACCATCCCACCCATACCCATTGGGGCCGATCACGCATACCTCGCTCTCTCCCTCAAGGGAGACACGCACACCCGCAGCACGCATCCCACACACCACCATCCACTTCACACACGAGCTAGCTCACATATATGCGGCCCAAGTCGAGAAGGGTCTTCTCTTGCTTCACCCTGACACTCCACTATCGCTACTCACCTCATAGATAGCATCAGTTCTTCAGACATCCGCCATCAGCTCCTTCCCACACACCATCCGCTCCTTCCCACACACCATCCATTCTGGTCACACACCTCCTCTCGGGACTATGCCACAACATCGTTGGTATGATGAGGAATGCAGAGATACTTACCGCCGACAAGGAGCTCAACGAGCATTGGGAGAGATCACAGAGAGACAGGCCACGGGACAGATGAAGACTCTCACACGTCGAAAGAGGCGAGCCTTTGAGGAGGCACAGGTGCTTGAGCTATACCATCTCTTTATGAGTATGGACAGTGCCGCAGCATGGCGTACCCTACGAGAGCCACGCCCGACCACACCTATTGGGAACCTACACACATGGCATGATTATGCTCAGAGATTATATGAGGTGCCTGGGCAGCCTCCCATTCCCCAGCCACTTGAGCCTCTCCCTACAAGTTCTTCTCTTTTCACAGCAAAGATGGTTGAGAGGGCCATAGGACGACTGCGACATGGACGTTCGACAGACCATACGGGATTGCAGAGTGAGCACCTCATATATGCAGCCTCCACTATAGCCCCGTTGATTGCACATGCCTTCAACCAAGCTATAGGGGAGGGCTTCCCAGAGGAGTGGACTAGGCACACCATTGTGCCTATCCACAAATCTGGCGACACCCTGGATCCAGGGAATTACAGGACCATCATGATTGGCCACACCATGGCCAAACTATACGGTGCCATACTTGAGGCAGAGCTCAGCTCATATGCAGAGACTGAGGGGCTACGAGCACGAGGCCAGGCAGGTTTTCCGCGAGCTTTCTCTACTATTGATCACATCTTCATTTTGCGCTGCCTCATTGACGGGGCAAGGGTGCGGAAGAAGAGACTATATTGCTGCTTTGTGGACTTCCGCAAAGCTTTCGATACAGTGCCACGAGAGAGGCTCTTCCAACGCCTTCAGAGCTTGGGAGTACCATCAGGGATGATTTGGGCCATCTATGCACTCTATGAGCAGGGGAGAGTACAGTGTCCAGGAGGTATGTCTGAGGCCATTGCTAGCACCATCGGTGTTAAGCAAGGCTGCCCGCTCTCTCCCACTCTATTTGGTCTCTATATCGATGAGATTGAGGACTACATTCTCCGAGCTGGAGGACAGGGTGCAGACCTCACAGGTACACCTATCCACATTTTATTATATGCAGATGACATTGTCTTGATTTCAGAGTCACCCGATGGATTACAGCACCACTTGGATGCCCTCGATGAGTTTTGTACACAGAAGGGCTTGACAGTAAACCTTGGCAAGACCAAGGTCATGATCTTCCACACCTCCCCCTTGGTGAGGAATGGAGCAGGATTCACAGCCGGCGGTGGACAGATTGAGGTGGTCACTTCCTATGTCTACCTCGGAGTCACATTCACGAGCTTACCTGGCCCCTTCAGCATGAGACAGGCAGCCACCAATAGACTCACACGAGGATATGCAGCTTTAGCCATGTTAGAGAGGAGATGTCACCAGGCACACTTCCAGGAGCCTCGCATGAAGCGGTGGCTATTTGACACACTAGCCCGACCAGCTATGATGTATGCTGCGACAGTTTGGGCCCCAAGCCTCACAGTCACCCAGTGGAGTGCGGTTGAGAGGCCCCAGGTACGTATGATCTCGCGGCTATTTCGCGGGAAACACTCGGTACCACATGACATCATCAGGGCAGAGCTAGCTGCACCACCCATGGTAGTAGATCCACTATTCCAGACTATCTGCTTTATTCAGAGGATGAGGAAGCTCCCTACAGACAGACTTACACGCAGAGCTTTTGAGGCATCTATACAGATATCAGAGTCAGGATATGAGAGAGCTTTGTACACTCAGGTTAGAGTATGGTTTGATAGTCATGGGCTTGATATGGACAGATTGCCGCCTTTTCAGTACGACCCAGACTCACCTCACATCCACCTCTCTCGTCATGAGAGGAATGTTGTGCTGAGACAGGATCTTTGGCAGCGCTACATTAGTCAGACATGGCACACACCACACATGGGATCGAGACCAGTTCTTAGACATCCTTGCAGACGGTTTCATCGGGCGGCCATGTTACATGGATACTTACATGCCTCATAGCTCGAGGGTAGCGATTGGCCAGTTGAGAGTCTCATCACATAGACTAGAGATTGAGACGGGCAGAGCCGCGGACATTCCCAGAGAGGAGCGGATATGCAGGTTTCCAGAGTAGAGATGGAGGATGAGGAGCACTTTGTATGCAGATGTAGCGCATATGATGGCATCAGAGGTAGATACGGACT
Organism: Ceratopteris richardii; assembly: GCA_020310875.1. Lineage (NCBI taxonomy): Eukaryota > Viridiplantae > Streptophyta > Polypodiopsida > Polypodiales > Pteridaceae > Ceratopteris > Ceratopteris richardii. The sequence continues at coordinate 27,178,129 of CM035407.1, forward strand.
CTATTTACAGGGCAGCCCACCCTCCGAGAGATCATGGACTCTAGAGACCAGCGACAGCTCGGGCGATTCCTACTAGAGATACAGAGTCACAGAGATTCCCTACTCCAGCCTACTGTAGCAGCCCATACAGGAGAGAGACAGAGTCAGCTCACTGAGTTCTTTATTCCACGACATGCTGCAGCCCTCCCCCCCTCAGCCCACACACCGAGAGGGGTGACTCTTCAGCAGGCTCAGACTGCTCGAGCTAGGAGACGACCCCGTGCTAGAGGATATCGGGCCCCGAGACATCACCGACATCAAATTGCAGAGATCCAAGCTCATCACCAGCGCGCCATGGAGGAGAGACGATTCCAGATGATGGCTGATCCCGCTGCAGCTATCACGATGGCCCTGACTCCACCTCCACCTATGTATCACATCTTACACCCGCCCACTAGCACAGGATGGAGCTAGTTAGTCGTTTCAGATGCATTCCCATGCTCGTTGTATGACCACTTTGCATATAGTTTGTCATAGATATCGCACTCCATACACCCCCCCCACTTTCATGGGTATCTCCACACGCATTTCACGGAGATATGTATCAGCTTTACCAGTTTCTTTTTCAGCACTTTTATCTTCTCTGATAGACAGAAGATACACCCATGTACATCGATTTGTCTCATAGGCCGAGACTCGAGTTCGGCCTCCTAATAGACGTAAAAACTCTCTCTCTCTCTCTCTCTCTCTCTCTCTCTCTCTCTCTCTCTCTCTCTCTCTCTCTCTCTCTCTCTCTCTCTCTCTCTCTCTCTCTCTCTCTCTCTCTCTCTCTCTCTCTCTCTCTCTCTCTCTCTCTCTCTCTCTCTCTCTCTCTCTCTCTCTCTCCCCCCTCTCCCTCTCCCTCTCTCTCCCCCTCTCTCCACCCTCTCTCCCCCCCTCCCCCTCCCAGCCCCCTCCCCCTCCCCCTTCTCTCTCTCTCTCTCTCTCTCTCTCTCTCTCTCTCTCTCTCTCTCTCTCTCTCTCTCTCTCTCTCTCTCTCTCTCTCTCTCTCTCTCTCTCTCTCTCTCTCTCTCTCTCTCTCTCTCTCTCTCTCTCTCTCTCTCTCTCTCTCTCTCTCTCTCTCTCTCTCTCTCTCTCTCTCTCTCTCTCTCTCTCTCTCTCTCTCTCTCTCTCTCTCTCTCTCTCTCTCTCTCTCTCTCTCTCTCTCTCTCCCCTCCAGCAGCAGCCCGCCGCCCTCCCTGCCCTGCCCGCCATCGCCCCTCCCTCCCCACCCGCCGTCGCCCTCCCTGCTCGTCGTCGCCCCTCCCTCCCTGCCCTGCCCATCACCCCAGCAGCAGCAGCCCGCCGCCCTGCCTGCCATCGCCCCTCCCTCCCCACCCGCCGTCGACCTCCCTGCCCGCTGTCGCCCCTCCCTCCCTGCCCGTCATCGGTCTCTGCTCGCCGTCGGCCTGCCCGAGCTGCTGCCCGAAACCATAATTCGGCGCCTACCTGCTGCCCGTTGCCCCACTGCCGGTTGACCCTCTGCCCTGGTTCAACCTCAACCAATGCTCGAGGCACAGTCCACAAAACCCTAATCCAGGCCCAATCTTGATCAGAATGCCTAACTCTAAACCTAAGTTAAACTCGAACCATATTCCAACACAAATTTTGAATTTTGAAACCTGACCCTAACTTGAAAAACTTGAACCCTTACCTTGAACACCCTAATCTTTACTTTGAGCCCTAACCCTAACCCGAACCCTAACCTAAACCCTAATCTGAACCCGAACCCGACCCCGAACCCTAACCCTAATCCTCTCTCTCCCTCTTCTTCCATGGCTCCCAAGCTAGAAGAACAACTGGCCACTTTAGAGCATACCCTCCGAGAATTGCTTGGAAAGCACAAGAAAGAAGGAGATTCTGAACTGAACGGGGTTACTCGCAGAGTTGTCGCCCTCGAAGCCAAGGTGGCAACTTTGGAGAAGGAAAAGGAGTCCCTTTTGCAAGCAGCACTCACGGAACCAGGAGGAGTTGCACACTGGGCTTAGTGATATGAGAACGAAACTGGACACCATACGTGAGGGGGAGATCGCCCCACAGCTAGAGGTGGTTCAGAGTGAGATTGAGACTAAAAAAGATGGATGGGTCGTAGCCGTCAAGAAAAACCTTCGACAGGAACCAAAAAAGAACACCCACCATGAGGAGATCCACATAGTACACACCACCATTGAGGAGCGGATGCGACAGGCCCATAGGCTCAATGTTCGTGTCTCTGACCTCACAGAGACAGACGGATCAACGGAGCAGGACGGGAGTCGCTTGTGCACACTACTTGGATACCGCACGGATGAGCCTCTTCCTTTCACCAGAGCCTGCAGAGAAGGACGAGACACTACACGGAGAAGAGCGCTTATCCTTCAGTTCTCGGATGAGGCAAGGAGAGACTTCCTCAGACGACGAGCGGCCCTACGCACTACACCGGGCACCCCAATCTATCTGGATGACGACCTCACACGGATGCACGTAGAGCACATACGTGCATGCATGCCACGTGTCCTCCAAGCCCGACGGGAGGGACACCGTGCCCTATACAAAGATGGTCGTGTCATCATCGATGGACGACCAATTGACTAGGGATTTGCGGCCTATGAGACAGCACAGCACGTGCGCTTTGCAGTTTGGAACTGCAACGGATCTTTGTGGACACATCCAGGACACCTCACGGAGGTGATGGAGGGCAAAGCCATGATCTTCTTGACAGACACATGCGAGCCCGGGGAGGAGCCTACCAAGGATTGAGGGCTTAGGGCTATATGTGGGAGTCAGTTCACTGCCGACAGATGAGATAGCACACCACACGAGGATCAGGAGTAGTGGTGCTCTATAGACAGTCACTACAGCAGAGGGTACAGGTGGTAGCCAAAGACCCAGAGGCACGATTCATGTGGATACGCCTCCAGCTATCAGAGGAGAGAGGAGTGTATTTCTCCGTATGCTATATTGCACCCATCGGCTTGCGCTTCACACATTCCCCTGAGCAGCCCTCAGAGAGGGAGGGACCAAACACCGCATCGCCATATGATTGCCTCAGTGACACCATTATGGAGTATACCAGGATGGGCGAAGTCTTCCTTGTAGGAGACTTCAATGCCCGCACTCAGAGCCACCAGTGTGATATCTATGACTTTGATAACCCCGAGATTCTTCGCACCATCGAGGACAGGTCTACACTCAGAGCCTCAATCGACCCCGCCACACCCACCTCATACGGCCGACATCTACTCTAGATGGGAGCAGCACACCGTCTCATTATATATAATGGGATGGCGACTTGGCCCACCTCGGGTGGTCTCACCTGCACTCCACCCAGGACACCGCTTGGAGGCAATGTGGTAAACTATGTTATCGGACCCAAGAGGCGACACATCTCATCACCTCATTCACCATCCCACCCACACCGATTGGAGCTGATCACGCATATCTCTCCCTATCCATACGCGGCACACCATGCATATCCCACCCCGCCACCATACCGCCACATGCCCATACCACCATTCACTTTAGACATGAGCTAGCACCTATCTACAGTTCCCATGTTCGAGAGCGCATCTACTCTCTTGATCCCTCCGCTTATACGAGAGAGTATCTGGTAGAGTCAGATGTCCGGGGGGCTTATCTCATCCACTTGCTAGCACTATCGGGGTGAAGCAAGGATGCCCTCTTTCACCCACCCTCTTTGGTCTCTACCAGCTCGAGATTGAGCGGGGTCGGTCCAGGGGAGTCCCCCGTGAGGAGAGGTGGTGCCCAGTATGAGAGACAGAGGTAGAGAGTGAGGAGCATTTTGTTATCAGATGCCCAGCATACTTAGACCTATGAGCATACTTCCAGATAGAGGAGTCCCTCCAGTTGTGCATGACTATGGGAGACCAACGACGCTTCGGACGCTTTCTCACAGAAGCATACGGGAGGCGAGAGCGGTCACTACAGCCCACACATCGGCCACGGGTGAGTACCCAGCATACCATTACACAGTTCTTTCAGCGAGCTGAGCTACATCAGAGAGGTCCATCTATAGGGCTCACTCTCCACCAGGAAGCAGCACAGAGAGCACGGCGCCGACCACGCATGGGAGGATATCGTCGACCACGACTATATCAGGAGGATATCTCACGCATCAGGACAGCCTACGACCACATGATGGAGCATAGGCGTACCACCACCCCCTGGGTTGTCTTCCTTCAGGAGGCACTCAGACCACCACCGATGTACCACATACTACACCCACCTCCACCCATCACCAGTAGCTAGGGTGTTTTTACTCACATTATGGATCACCCATGTATTAGGTGGCCACTATCTGCAGAGTCAGAGCCACGTCTCCCCGGTCTCTTTCAACCCTATATAGCTTTGTGTAGCGATATACTTTTTATTTCATTTCATCTTCTACACAGGGTTATTACACTTGTATATGGTTTTTGTCTCATAGGCCAAGTTTGGCCTCCAGAAGACGTTAATATGACTTTCTTTCTTTCTTCTCTCTCTCTCTCTCTCTCTCTCTCTCTCTCTCTCTCTCTCTCTCTCTCTCTCTCTCTCTCTCTCTCTCTCTCTCTCTCTCTCTCTCTCTCTCTCTCTCTCTCTCTCTCTCTCTCTCTCTCTCTCTCTCTCTCTCTCTCTCTCTCTCTCTCTCTCTCCCTCTCTCCCTCCCCCCCTCCCTCCCTCCCTCCCTCCCCCCCTCTCTCTCTCTCTCTCTCTCTCTGAAAGTGTCTCTGAAATGGCTCCCATGGACAAGAGGGAAGTGGACAAACTTATCGTTAGAGCTCTCAAAGAGGCCAAAAAGGAAGCAAACCGCAACCTCAATATGGAGATACAAAAAATGATGGAAAAGTTCAAAGGACTCGAAGAACAAGTAATGGATAAAGTCAAAGGACTCGAAGAACAAGTAAAGACTCTCACAGAAGAACGAGACAATTGGAGGACAGCCTATGAGCACTTGAAAGAAGAGGGAGAGATCTCCAACATGGAGACACTCAAAGAAGAAATAAAGAAGGAAATCAAAACGGAGGTAGAATCCACTCGAGAGTCATGGATGGAAGAAGTACACAAAAGGGTTAAGAAGGAAGTTAGGGAAGATGTGCAGAAAGAAGAACTCACACGAGTCCAGGATACACTTGAGGAGGAGAGGCTTCGACACACTCGAAAACTTGACATTTGGATTACAGGTCTACCCGAGGGAGCATCGCCACATGCAGACGCAACTTACATTTGTCGTCGACTTGGATACGAGAGCATGCCCTTCACAGATGCATGGAGGGTTGGGAGGGATACATCGCGTTTGCGAGCACTCATCCTTAAGATGAGCTCTGAGGAGGCACGGACCGCGTTCTTTAAATGTCGATCAGTACTACGTGGACTACCAGGCGGCGCCCTCTACATGGATGAGGACCTCACGAGGATGCAAGTGGCACACCGACGTGCTTGCATGCCACAGATACTCCAAGCACGCCGAGAGGGGAGAAAGGCCTTTTACCGGGATGGTAAGGTCTTCATAGATGGACGCCCTATCAAATAGGGCCACGCGGCCTATGAGACATCACTACACCAGGACACACCACTCAGAGGAGTGGTGTGGAACTGCAACAGAGCACTCTGGACGCGACCAGACAGACTAGAGGAGATCCTAGCATCACATGACTTTGCGTGCATCACAGAGACACACGAGAGCCCAGAGAGAGGTCTACCACGCATTGCACGTTTTCATTGGGAATCTGCATTCAGGACCACGACGAGACAGAGTACAGCACGAGGATCGGGGGGAGTGGCCATCATATTTCGACAGGAGATACAGAGCCGGATCCATATTATAGGTAGAGATGAGGAGGCACGATACATGTGGGTTCACATGGAGATAGCACTGGGGGGTTGGATTTACATTGCTATATGCTACTTCCCACCAGACGGGTCTCGATACGTAGGACAGGATCTTGGGGAACCGTCCCGAGACAGAGACTCACCATACACAACGCTTTCAGAGGAGATACTACATTACAGCACACTAGGTGAAGTCTTCCTTATGGGGGACTTCAATGGCCGCACTCAGTCACACCAATGCGAGGCATATGACATGGATCACCCACATGTCATGAGGGCCAGAGACAGGGATGAGATGAGCACCAACAAAGTATCGACAGGTATGGGTCAGGACACCACCGGCTATGGCAGACATCTACTCGAGCTAGGCAGCCGACATCATCTCATTATATATAACGGGATGAATCGTTGGCCAGGTTCGGGCGGATTTACTTGCTTCCCTCACGGAGGAGGTGAGAGCACAATCGACTACATTTTGGGTACCACCTCTAGAGCTTCACTCATCCCCTCACTTAGTATTGGACTACGTCCACTAGGTGTTGACCATACATTTATCACACTCGCACTCTCATCTCCGATTCCATTGGACCCTCCCTCACCCACAGACACATACCACAATACACTTCACACACGAGCTCTCACACGTTTATGCACACCATCTACACACCTGTCTACTCCCTCGATCCACTCTCACCTTTGGACACACTTACATCACAGATCACCACCATCCTACAGGACTCAGCTCTCCGCAGCTTCCCACACCGCACACATATGCACCCTCCACGCACAGGATCCATGCCCCAGAACTGCTGGTATGATGCAGATTGCCGTGAGCTACGGAAGCACCTACAGATTTTAGAGCATAGGGGAGATATTATACACACACACGCACAGCGTCGCATGCAGAGCCTTACTCGCCGCAAACGGCGAGATTGGGAGGAGAGACAATTTTGGGATAGTTACCATTTGCTCATGAGTCGAGACAGTGGAGTGGCATGGAGACATTTGAGAGAGAGGAGACAGCAGACACCTATCCGAGACCCGAGCACTTGGCATAGCTATGCACGGAGTCTATACGAGATCCCATGACAACCCCCCATTCCTAGGCCGCAGAGCTCACATCCTACTACCTCTGACTTCCTCACACCGACTATGGTGGGACGCGGTATTGCCCGGCTGCAGCATGGCAAGGCCCATGACCATTTCGGTTTACAGGCAAAGCATCTCATCTATGGAGGCACGACTCTCGCACCACTCATTGCCCACCTCTTCAATCGTGCATTCGTGGAAGGGTTCTCGGACTCATGGACTGAGCACACCATAGTGCCCATTCATAAGTCAGGTGATACTATGGATCCAGCTACATACCGGACGATCATGATTGGCCCTATATTGGCCAAGTTATATGGGGCGGTACTAGAGACAGCGTTGAGTACTCTCGCGGAGAGGAAGAGTATCAGGGCTCTAGGATAGGCAGGCTCCAGACGAGATTACTCTACTATTGACCACATCTTCACTCTGAGATGCCTGATCAACCAGGCAAGGGTGAGGAAGAGGAGATTATATTGTTGCTTTGTGGACTTCCGCAAAGCATTTGACAGTGTTCCCAGGGACCGACTCTTCAGACGACTACTTGATATCGGAGCTCTAGAGGAGATGATATGGGGGATCTACACCTTATACGAGAGAGTATCTGGTAGAGCCATATGTCCATGGGGCTTATCTGATCCACTTGCTAGCACTATCGGGGTGAAGCAAGGATGCCCTCTTTCACCCACCCTCTTTGGTCTCTACATTGATGAGATAGTGGACTTCATACAACAGCACGGGGGAGATGGCATTGAGATACGGGGGTCCACTGTCCATATTCTTTTATACGCTGATGATATTGTATTGGTTTCAGAGTTTGCAGAAGGTCTACAGCATCATCTACATGGCCTAGATAACTTTTGCAGACACAGAGGGTTATCTGTGAACCTTAGTAGAACCAAGGTCATGATCTTTCATACATCAACACAGGTACGCAGACATAGTCTGTTCAGAGAAGCAGGTGGACCGATCGAGGTGGTCGGATCATATGTTTACTTGGGAGTGACATTTACAGAAGCATCAGGGGTCTTCTCTATGTCTCAAGCAGCTCCTGACCGCATCACACGTGGGTACGCAACACTAGCTTTGATGGAGAGACAGTGCCACCACGCATATTTTCAGGAGCCCCGCACAAAGGGGTGGCTCTTTGACACTTTGGTTACGCCAACGCTCATGTAAGGGGCAGCCATATGGGGCCGGGATTAGCTACATCAGTATGGACAGCATTAGAGAGGCCACAAATCCTCATGATTGCGAGACTTATCCGCAGCAAGCCTTCAGTACCACATGATATCCTTAGAGCAGGGCTCGCTACACCACCGATGCTAGTTGAGGTACTATTCCAGACAGTATGCCTATTACAAAGACTTCGGAGCATGGATACAGAGCGCATTGCTTATCGTGCTTTCCAGGCATCACGTGATATGGCATTAGCAAACGATACCTCCACATGGTATGCACAGACACGAGACTGGCTGGCCCACCATGGCTTTGACATAGACAAGTTACCACTACTACAGTACGACTCACATGCACCCACCTACTCGCTCTCTTATCAAGAGAGGAATAGGGTCATTCGTCAGGAGATATGGCAGACATACATACAGAGGACATGGGTGAGCCCTAGGGATACATTGCCACCGAAAATGCTCTATTATCGCAAGCATTTTCTACATATATCGGACGCGGGCTTCATCGAGATCCCGAGATACATGCAGACATACCTTCCCCACCACCTCTGAGTCGTCATTGGGAAGCTTCGGGTCTCATCACATCAGCTCAAGATTGAGAGGGGTCGGTCCAGGGGCGTCCCCCGTGATGAGAGGTGGTGCCCAGTATGCACAGTTCCATCTAGAGGAGTCACTCCAGTTGTGCATGACCATGGGAGACCAGGGACGCTTGGGGCGCTTCCTCACAGAAGCATACGAGAGGCGAGAGCGGTCACTACAGCCCACACATCAGCCACAGGTGAGTACCCAACAGACCATTACCCAGTTCTTTCAACGAGCTTAGCTACATCAGAGAGGCCCTTCTATAGGACTCACGCTCCACCAGGAAGCAGCACAGAGAGCACGACGCCGACCACGACTATATCAGGAGGATATCTCACGCATCAGGACAGCCTACGACCACATGATGGAGCATAGGTGTACCACCACCCCCTGGGTTGTCTTCCTTCAGAAGGCACTCAGACCACCACCGATGTACCACATACTACACCCACCTCCCCCATCACCAGTAGCTAGGGTATTTTACTCACTCATATTATGGATCCCCTGTATTAGGTGGCCACTATCTGCAGAGTCAGAGCCACGTCTCCACATCCTTTTACCAGCCCTACATAGCTTTGTGTTTATTTCATTTCATTTTCTACACATGGTTACTACACTTGTACATGGCTTTTGTCTCATAGGCCAAGTTTGGCCTCCAGAAGACGTTAATATGACTTTCTCTCTCTCTCTCTCTCTCTCTCTCTCTCTCTCTCTCTCTCTCTCTCTCTCTCTCTCTCTCTCTCTCTCTCTCTCTCTCTCTCTCTCTCTCTCTCTCTCTCTCTCTCTCTCTCTCTCTCTCTCTCTCTCTCTCTCTCTCTCTCTCTCTCTCTCTCTCTCTCTCTCTCTCTCTCTCTCTCTCTCTCTCTCTCTCTCTCTCTCCTCTCTCTCTCTCTCTCTCTCTCTCTCTCTCTCTCTCTCTCTCTCTCTCTCTCTCTCTCTCTCTCCTCTCTCTCTCTCTCCTCTCTCTCTCTCTCTCTCTCTCTCTCTCTCTCCTCTCTCTCTCTCTCTCTCTCTCCCTCAAACCCTAACCCTAACCCTAGCTTTAACCCCTTACCCTAACCCCAAACCCCCCACCTAACTACAGCCCTCTCTCTCTCTCTCTCTCTCTCTCTCTCTCTCTCTCTCTCTCTCTCTCTCTCTCTCTCTCTCTCTCTCTCTCTCTCTCTCTCTCTCTCTCTCTCTCTCTCTCTCTCTCTCTCTCTCTCTCTCTCTCTCTCTCTCTCTCTCTCTCTCTCTCTCTCTCTCTCTCTCTCTCTCTCCCCCTCTGCCCGAAACCCTAAGTGCAGTCCCTCTGCCAGAGCTCTGCGTCTGCCCGAAACCCTAAGCGTAGCAGTTTCCGCCAGTCGCCCAGAGACAATAGCAGGTAAGGCGGGAGGGGAGAAGCCCCCCTCTTTCTTCATCTCGAGGGGAGGGTGAGGGAGGGGACCCTCTCCTTGAGCTTTCCAGCACCCTTCTCCTCGCTCCCTGTCTACAGCAACAACATGGAAGGCAGGAAAAGCTTTACCTCTGCCCTCTTGCACCAGCCGCTTTCTATACCAGCCCCAGTCAACAAACCAACAGCATGGGAGTCTTACTTACTCCAAGAAGTGAAGAAACTCCAAGGAGAAATGGCAGCAATGAAGCAGGAAATTAGTAAGAAAGATGAACAAATAGCCAGATTGCAACAAAAGCTTGATGAAACACAAGGAAACAGCCAGCAAACAGGAGCTGAATCAACAAATAAAGTCGACTTGGCAACACAATTATCCGAGGTAAAACTATCCAGCTCTACACATTTTTCAAAAGAAGTAATGTGTGTGGTAAAGGAGCAGGAATTGGTGGACAGCAACAAGAAAGTTATCAGGATTGGAGGCCTCCCCCTAGGATGGGACAAGGAGGACATCGCACCCGAGTTAAAAGATGACTGCATCCTTGAAACAGAAGTACTAGAAGCACAACTAACCAAGGTGGTCCCCTTCATCAATCTAGGGTCTCCGGTCTTCATCACACCCAAAGGAACTCAGGCAAGGGTAAGCTATTTTGACATGTCAGATAAGATAGCTGTCATGAAGCAAGCAAAGTCACTACAAGGTACTAAAGTATGGATAGCAGATGAACTCACCCCACTCCAACTTAAAAATCGACAAGCAGAGTTAACTAAAGTCAGAGAAGCCAGGAAGAATGGAAAGTGGGCAGTATACAGAGGCGATCAAGCTATTATCAGAGATTTCCATACCCATACCACATAGGAAGAAACAGCTATCTCCCTCATTTGTAATATATATTGATGTAATTTTGAAACTCTTATGAGTCATAAGAGTGCTTTGGAAGCCACATCCCCCCCCTTTTATTTTTATTTTGATTTTTCCCTTTTATTATAGCCCCTTGAGGGCTTCCCCCCCAAGTGGAATGTAATGTTTTGATGTACCTGATCGGTCCCATAGGTCGATTTCGGCCTCCCGTGGACGTTAATATATCTTTCTTTCTCTCTCTCTCTCTCTCCCTCTCTCTCTCTCTCTCTCTCTCTCTCTCTCTCTCTCTCTCTCTCTCTCTCTCACTCTCACTCTCACTCTCACTCTCACTCTCACTCTCACTCTCACTCTCACTCTCACTCTCACTCTCACTCTCACTCTCACTCTCACTCTCACTCTCACTCTCACTCTCACTCTCACTCTCACTCTCACTCTCACTCTCACTCTCACTCTCACTCTCACTCTCACTCTCACTCTCACTCTCACTCTCACTCTCACTCTCACTCTCACTCTCACTCTCACTCTCACTCTCACTCTCACTCTCACTCTCACTCTCACTCTCACTCTCACTCTCACTCTCACTCTCACTCTCACTCTCACTCTCACTCTCACTCTCACTCTCACTCTCACTCTCACTCTCACTCTCACTCTCACAGGCACAGTGTCGCATGCAGAGCCTTACTCGCCGCAAACGGCGAGATTGGGAGGAGAGACACTATTGGGATATTTACCATTTGCTCATGAGTCGAGAGAGTGTAGTGGCATGGCGACATTTGAGGGAGAGGAGACAACAGACGCCTATCCGAGACCCGAGCACTTGGCATAGCTATGCACGGAGCCTATACGAGATCCAAGACCAGCCTCCCATTCCCAGACCGCAGAGCTCACATCCTACTACCTCTGACTTCTTCACACCCACTATGGTGGGACGCGCTATTGCCCAACTGCAGCATGGCAAGGCCCATGATCATTTCGGTTTACAGGCAGAGCACCTCATCTATGGAGGCACGACTCTCGCACCGCTCATTGCCCATCTCTTCAACCGTGCATTGGTTGAAGGGTTCCCAGACTCATGGACTGAGCACACCATAGTGCCCATTCATAAGTCAGGTGATACTATGGATCCAGCTACATACCGGACGATCATGATTGGCCCTATATTGGCCAAGTTATATGGGGCGGTACTAGAGACAGAGTTGACTACTCTCGCTGAGAGGAAGGGCATCAGGGCTCCAGGACAGGCAGGTTTCAGACGAGATTACTCTACCATTGACCACATCTTCACTTTGAGATGCCTGATCAACCAGGCCAAGGTGAGGACGAGGAGATTATATTGTTGCTTTGTGGACTTCCGCAAAGCATTTGACACTATTCCCAGGGATCGACTCTTCAGACGACTAGTTGACATCGGAGCTCCGGAGGAGATGATATGGGGGATCTACGCCTTATACGCAAGAGTATCTGGTAGAGCCAGATGTCAAGGGGGCTTATCTGATCCACTTGCTAGCACTATCGGGGTGAAGCAAGGATGCCCTCTCTCACCCACCCTCTTTGGTCTTTACATTGATGAGATAGTGGACTTCATAGAGCAGCAGGGGGGAGATGGCATTGAGGTACACGGGTCCACTGTCCATATTCTTTTATACGCTGATGATATTGTATAAGGTTTCAGAGTCTGGAGAAGGTCTACAGCATCATCTACACGGCCTAGATGACTTTTGCAGACACAGAGGGTTATCTGTGAACCTTGGTAAAACCAAGGTCTTAATCTTTCATACATCAGCACAGGTACGCAGATATAGTTTGTTCACAGCAGCAGGTGGACCGATCGAGGTGGTCGGATTATATGTTTACTTGGGGGTGACATTTACAGTAGCATCAGGGGTCTTCTCTATGGCTCAGGGAGCCCGTGACCGCATCACACGTGGGTACGCAGCACTAGCTTTGATGGAGAGACAGTGCCACCAGGCATATTTTCAGGAGCCCCACACAAAGGGGTGGCTCTTTGACACTTTGGTTACGCTAGCGCTCATGTATGGGGCAGCCATATGGGGACCAGGATTAGCTACATGTTGGGAATTGAACTCACGACCTCGCGGTTAGGAGTGCGATGGGCTAACCACTTGCCCCAAAAGCCATGGTTGAGGATTACTTCCTAATCCTCTCTCTTAAGGCATGATTCAACCATCTCCTACTAGGATTATGTTACATTCCTTCCCCCTTAGACTGAGCATTGTCCTCAATGCTCACTTGTGGACCCTTCTAACTCTTGCACCCACTTTCCATGCATGAGCACTTCCACCAACCTCAAACTCCAGCATATGGACCAAATTTGGACCTATCCCACCCTCCGTGGGTGCCCAAATGCCCATGCGCCTTCATCCAAGGCCAGTTTCACACTCACCATGGATAAGTGCTTTTTCCAAGTGCCCACGAATGAGGCGTGAACCTCCGTCTTGCCCAATTTCTCAACTAGGCTCTAATACCAATGTTGGGAATTGAACTCACGACCTCCCGGTTAGGAGTGCGATGGGCTAACCACTTGCCCCAAAAGCCATGGTTGAGGATTACTTCCTAATCCTCTCTCTTAAGGCATGATTCAACCATCTCCTACTAGGATTATGTTACACTACATCAGTATGGACAGCATTAGAGAGGCCATAGATCCTCATGATTGCCAGACTTATCCGGAGCAAACCTTCAGTACCACATGATATCATTAGAGCAGAGCTCGCTGCACCACCGATGCTAGTTGAGGCACTATTCCAGACAGTATGCCTATTACACAGACTTCGGAGCATGGATACAGAGCGCATTGCTTATCGTGCTTTCGAGGCATCACGTGATATGGCATTAGCAGGCGACACCTCCTCATGGTATGCACAAACACGAGACTGGCTTGCCCACCATGGCTTTGACATAGACAGGCTACCACCACTACAGTACGACTCTCATGCACCCACCTACTCGCTCTCTCATCAAGAGAGGAATAGGATCATTCGTCAGGAGATACGGCATACATACATACAGAGGACATGGGTGAATCCTAGGGGTACATTGCCACCGAAAATGCTCTACTACCGCGAGCATTTTCTACATATATCGGGCACGGGCTTCATCGAGATTCAGAGATACATGCAAATCTACCTTCCCCACCACCTACGAGTCGTCATTGGGCAGCTCCGGGTTTCATCACATCAGCTCGAGATTGAGAGGGGTCGGTCCAGGGGAGTCCCCCGTGAGGAGAGGTGGTGCCCAGTATGCGAGACAGAGGTAGAGAGTGAGGAGCATTTTGTTATCAGATGTAGCAGGCGGAGAGAGGAGAGACCTTGGAGGTACGCAAGTTCACATTCTTTTATATGCCGATGATATTGTTTTGATTTCAGAGTCACGTGAGGGGCTCCAATGCCACCTCGGAGCCTTGGATGATTTTTGCTCACATAGAGGATTGGTTGTGAACCTTGGCAAGACCAAGGTCATGATCTTTCACACATCCAGTGGAGTGAGGAGTGAAGCCATCTTCACCATAGCAGGAGGGCACATCGAGGTGGTTACTTCATATGTCTACTTGGGAGTTACTTTCACTAGTCTACCAGGACCTTTCACCATGAGGCAGGAAGCTATTGACAGACTCACCCGAGGGTATGCATCCCTAGCCATGCTAGAGCGGAGGTGTGCGGCACACTTCCAGGAACCCCGCACGAAGGGGTGACTTTTGGACACACTAGTCACCCCCACCTTGATGTATTCAGCGACAGTATGGACACCAGGCTTGACGGTCGATCAATGGGCACAAATTGAGAGGCCCCAGGTATGTATGATCTCATGCTTGTTCCGTAGCAAGCAGACCATACCACATGACATCATCCGAGCAGAGCTCTCGGCACCACCCATGGTCCTCGAGCACTATTCCAGACAGTGAGTTTCATACAAAGGGTGAGGGAGTTACCACGCGACAGACTCACTCGTAGAGCTTTTGAGGCAGCTATATAGTTATCTCAGAGTGGACATGAAAGAGCCTGGTACTCACAGGTCATAGCTTGGTTCGCGACGCATGGGCTCGATATGGAGAGTTTGCCACCTTTTCAGTACGATTCAGACTCACCTTACTATCAGCTCTCTCGCAGCGAGAGAAATCTGGTGATCAGACAGGACTTATGGAGGCTCTACATCAGGAGAGTATGGAGCTCACCCAATTTAGAGGGGTGGATGTCAGACTACAGGGATCGGTTTCTCACCACTATGTCCGAGGGGTTCATAAAAAGACCACGCTATACAGACATCTATATGCCACAGAGTTCACGAGTAGCGATTGGACAACTCAGGGTCGCATCACACGGACTAGAGATCGAGAGTGGGAGACACAGTGGGGTCCCGAGAGCAGAGGGGATCTGCAAACTATGTACAAAGGAGATGGAGAGTGAGGAGCATTTGGTATGTCGATGAACAGCATACACTCAGATTAGGGACAGATATGAGACTTTGTTCAGAGGGCAGCCCACCCTACGAGAGATTATGGACTCCCGAGATCAGAGTCAGTTAGGACGTTTGTTGATAGAGATTCAGAGGCATAGAGATGCACTCTCACCACTGAGACACACAGCTACACAGGTGGAGAGGAGACAGCTACAGCTCACTGATTTTTTCCAGAGGTCTAGAGTCCCCTCCCCACCTAATTCCCAGCGAGGAGTGACACTACAGCATGCTGAGGTGAGTCGAGCTAGACGACGACCACGAGTCACAGCGCTCAGAGGAGTTAGGCTATACCATCGCCAGATAGAGGAGATTCAAGTGCAACATCTCGAGGCGACTGCACAACGAGTAGCCCTGATGAGAGCAGATCCTATAGCTTTCATACAGAAAGCTCTAGCACCGGCTCCACCTATGTATCACATCCTCCACCCCTCCATTACCACTGGATGGAGCTAGTAGACAGATGCATCTTCATGATTGTATTGCCCTCAGCATATAGACATGCATATACCCCCAGGGATAGGGCTCCATCAGCCTTAGTATTTTACCACACATGTTGGAGACTAGATTGTATTAGCTTTTTATGAGCTTACTTTAGTTTTGTGACAGCCGGATGACATCCGTATCATGTATCTTATGTTTGTTTCATAGGCCAACTTTGGCCTGTCATAGACGTAAAAAAACTTTCTATTCTTTCTCTCTTCTCTCTCTCTCTCTCTCTCTCTCTCTCTCTCTCTCTCTCTCTCTCTCTCTCTCTCTCTCTCTCTCTCTCTCTCTCTCTCTCTCTCTCTCTCCCCCTCTCCCTTCCTCCCTCCCCCTCTCCCTCTCCCCCTCCCTCCCTCCCTCCATCCCTGTCACGAGGAAGGAGATAAGGAATAGAGTTCACACACACTCTCACAATCAAAGAGAAGCACACACTCAGATTGAGGCAAGGAAGAATGATCTTCTTTTTCTTCTTCTTCTTCTATTACATAAAAAGGAATGACCTAAAAAACAAGAATACAACAAGTGCAATATATAAAGACCAGTACATAAGGAAAAACCTAATGTCTGCAAATGAGTGAGCTCGCAAAAAACAAATGTGCCATCAGTCTCAGTAGATAAATGTAGTACAGCTCAATGAAGTATCCCTGACATATACGAGTGTGACCACTATACATGTCAGAGAAACGAAAAACTGATACGTGTCATCCTAGATCATCACATGTTGAGCTTGATATCTCAACACTCCCCCCTCAAGCTCAACGTCATGTCCTCTAATCCAAGCATCTTCCGAAACTTCTTCAGCTTATCTGCTCCAAGTGCTTTAGTGAAAATATCAGCAACCTGCTCATCTTTTGTCACATAAACAAGATCAATATCACCTGCTAATACCTCCTCTTTGATGAAGTGATAATGTACTCGATATGCTTTGTTCTAGCATGAAAAATAGGGTTCCATGCTAATTGTATACTGCTAAGATTATCACAATAGATAGTGATAGGCTTTTGCACCTCCACACCTAAATCTGCAAGTGGCATCTCCAGCCATGATGCCTCACATGCTTCCATTGCAACACCTCTATACTCGGCCTCTGTCCTCGACAAAGCAACAGTGGGTCGCTTCTTGCTGCTCCATGTAATAGTTGCACTCCCAAGTGAGAATAGAAAGCCACTAGTAGACCTTCTATACGGAATGCTACCAGCCCAATCTGCATCAATGTATCCATGAACCTGCAAATCTACACCATCTTCATAAAACAATGCATAATCCAAAGTAGCACTCACATAACGTAGAGTGCACCTCAGAGCATCCAAATGTGGCTTCCTGGGAACCTAGATAAATTGACTTTCAAGTCAAACAGTGTAGCTAAGATTAGGCCTTCTAATTGTGAGATATATCAAACTTCCCACAATTTTCCTATACATAGTAGCATTTTCCAATGCTTCACCTGAATGGAGTATCTAACTTCAAAATTTGATCTAATGGCATAGAAATTGGCTTACAATCAGCCATACCATACTTTTGCAACATATTCAAGGCATATTGCCTTTGTGACATCCATATACCTGTTTCTGTATGTATAAACTCAATGCCAAAGAAATAGTGCACCACACAAAGATCTTTTATGTCAAATTCTTGCATAAGAAGTTGCTTTACCTCTTTGATGCTTTCTTCATTATCACCATCTACAATCAAGTCATCAACATAAATAGCCACAATCGTGATGCCATCATCTCACTTCCTTACATATAGTGAATGATCTGCATCACACATAGAAAACCCAATGGTGGTTAAGTAATAAGCAATCCTTGCATGCCATGCACGAGGAGCTTGCTTCAACCCATACAAAGCCTTTTGCAACCTGCAAACATATTCTGGATGTTCTAAATCTTCATATCCTTGTGGTTGGTCCATGTATACTTCTTCTTGTAACTCACCATGTAAGAAAGCATTCTTCACATCCATATGATGCAAAATCCATCCTTTTGTTGTAGCTAATGCAGCAGGTGTTCTTACAATAGACATTTTAGCTGCAGGGCTGAATGTTTCCTCATAATCAATGCCATAAGTTTGTGCATATCCTTTTGTTATCAAACGTGCTTTATACCTACTTATGCTACCATCAGCATTGTGCTTTACCTTGTAAACCCACTTGCAGCCTATGGGTTTCTTTCCTTGTGGCAATGGAACGAGCTTTTCTGTATCATTTCCATAATGTGCAGCCATCTCTTCATCCATAGCTTTTTCCCAATCTGCATTTCCAATCGCATCTTCAAAACAAGAAGGTTAAGCATCTTGTATTACCTTTGTCATGTAGGCACAATGGTGAGCCATGTAACTATCATATGTCAATCGTTGCACTGAATTCCGTATCCTCCCAGATCTTCTTGGTCTTGGGTCAGTTCTCCTTGTATCATCTGCATGTGCCTTTCTTGCTCCTGGAGTCTTCACAGAGGGCAATCCAAGTTCCTCATCAAGACTCTTTTCTGAACCGTTTGAATCTCCATCAACATCTTCAAAACTTGCACATGTTTTATGACTAACAAAAAGCTTTTCTTTACCTTTCTTCAATGTATTTGAAGAATTTGCTGGACTGAAATTTCCACACAACCTTCCACTCCATGGATTTGAGTTGGAACTATTGCTTGGTGATGCATCGAGTCCACTCAAAGCTTGAGATTCTGCACTTGATTTTTTAGCATTTTCTTTGTCATTTGGTTCAAGATTCAGTCCTTCTTCGGCATCTGCATAGAAGCTTGACATTTCATCAAATACCACATCCCTACTCGCCTTCACTTGTCATGTGAGTGGGTTATAACATTTATATCCCTTTTACTCTAGGGAGTATCCAATGAAGACACATTTTTCTGCTTTTGGATCAACCTTCATCCTCAACTCATCAGGAACATGTACATATGCAATACAACCAGAAACTTTCATATGTGATAAGCTTGGCTTTTTACCTGTAAACTTCTCTTCAAGTGTAACTTGATGTACAGCAACAGTTTGAGTTCTGTTCATGATGTATACAGCTGTATGCACAGCTTCTGCCCAATAACAATGAGGCATATTCTTCTCAGCCATCCAGGCTCTTGCTATTTCTGCAATATGTTTATTTTTGTGTTCGACAATGCCATTCTATTGTGGTGTGTACCTACATGAAAATTGACGTCGAATTCCATGACTTTTTAGAAAATTGTTGAACTCATTTGCACCAAGGTTGCCCTATCTCAACCACTCTCTTCGGTCTCTATATCGACGAAATCATGGAGTATATACAGCGAGCGGGAGAGCAAGGAGGAGACCTCGGAGGTACGCTAGTACACATCCTATCATATGCTGATGACATTGTCTTGCTTTCAGAGTCACAGGAGGGGCTGCAGTCACATTTACAGGCGCTCGATACCTTCTGCACTGAGCGAGGACTCAGTGAACCTTGGCAAGACCAAGGTCATTATCTTCCACACCTCCAAGTCAATACGCAGTCCGCCTCTTTCACTGAAGCTCGAGGACAGATAGAGATAGTGGACTCTTACGTCTACTTAGGTGTCGCCTTCTCGGGCAATACAGGTATGTTCTCCGTGGCCTAGGCAGAGAGAGATAGATTGATACGAGGCTATGCCGCGCTTGCCGGATTGTAGAGACCTTGCTATCAAGCACATTTCCAAGAGCCCCGGACTAAGGGGTGTCTCTTTGATACTCTAATGACACCCCCCCTGATGTACGCAGTGGCAGTATGGACACCAAGCATTACAGTGGTGATGTGGACGCAGATTGAGAGGCCCCAAGTCACCACGATCTCGCCCTTGCTCCGCAGCAAGCCCTCAGTTCCACATGACATTATACGGGATGAGCTTGGCACACCACCAATGGAGTCCCTCTTTCAACTATGACCTTTATCCTGAGATTCAGGGAACTCCCCACCAGGCGTCTCACCAAGATTGCATTTGAGAGCTCTAGACATTTGGCAGAGATAGGGCATGAGAGAGTATGGTACGCATAGACCTACTGATGGTTGGCCGACCATGGCATGAGGATTGTTGACCTCCCCCCTTTTTAGTATGACATCTCTTCCCCCTACATTACCCTCTCTTGTCCGGAGATGAGCAGGATCATCCGTCAGGACCTACTACAAATACACATAAGGGAGCCATGGAAAGCACCACGGGAGCCTCTTCCCACAAAGAGGCAACACTACAAAGAGCACTTCCTGACAGTGATAGCAAATGATTTCATCCAGAGACCACGATACATGGACACATACATGGCATCAGCAGAGAGTGGCCATTCGGAAGCTAAGAGTATCATCACACCAGCTCGAGATTGAGGTCAGGCGAGCGACACACACCCCAAAGGATGAGAGATTATGCAGGATATGTTGAGAGGAGGTGGAGGACGAGGAGCACTACACATGTAGATGCCAAGCATATGAGGATATCAGAGACCGAGAGAGTGGCCATTAATCAGCTCAGAGTATCGTCACACCAGCTCCAGATTGAGGCCAAGCGAGCGACACACACACCGGGGATGAGAGATTCTGTCGGATCTGTGGAGAGTAGGTGGAGGACGAGGAGCACTACACATGTAGATGCCAAGCATATGAGGATATCAGAGACCACTACCCACATCTGTTTAGGGGACCAAGAGAGATCAGGGTATTACTAGAGACGGAGGACCAACGCCCTCTAGGTTGTTTCATAGTAGAGCTCCAACGCCGACGTGCCTCACTTCTCCAACGGATGGAGATACACCCGACCCCCAAGACTCATATTACAGATTTCTTCATACCCACAACTGACCAGGAGCCAAGCCAGATGCAGGGTGTCACATTACAGAGAGCTGAGGAGCTTAGATGACAATGTCGACGACCAAGACCCCACTCTAGAGAGCCAATCTCCACTAGAGAGAGATTCAGGGGATTCATGCGCGCCATGACATGGAGATATGGAGACATTAACAATGCACCCCTGCCGATTTGAACGTGCAGAGCAGTCTGAGGCTCACCACAATGCCCTAGCCACCAATGCATTATATCCTACATCCACTCCAGGCATCTAGAGGACTATGACTCCACCCACCCTCCCCACCCTATGCATATCATATTTGTATCTCACCCCTTGAGCATATCGAGTGCATACCCATAGCACCCCACACCCTCGACGCAAGCTATCACCCCCTCCTTTTATACTTTGTTTTCTACTCAAATTTTTTATTTTCCTTTTGGGATTATAGTGGACTGGAACATGCTGATGTATATGTTTGTCTCACAGGCTGATTTTGACCTCTAATAGATGTTAAAAAGTCTCTCTCTCTCTCTCTCTCTCTCTCTCTCTCTCTCTCTCTCTCTCTCTCTCTCTCTCTCTCTCTCTCTCTCTCTCTCTCTCTCTCTCTCTCTCTCCCACCTCCCCCCATCACCAGTAGCTAGGGTGTTTTGCTCACTCATATTATGGATCCCCCTGTATTAGGTGGCCACTATCTGCAGAGTCAGAGCCACTTCTCCCCAGCCTTTTACCAACCCTTGATAGCTTTGTGTTTATTTCATTTCATTTTCTACACATGGTTACTACACTTGTACATGGCTTTTGTCTCATAGGCCAAGTTTGGCCTCCAGAAGACGTTAATATGACTTTCTTTCTTTCTTTCTTTCTTTCTCTCTCTCTCTCTCTCTCTCTCTCTCTCTCTCTCTCTCTCTCTCTCTCTCTCTCTCTCTCTCTCTCTCTCTCTCTCTCTCTCTCTCTCTCTCTCTCTCTCTCTCTCTCTCTCTCTCTCTCTCTCTCTCTCTCTCTCTCTCCATAGATGGACGCCCTATCAAATAGGGCCATGCGGCCTATGAGACATCACTACACCAGGAGACACCACTCAGAGGAGCAGTGTGGAACTGCAACGGGGCACTCTGGACGCGACCAGACAGAGTCGAGGAGATCCTCGCATCACATGACTTTGCGTGCATCACAGAGACACACGAGAGCCAAGAGAGAGGTCTACCACGCATTGCAGGTTTTCATTGGGAATCTGCATTCAGGACCACGATGAGACAGAGTACAGCACGAGGATCGGGAGGAGTGGCCATCGTATTTCGACAGGAGATACAGAGTCGGATCCATATTATAGGTAGAGATGAGGAGGCACGATACATGTGGGTTCGCATGGAGATAGCACAGGGGAGCTCGATTTACATTGCTATATGCTACTTCCCACCAGGCGGATCTCGATACGCAGGACAGGATCTGGGGGGACCGATCCGAGATAGAGACTCACCATACACAGCGCTTTCAGATGAGATACTACATTACAGCACACTAGGTGAAGTCTTCCTTATGGGGGACTTCAATGGCCGCACTCAGTCGCATCAGTGCGAGGCATACGACATGGACCACCCACAGATCATGAGGGCCAGAGACCCCGATGAGATAAGCACGAGCAGGGTATCAGCAGATACGGGTCAGGACACCACCGGCTATGGCAGACATCTACTCGAGCTAGGCAGCCGACATCATCTCGTTATATATAACGGGATGAATCGTTGGCCAGGTTCAGGCGGATTTACTTGCTTCCCTCACGGGGGAGGTGAGAGCACAGTCGACTACATTTTGGGTACTACCTCTGGAGCTTCACTCATCCCTTCACTTAGTATTGGACGACGCCCACTCGGTGCTGACCACACATTTATCACATTCACACTCTCATCTCCGATTCCATTAGACCCTCCCTCACCCACTGAGATACATACCACGATACACTTCACACACGAGCTCTCACATGTTTATGCACACTATTTACAAACCCGCCTACTCTCCCTTGATCCATTCTCACCTTTGGACACTCTTACATCACATATCACCTCCATCCTATAGGACTCAGCTCTCCGCAGCTTCCCACACCGCACACATAGGCACCCTCCACGCACAGGATCCATGCCCCAGAACCGCTGGTATGATGCAGATTGTCGTGAGCTACGGAAGCACCTACGGGTTTTAGAGCATAGAGGAGATATTACACACACACAGGCACAGCGTCGCATGCAGAGCCTTACTCGCCGCAAACGGCGGGACAGGGAGGAGAGACAGTATTGGGATATTTACCATTTGCTCATGAGTCGAGACAGTGCAGTGGCATGGCGACATTTGAGAGAGAGGAGACAGCAGACACCTATCCGAGACCCGAGCACTTGGCATAGCTATGCACGGGGCCTATACGAGATCCCAGGCCAGCCTCCCATTCCCAGACCGCAGAGCTCACGTCCTACTACCTCTGACTTCTTCACACCCACTATGGTGGGACGCGCTATTGCCCGGCTGCAGCATGGCAGGGCCCATGATCATTTCGGTTTACAGGCAGAGCACCTCATCTATGGAGGCACGACTCTCGCACCGCTCATTGCCCATCTCCTCAACCGTGCATTGGTTGAAGGGTTCCCTGACTCATGGACTGAGCACACCATAGTGCCCATTCATAAGTCAGGTGATACTATGGATCCAGCTACATACCGGACGATCATGATTGGCCCTATATTGGCCAAGTTATATGGGGCGGTACTAGAGACAGAGTTGAGTACTCTCGCTGAGAGGAAGGGCATCAGGGCTCCAGGACAGGCAGGTTTCAGACGAGATTACTCTACCATTGACCACATCTTCACTCTGAGATGCCTGATCGACCAGGCCAGGGTGAGGAAGAGGAGATTATATTGTTGCTTTGTGGACTTTCGCAAAGCATTTGACACTATTCCCAGGGATCGACTCTTCAGACGACTCCTTGACATCGGAGCTCCGGAGGAGATGATATGGGGGATCTACGCCTTATACGAGAGAGTATCTGGTAGAGTCAGATGTCAAGGGGGCTTATCTGATCTACTTACTAGCACTATCGGGGTGAAGCAAGGATGCCCTCTCTCACCCACCCTCTTTGGTCTCTACATTGATGAGATAGTGGATTTCATACAGCAGCAGGGGGGAGATGGCATTGAGGTACACGGGTCCACTGTCCATATTCTTTTATACGCTGATGATATTGTATTGGTTTCAGAGTCTGCAGAAGGTCTACAGCATCATCTACACGGCCTAGATGACTTTTGCAGACACAGAGGGTTATCTGTGAACCTTGGTAAAACCAAGGTCTTGATCTTTCATACATCAGCACAGGTACGCAGACATAGTTTGTTCACAGCAGCAGGTGGACCGATCGAGGTGGTCGGATCATATGTTTACTTGGGGGTGACATTTACAGCAGCATCAGGGGTCTTCTCTATGGCTCAGGCAGCCCGTGACCGCATCACACGTGGGTACGCAGCACTAGCTTTGATGGAGAGACAGTGCCACCAGGCATATTTTCAGGAGCCCCGCACAAAGGGGTGGCTCTTTGACACTTTGGTTACGCCAGCGCTCATGTATGGGGCAGCCATATGGGGACCAGGATTAGCTACATCAGTATGGACAGCATTAGAGAGGCCACAGATCCTCATGATTGCCAGACTTATCCGCAGCAAGCCTTCAGTACCACATGATATCATTAGAGCAGAGCTCGCTGCACCACCGATGCTAGTTGAGGCACTATTCCAGACGGTATGCCTATTACACAGACTTCGAGGCATGGATACAGAGCGCATTGCTTATCGTGCTTTCGAGGCATCACGTGATATGGCATTAGCAGGCGACACCTCCTCATGGTATGCACAGACACGAGACTGGCTTGCCCACCATGGCTTTGACATAGACAGGCTACCACCACTACAGTACGACTCTCATGCACCCACCTACTCGCTCTCTCATCAAGAGAGGAATAGGATCATTCGTCAGGAGATATGGCATACATACATACAGAGGACATGGGTGAGCCCTAGGGGTACATTGCCACCGAAAATGCTCTACTACCGCGAGCATTTTCTACATATATCGGGCACGGGCTTCATCGAGATTCCGAGATACATGCAGACCTACCTTCCCCACCACCCACGAGTCGTCATTGGGCAGCTCCGGGTTTCATCACATCAGCTCGAGATTGAGAGGGGTCGGTCCAGGGGAGTCCCCCGTGAGTAGAGGTGGTGCCCAGTATGCCAGACAGAGGTAGAGAGTGAAGAGCATTTTGTTATCAGATGTCCAGCATACATAGACCTACGAGCACAGTTCCAGTCGAGGAGTCATTCCAGCTGTGCATGACTATGGGAGACCAGAGACGCTTGGGACGCTTTCTCACAGCAGCATACGAGAGGCGAGAGCAGTCACTACAGCCCATACATCAGACACGGGTGAGTACCCAGCAGACCATTACCCAGTTCTTTCAGCGAGTTGAGCTACATCAGAGAGGTCCATCTATAGGGCTCACGCTCCACCAGGCAGCAGCACAGAGAGCACAGCGCCGACCACGCATGGGCGGATATCGTCGACCACGACTATATCAGGAGGATATCTCACGCATCAGGATTGCCTACGACCACATGATGGAGCATAGGCGTACCACCACCCCCTGGGTTGTCTTCCTTCAGGAGGCACTCAGACGACCACCGATGTACCACATACTACACCCACCTCCACCCATCACCAGTAGCTAGGGCGTTTTACTCACATTTTGGACCCCCCCCATGTATTAGGTGGCCACTATCTGCAGAGTCAGAGCCACATCTCCCCAGCCTTTTCCAGCCCTATATAGCTTTGTGTAGCGATATACTTTTTATTTCATTTTATCTTCTACACAGGGTTACTACACTTGTACATGGTTTTTGTCTCATAGGCCAAGTTTGGCCTCCAGAAGACGTTAATATGACTTTCTTTCTTTCTTTCTTTCTCTCCCTCCCTCTCTCCCATAGCCGATCCTTCGACTTGGCACACCTACGCCCAGAGGTTATATGACGTCCAAGGACAGCCACCATTACCGATTCCTTCCACACCGCGTCCGGTGATATCCACCCTCTTCACAGCAAGCATGGTACGACAGGCCATCCATAGGCTACAGCATGGCCGTTCAGCAGACCACACGGGGCTACAGGGAGAGCACTTTATATACGAAGCAGATGTAGTTTCCCACTTGATCGCCCATCTCTTCAACCGTGCTTTGGTTGAGGGATTACCCGACTCATGGACTATGCATACCATTACGCCTATCCATAAGTCCGGCGATATGATGGTAGGTCATATCCTGGCCAAGATCTATGGGGCACTACTAGAGACAGAGCTCAGTACACACGCTGAGGCAGCGGGGATCAGAGCACCCGGCCAGGCAGGCTTCCGCCGCACTTTCTCCACCATCGACCACATCTTCGTGCTTCCTTGCTTGATTGAGAGCGCGAAGGCGAGAAAGCAGAGACTATACTGTTGCTTTGTGGATTTCCGCAAAGCCTTCGACATGGTCCCTCGAGAGAGACTACTACGGAGGCTCCAGGAGTTACAGCTTCCATCGGACATGCTATGGGCCATCCACGCTTTGTATGCACGAGTCACAGGCAGGGTACGCTGCCCCGGCGGTCTATCAGACAGCCTTGTTAGCACCATTGGTGTGAAACAAGGTTGCCCCCTCTCACCCACTCTCTTCGGTCTCTACATCGACGAGATCACGGAGTATATACAGCGAGCAGGAGGGAGAGGAGGAGACATCGGAGGTACTCCAGTACATATCCTATTATATGCTGATGACATTGTCCTGCTCTCAGAGTCACAGGAGGGGTTGCAGTCACATTTACAGGCGCTCGATACCTTTTGCATGGAGAGAGGACTCACAGTGAACCTTGGCAAGACCAAGGTCATGATCTTCCATACCTCCAGGACAGTACGCCATCGCGCCTCTTTCACAGCAGCTGGAGGACAGATAGAGGTAGTGGACTCCTACGTCTACCTAGGTATCACCTTCTCGGGCAGCACAGGGGTATTCTCCATGGCACAGGCTGCGAGAGATAGATTGACGCGAGGTTATGCGGCACTTGCAGGATTGGAGAGACGCTGCTTTCAGACACATTTTCAGGAGCCCCGGACTAAGGGGTGGCTCTTTGACACTCTAGTGACACCCGCATTGATGTACGCAGCAGCAGTATGGGCACCAGGGATCACAGAGGCGATGTGGACGCAGATTGAGAGGCCCCAGATCACCATGATATCACGCTTGCTGCGCAGCAAGCCCTCCGTTCCACATGACATTATACGAGCTAAGCTTGGCACACCACCGATGCTAGTGGAGGCCCTCTTCCAGTTGGTGACCTTTATTCTGAGAGTCAGAGAGCTCCCCACTAGCCGACTCACCAGGCTTGCATTTGAGAGCTCTAGACATTTGGCAGAGACAAGGCATGAGAGAGTATGGTATGCACAGACTTACCGATGGTTAGCAAACCATGGCATGAGCATTACGGATCTCCCCCCTTTTCAGTATGACCTCTCTTCCCCCCACATTACCCTCTCTCGTTCGGAGAGGAATAGGATCATCCGTCAGGACCTACTACAGATACACGTCAGGGAGACATGGATAGCACCACGGGAGCCTCTTCCCACAAAGAGGCAACACTACAGAGAGCACTTCCTAACTGTGACAGCTGATGGTTTCATTCAGAGACCACGATACATGGATACATATATGGCACCAGCTGAGAGAGTGGCCATTGGGCAGCTCAGAGTATCATCACACCAGCTCGAGATTGAGATTGGGCGAGCCACACATACCCCCAGGGATGAGCGATTATGCAGGATATGTAGAGAGGAGGTGGAGGACGAGGAGCACTACACATGTAGATGCCAGGCATATGAGGACATCAGAGACCGCTACCCACAGCTCTTCAGGGGGCCTAGAGAGATCAGGGCTTTATTGGGGACAGAGGACCAGCGCCCTCTAGGTCGTTTCCTAGTAGAGCTCAAGCACAACCGCGCATCACTCCTCCAGCAGCAGATGGAGATACACCTGCCCCCCCCCCCCTCAGACTCATATTACAGATTTTTTCAGACCCACATACACTCGAGGGCCCAGCTCGATGCGGGGTGTCACATTACACAGAGCAGAGGAGCTTAGACGACAGCGTCGACGACCGAGACCCCTTGTCCGGAGAGCTCGTCCACATCAGAGAGAGATTCAGGCGATTCACACACGCCATGACATGGAGATACAGAGACGTCAGCAGCGCACCCCTATCGATTTGGACACAGAGCATTTTGAGGATCGCCATGATGCCTTACCCACCGATGCATTATATCCTACACCCACTCCAGGCATTTAGGGGGTTGTGACACCATCGAGCCTCCCCTCCCTATGCATATCATGTTTGTATCTCACCCATTGAGCATATAGAGTGCATACCCATAGCACCCCACACCCTTGATGCCAGCTACTATTCCTCCTTTTATACCCGTTTGTATTACTCACACTTTATTTTCGTTTTGGATCACAGTGGATTGGATCATACTGATGTATATGTTTTGTCTCATAGGCCGATTTTGGCCTCTAATAGACGTTAAAAAGTCTTTCTTTCTTTCTTTCTTTCTCTCTCTCCCCCCCAAGTTGGAGGAACAATTGGCCACCTTAGAGCATACTCTTCGAGAGTTGATAGGGAAACATAAAAAAGAAGGAGATTCTGGACTTAACGGGGCTATCCGCCGAGTCGTCACTCTTGAAGCAAAAGTAACAGCCTTGGAGAAGGAAAACAAGTCCCTACGGGAGGAGCTTGTTGCTATGCGCAAGAAGAACTCATAGAATCATGATGAGTTGCACATAGGGCTTACCGATATGAAGATGAAACTGGACAGCATACGTGAGGAGGGGGAAATTGCCCCACACCTCGAGGACATTCGGACGACTATAAAGAAACAGTGCATAGAGGTGGTTCAGAGTGAGCTTAAGACTAGAAAAGATGGATGGGTCGAAGTTGTCAAGAAAAACCTTCGACAGGAAGCAAAGAAGAACACCCACCATGAGGAGATCCACATAGTACACACCACCATTGAGGAGGAGCGAATGCGACAGGCCCGAAGGCTCAATGTTCGTGTCTCTGGCCTCACAGAGACAGACGGATCACCGGAGCAGGATGGGCGTCGCTTGTGCACACTACTTGGATACCGCACGGATGAGCCTCTTCCTTTCACCAGGCCTGGAGAGCAGGACGAGACACTACGCAGAGCAGAGCACTTATCCTTCAGTTCTCGGATGAAGCCAGGAGGAGAGACTTCCTCAGACGACAAGCGGCACTACGCACTACACCGGGCACCCCGATCTATTTGGATGACGACCTCACACGGATGCAGGTAGAGCACAGACGCGCATGTATGCCATGTGTTCTCTAGGCCCGACGGGAGGGACATCGTGCCCTATAGAGAGACAGTCGTATCATCATCGATGGACGACCAATTGACTAGGGATTCGCGGCCTATGAGACAGCACAGCAGGAGGTGCGCTTTGCAGTCTGGAACTGCAATGGATCTTTGTGCACACATCCAGGACGTCTCGAGGAGGTGATAGAGGGCAGAGACATGATCTTCTTGACACATGATCTTCTTGACAGAGACACATGAGATCCCTGGGAGGAGCCTACCGAGGATTGAGGGTTATATGTGGGAGTCGGTTCACCGCCAACAGATGAGACAGCACACCACATGAGGATCAGGAGAAGTAGCCGTGCTCTATAGACAGTCGCTACAGCACAGGGTACAGGTGGTAGCCAGAGACCCAGAGGCACGATTCATGTGGATACGCCTCCGGCTATGAGAGGAGAGAGCAGTGTATTTCGCCGTCTGCTATATTGCACCCATCGGCTCGCGCTTCACACATTCTCATGAGCAGCCCTCAGAGAGGGAGGGACCCGACACCGCATCTCCATATGACTGCCTCAGTGACACCATTATGGAGTACACTGGGATGGGTGAAGTCTTCCTTGTAGGAGACTTCAATGCCCGTACTCAGAGCATGATATCTATGACTTTGATGACCCTGAGATGCTTCGCACCATCGAGGACAGGTCTACACTCAGAGCCTAAGTCGACCCTGCCACACCCACCTCATACGGCCGACACCTACTCAAGATGGGAGCAGCACACCGTCTCATTATATATAATGGGATGGCGACCTGGCCCACCTCGGGTGGTCTCACCTGCATTCCACCTACGACACCGCATGGAGGCAGTGTGGTAGACTATGTTATCGGACCTCCGGAGGCGACACATCTCATCACCTCATTCAACATTCCCACCCACACCGATTGGAGCTGATCACGCATATCTCGCCCTATCCATACGCGGCACACCATGCATATCCCACCCCGCCACCATACCGCCACATGCTCATACCACCATTCACTTTAGACATGAGCTAGCACACATCTATAGTTCCCATGTTCGAGAGCCCATCTACTCCCTTGATCCCTCCGCCCCATTGGATACCCTCACCGCCCACTTCTCCTCGATCCTCCACACATCCGCTACTCTCAGCTTCGCATACACCACCCACAACACCGCACATCCGACATGGCTGGGGCATACACCCCAGAATAGGTGGTACGATGAGGAGTGTAGACGACTATACCGACATCTCAGAGCAGAGAGTATTTTGGGATCCATCACAAAGAGGGAGGCACGACGACAGATGCAATCCCTCACACGCCGGAAGCGACGAGCTTTCGAGGAGCAAGAGGAGGCAGAGCTGTTTGACCTCATGAGTAGGGATTGCGCCACTGCGTGGAGGGCCCTACATGAGCCACGCCCACCTACGCCCATAGTAGATCCTCAGACCTGGCACACCTACGCCCAGAGGTTATATGACATCCCAAGACAGCCGCCATTGCCGATCCCTCCCACACCGCGTCCTGTGATATCCACCCTATTCACTGCAGGCATGGTACGACAGGCTATCCATAGGCTACAGCATGGCCGTTTAGCAGACCACACAGGACTACAGGGCGAGCACTTTATATACGCAATCGATGTAGTTTCCCACTTGATAGCCCATCTCTTCAACCGTGCTTTGGTTGAGGGATTACCTGACTCATGGACTATGCATACCATTGCGCCTATCCATAAGGCCGGCGATATGATGGACCAGGGAACTACAAGACTATTATGATAGACCACATCCTGGCCAAGATCTATGGGGCAGTACTAGAGGCAGAGCTCAGTACGCACGCTGAGGAAGCTTGGATCAGAGCACCCGGTCAGGCGGGCTTCCGTCGCACTTTTTCCACTATCGACCATATCTTCGTACTTCGTTGCTTGATTAAGAGCGCGAAGGCGAGGAAGCGGAGACTATACTGTTGCTTTGTGCATTTCCACAAAGCCTTCGACATGGTCCCTTGAGAGAGACTACTATGGAGACTCAAGGAGTTACAGATACCATCAGACATGTTATGGACCATCCATGCTTTGTATGCACGAGTCACAAGCAGGGTGCGCTGCCCCGGCGGCCTATCAGACAGCCTTGTTAGCACCATTGGTGTGAAACAAGGTTTCCCTCTCTCACCCACTCTCTTTGGTCTCTACATCGACGAGATCACGGACTATATACAGTGAGCAGGAGGGCTAGGAGGAGACCTCGGAGGTACGTCAGAACACATATTATTATATGTTGATGACATTGTCCTTCTTTCAGAGTCACAAGAGGGGCTACAATCACATTTACAGGCGCTCGATACCTTCTGCATGGAGAGAGGACTCACAGTGAGCCTTGGCAAGACCAAGGTCATGATCTTCCATACCTCAAGGACAGTACGCCATCGGGCCTCTTTCACCGCAGCTGGAGGACAGATAGAGGTAGTGGACTCCTATGTTTACTTAGGTGTCACCTTCTCGGGCAGCACAGTGGTATTCTCCATGGCACAGGTAGCGAGAGATAGATTGACGCGAGGCTACGCGGCACTCGCAGGATTGGAGAGACGTTGCTTTCAGGCACATTTTCAGGAGCCTTGGACTAAGGGGTGGCTCTTTGATACTCTAGTGACACCCGCATTGATGTACGCAGCAGCAATATGGGCACCAGGGATCACGAAGGCGATGTGGACGCAGATTGAGAGGCCCCATGTCACCATGATCTCACGCTTGCTCCGCAACAAGCCCTTCGTTCCACACGACATTATACGAGCTGAGCTTGGCACGCCACCGATGCTAGTGGAGGCCCTCTTTCAGCTGGTGACCTTTATTCTGAGAGTCAGAGAGCTCCCCACCAGCCGACTCACCAGGCTTGCATTTGAGAGCTCTAGACATTTGGCAGAGACAGGGCATGAGCGAGTATGGTATGCACAGACCTACCGATGGTTAGCAGACCATGGCATGAGCATTACCGATCTCCCCCCTTTCCAGTATGACCTCTCTTCCCCCTACATTACCCTCTCTCGTTCGGAGAGGAACAGGATCATCCGTAAGGACCTACTACAGATACACATCAGGGAGACAGGGATAGCACCACGGGAGCCTCTTCCCACAAAGAGGCAACACTATAGAGACCACTTCCTGACTCTGACAGCGGATGGTTTCATCCAGAGACCACGATACATGGATACATACATGGCTCCAGCAGAGAGAGTGGCCATTGGGCAGCTCAGAGTATCATCACACCAGCTTGAGATTGAGGTTAGGCGAGCGACACATACCCCCAGGGACGAGAGATTATGCAGGATATGCCGAGAGGAGGTGGAGGACGAGCACTACACATGTAGATGCCAGGCATACGAGGACATCAGAGACCGCTACCCACAGCTCTTCAGGGGGCGCAGAGAGATCAGGGCTTTATTGGAGACGGAGGACATACGCCCTCTAAGCAGGCTTGTGCCGCACTTTCTCCACCATTGACCACATCTTTGTGCTTCGCTGCTTGGCCAAGAGTGCGAAGACGAGGAAGCGGAGAGTCTACTGCTCGTTTGTGGATTTCCGCAAAGCTTTCGACATGGTCCCCCGAGAGAGACTACTACGGAGACTCAATGAGTTACAGCTACCGTCAAACATGCTATGGGCCATCCATGCTTTGTATGCACGAGTCACACACAAGGTATGTTGCCCTGGCGGCCTATCCGACAACCTTGTTAGCACCATTGGTGTGAAACAAGGTTTCCCTCTCTCACCCACTCTCTTCGATCTCTACATCGATGACATCACGGAGTATATACAATGAGCAGGAGGGCAAGGAGGAGACCTCGGAGGTACGCCAGTACACATCCTATTATATGCTGATGACATTGTCTTGCTTTCAGAGTCACGGGAGGGGCTGCAGTCACATTTACAGGCCCTCGATACCTTCTGCACTGAGAGAGGACTCACAGTGGACCTTGGCAAGACCAAGGTCATGATATTCCACACCTCCAGGACAGTACGCCGTCGACTCTCTTTCACCGAAGTTGGAGGACAGATAGAAGTAGTGGACTCTTACGTCTACTTAGGTGTCACCTTCTCGGCCAGTACAGGTATGTTCTCCATGGCCCACACAGCGAGAGACAAATTGCCGCGAGGCTATGCAACACTTGTCGGATTGGAGAGACGCTGCTCGCAGGCACATTTCAAGGAGCCCCCGACTAAGGGGTGGCTCTTTGATACTCTAGTGACACCCGTCCAGATATACGCAGCAGCAGTATGGGCACCAGGCATGATGATGACGATGTGGACGCAGATCGAGAGGTCCAGGTCACCATGATCTCACGCTTGCACCGCAGCAAGCCCTCGGTTCCACATGACATTATACGGGCTGAGCTTGGCACACCATGGATGGTGGTGGGGGCCCTCTTCCAGCTGGTGACCTTTATCCTGAGAGTCACGGAGCTCCCCACCAGCCGACTCACCAGGATTGCATTTGAGAGCTCCAAACATTTTGCAGAGACAGGGCATGAGAGAGTATGGTATGCACAGACCTATCAATGGTTGGCAGACCATGGCATGAGCATTGCTGACCTCCCCCCTTTTCAATACGACCTCTCTTCCCCCTACATTACCCTCTCTCATTCAGAGAGAAACAGGATCATCCGTCAGGAGCTACTGCAAATACACATCAGGGAGACATGGATAGCACCACGGGAGCCTCTTCCCACAAAGAGGCAACACTACGCAGAGCACTTCCTTACAGTGACAGCGGATGGTTTCATCAAAAGACCACAATACATGGACACATAAGCACATAGTATATATTATGTGTGTATGTGTGTGTGTGTGTGTGTGTGTGTGTGTGTGCGCGCGCGCATGTGAATGTCCACGAGTAGACAATTATGTTCCCCTTTTTTGGGGCTCACAGAAGAAGGGGGGGGGGGGGGGGGGGGGGGGGGGGGGGGGGGGGTGGGGGGGGGTGGGGGGGGGGGGGGGGGGGGCACAAAATCTTTTGTTTGAAATGGATATGTACAAAAAAAGGAAGGATCCCATTAATCTCTCATATATTTAAAATTCCATGTGCATTCTAGAGCTAATAGAAAAAAGATAATGTATATGCATCTTCCATAATTAGGGAGACAGTTGACTCAATTTAACATATAATTTTATGAACCAATGGAAAACCATTTGTGAAGAGATTCTTGTGCTCAAAAGTGCAGTATTCAATGATTCCGAACAAGGCAGCGGATGGTACCCACAAATTTATCCATAGTCCACATTGCATCTGTAATTCTTTGAGAGCGAGCTAACGTGATGCAAGTTCCTACTTTTTTTGATTGAATAAGATATGCTCAAGTTCTGTGGGGCTTGACAGCTTGATATCTGGATCAAAATCTTCTCTCATGCACCCCTTAAATTAAGTCCAGCAGCCACCACCCTGCTCTGAAAGCACAGAAGCGGCTAGTTCCGAAACTAGGGTGGACTAGACGACAAAGATTTCTTGAAAACTCTGTCTATGGAATGCCATTATTGGACTCCACTTTGGAGTAGTCCTGTTGCTCATGTCATTCATCTGTTTGCTACTTCCATAAAAATAGGAGTGACATGTCTGGTAGAGCACTATTGATTTCACTGGTGCTTGCAAGCAGTATATATTGGAACAACCTACAATGGAAATGGCTCTAAATAAAAACAATGTTTTGATCATTAATTTCATTCGAGTACTGATCATTCGAACAAGTACAGACATTGAAGTTCATTTAGAGCTAGATGGAAGTTGGGAAACCCCTCAACTTCAATCTGCAAGCAGCTTCGAGCACCTTCTGAGTTAAGTTTCATAAGAATACATAAATAAATTAGTATATAATTATACAAACAAATTGGAAATCAAGAAATGACTTTTGGTCAACATGCTTTTCCCACGTCTCAGACGTGACAGCAAAAAGGAGAACATACAACACCTCTATTGGAACTGCAGAAAAATCAAAGGTGGGTGAAATGGGGCTTGACTGGTCTTCAAATCATGAATCACAAAGACAAGAAAGTATGCAAAAGAAGACACAAAAAAGAAATATATGTGTATGCATATATGCACATTTATTCATGAATGAAAAAGCATATGTACGCACGTACACAGATATGCATTCATGTATGAAATCCATATCCATGCATACATACTTACATGCACACACATATCCTCATATGTATATATGTATGCATGCACATATGCAGGTATGCAAGTACTCAAGAAAAGTGTGGCGCTATGTATGCATGTATGTGTGCACATATGCATCTGATTTTCTTTTGCGTGTGTGTGTGTGTGTGTGTGTGTGTGTGTGTGTGTGGGAGAGAGAGAGAGAGAGAGAGAGAGAGAGAGAGAGAGCATGCACACCCACATGCATGCATAGACAGGTGCATGTACATAGTATATATATGCATGTGTGCATATTGTTATGAATATACATACATATTCATACATAAATGCAGAAAAGAATGAATACAAATGTTCATAAACATTCACATATTCACAAAGGCTATGTATTATAAGAACTCACTTGATCCCATGGTGTTGAGGATGGGTCTAGAGATAAGTATCGCCAACACACAAAGTTAAATGAAGCAATATTATGTTCTACCTGATCACAAAGGGAAGCTATATTATCTTTTATACCATTAAAGAAAGCGGTATTGAACAAGCAACAGACCGTTCATTTAAAGAATTGCTTGGACCAAACATACCGGAAGCCCAACTCTGATACGAATAACTTTGTGATCAATGTCTTCATAAGCTTTCTTGAAATCATCCACGATACTTGAGAGACTGCAATAGAATCAGTACACAATGCACATCAACAAAGGAAGACTGTGAAGTACTTTTGGAGGTATTTATGCAGAAAAGTTGTTTTAGGAAATTAACAAATCAGACTTTCATTTGGATATTGTTTTTCTACCGATCCTTTATTTCTGCATAATGTATTATTCACATCGCAAATTTTATGAAAGAGATACAAATTATGTCACTTGATCTAGAGAAATTCTTTCAACTTTACCATATTTCTTGAATGATTTTTTAAGTTGATTCTTTTCAAGCATAAGGAGATATCTAATAATGCCCTTCCCACAAAGGCACCTTTTGCTGGTATTTATGTTAACGATTTCTTCAATCAGTTTACACTGATTCAAAAAGGGAAGAAAGTCAGCACAACCCAAGATAAGATCAAGAAAAATTCAAGGTGGCACACATTTCTAAGAAGAGACCAAAAAAATTCTATAAGCTACCAAAAAAGAAGCAAAGATCTTTGTACAGTCTAGTGGTAATACATTCAATATTGTGTGTTGTGCTGCAAGCTTCTTCTTCTTCCTTGTGCTGTTCGCGTGCTTCCGCAGACCTCAAACTCCAACAATTGATATCACAGTAGGTCGCCGCTTCATCTCGCACGTCGTCGACACCCCTCCAGTCACAGTCTCAGAATTGCACAAAATTTGGTGAGCATACTCAGGGTGATTAGGAGATTAAAAATGCTTCGCTCTCTAGTGCCCAAATCACGATCTGAGCTCGTTTCGGCCTCTGAATGCACTATCGCAATGTTTGTACAGGCTATTTCGCCTTTTTGTGCCAAAGATATATACAGGTTTCGATTCGCCAATATAAACATCTCGAAGTCTCCTACAGGTTTACCAGAACTCGACTAGGTAATTCTGTTCAAATTTTTGAGATACAGTCAATGTTTTGCATCAGGGTATTTTAGTCAGTGGCCATGTGAAGAAGGGAGAACCCGGGACTCCATTTTGAAGAGGAAAAATGAATGCTTAATCTCCTAGGGGCATCTTCTACTCAAGGGGGTTCTCCTTAGGGAAGTATACCCTAGACTCTCTCAGGCACATATATATAAGAAAAAAAAAACACACACACACACACAGCAGCAGGCTGATTTAGAACAGCATGGATTACTAAAGATTTAGAACAGCACGGATTCTAAGAGTTTTTCAAAGAAAATATCACATGAGATGCAATCTGCTTATTTGTAGAAATCATTCTAACAAGGACAAACATTGACTCGAAATAAGAGAAATATTACATAGACAAGAATATGACAGTTCTTCCAATACAAGATAATCTGATGACTAATTACATGGACAAGATACTATAGCATAACATAAAGAGATGGACAATTGAGGGGGCGAGTCCCAACTCACTGCTCCGCAAGAAAAGGAAGACATCATCTCAGCCTAGGAACTTGAGAACTTGTAAGGAACGCAGTGGAAGCTACCCTTGCTCAACTCCACTTGTTGCAGTCAAGTGCCCGACCCACTCCTCCTTCACAAAGCTCCCAATTCCATGCTTCAATCTGCTATCTGTTAAAAATAAAGAAGTAAGTTCGTATATATTTTTGCATGAGAAGAGCTCTCAAACTCATCATGAGAGTTTTTGGTCACTTGGCTATAAAAGAGGCAAGGGAGGACACTCAAGGATAGAGGAAGAAGGCGTGGAAGCCCCCTTGTAGCTACTTCATTTGTTTTGAGTCATTTCGTTCAGTTTACTC
The DNA here is from genome assembly GCA_020310875.1 of Ceratopteris richardii. Taxonomy (NCBI): domain Eukaryota; kingdom Viridiplantae; phylum Streptophyta; class Polypodiopsida; order Polypodiales; family Pteridaceae; genus Ceratopteris; species Ceratopteris richardii. Next base: position 27,215,778 of record CM035407.1, read on the forward strand.
TCATAGAGTATGTCCAGCCGCACACCCATTTTTGGGTAGTCTACTTATGAGAGTCATATCTCTCAATATATGTATCCAATTTTAGTGTTTAAATATTCGTTGGAAAGCTTATCTCGAGTACTTCCTCTGTCTAAAACAGTTTTATGAAATTCTTTATGCTCTGTGAGTTATTCAGGTTTTAGTGAAGTCCAGTTTTCAGCTTTACTGAGTGGACAGGTAGTCTGTTTTGAATCAAATAGTTTCCAACCCAAATCTACTCCAAATTGAGTGTTTGATATCTCATTTGAAAGCTCTAGGTGTCTAGTCTAAGTGACCAAAGTTTCAAGTTCATTGGATATTTCAGTTGGTACCAGTTTTCATTTGAAGGTTCTGCTGTTGGCAAGAGTCTTGATCCTGAGAAGGTCTTCTACACTTTCCGCTGCGATTAGGAGAGGAATTCTCCAACACTATCCACCCCTAGGAGAAGCAAGAAGGGACTCCCCCCTCTACACACTATGTAGAGGTCTTGTGTCTCTGTCTTTGTCTCTCTCCCCTTCTTTGATGGAGAGGTCTTCTTATATAGTTTTTTTGTGGGATTGGTAGGAGTGAAGGGTAGCAAAAGGGGACAAAATTAGTTTCTTCTTTTGTGGCTCACTGACAATTTTGACACTCTGGAAACTTCCTTCTTGGTCCACTTTTCCTGTGCCGTCACTATCTTCCAAATTCTGGTATTCGGCGCTGTCCACTGTCCATGAGTTCTCCGCGTGCAAGTGGTTGAAAATTTAGACCATATGGAGATCTGGAAAATTTAGTCTCTTTTTTCAAGTGAAAAAGTAAACTAAATCAAAAGTAACCATTTTCTTAAAAAATAGACTACTTTTGAAAAGTCGACTAACTTCATAAAAATGGTGAACTTTTGAGTAAGTCGACTAACTTGTAAAAGTTGACTAAAAAAATAGACTACTTTGAGAAATTGGTCAACTTAGAAATTCAGACTACTTAGAGAATTGGTGAACTGGGAAATTAGACAACTTAGGAAATTGGTGAAATGGGAAAATAGGCAACTTAGGAAATTGGTGAAATGGGAAAATTAGGCAACTTGGGAAAATAGGTGAAATGGGAAATTAGGCAACTTGGGAAAATAGGTGAAATGGGAAATTAGGCAAGTTGGGAAAATAGGTAAAATGGGAAAATAGGCAACTTGGGAAAATAGGTGAAATGGGAAATTAGGCAACTTGGGAAAATAGGTGAAATGGGAAATTAGGCAACTTGGGAAAATAGGTGAAACGGGAAAATAGGCAACTTGGGAAAATAGGTGAAATGGGAAATTAGGGAAGTAGGAAATTGGGAATTCTGCCTTCTTCATGAACTCATGAGCTGGATCGTCTCTTCTCCATTTTCTTGCTCTTCGCTTCTTCTTCTTCTCCTCTTGCTTGAAATCGAGGTAACTTGCCTTGTACTTGGCTTCTGCATCTTGAAAAGCAAAACATAAAATACATTATTTTAAGGGAGTATCAGAATACCCCGGTACAGGTTGCCCACCACTTAGACATTCTCCGTCCTCGGAGAAAAATAAGACCCCTTTTTTTCTCCCCCTTTTTTTTTTCTTTTTCTCCTTTTCTTTTCTTCTTTCTTTCTTCATATTAATGGTTGGTTTTGTTACTCAATTTGAATATGTCCTTCTATGATTTACCATAATTGCCCATTGATGGTGCAGCTCTTTGGATGGAAAGAGGAGGAGATGGAGGAAATACAGAGCAGGTAATTCAAAGCTGAACGATTCCTCAGTGATGACAAATTAAAGTGATTTCCATTAGCTGCCGCTTCCGATCGACTTTGCCTTCTTAGTCTACTAAGAAGAAATCCAAAACAACCGACTTGTTGCTGAACTCACCCTTGAAGCTGTCATCATCGAATGGTAGCGTTCCGGTTGGGGCTGAACTTTAGCTCTTGGAGAAAGAGATTTCATTGCACATTGCCCTCCACAATGGACTCAAAAAAAAATCGGCCCAGTTCTTGCAAAAAGTGGACTCAGAAGTTGCCTAAAAGAAATGACCAAAAAGTAACCTAACTAGACCCCAAAATTTAGACCAAAACAAGTTGACTAAGAAAATTTTGACTAAAAAAAAAAAAATGACTAAAATTTAAACCCAAATCGCCTAAAAAGTTTAGAATTAAAAAAAAACCACCTAAATCGGCTAAAAAAAAATGACTAGAAAAGATTTGACTAAAAATTATTTTGATTAAACATTAGCCTAAAAACAAAAATCGACTAAAGAAAATTAGACTAACAAAATTTGACTAAAAAAATTTGACCACTTTGAGAAATTGGTCAACTTAGGAATTTAGACTACTTAGAGAATTGGTGAACTAGGAAAATTAGACAACTTAGGAAATTGGTGAAATGGGAAAACAGGCAACTTAGGAAACTGGTGAAATGGGAAAATTAGGCAACTTGGGAAAATAGGTGAAATGGGAAATTAGGCAACTTGGGAAAATAGGTGAAATGGGAAATTAGGAAAGTTGGGAAAATAGGTGAAATAGGAAAATAGGCAACTTGAGAAAATAGGTGAAATGGGAAATTAGGCAACTTGGGAAAATAGGTGAAATGAGAAATTAGACAACTTGGGAAAATAGGTGAAATGGGAAAATAGGCAACTTGGGAAAATAGGTGAAATTGGAAATTAGGGAAGTACGAAATTGGGAATTCTACCTTCTTCATGAACTCATGAGCTGGATCCCCTCTTCTCCATTTTCTTGCTCTTCGCTTCTTCTGCTTCTCCTCTTGCTTGAAATCGAGGTAACTTGCCTTGTACTTGGCTTCTGCATCTTGAAAAGCAAAACATAAAATACATTATTTTAAGGGAGTATCAGAATACCCCCGTACAGGTTGCCAACCACTTAGACATTCTCCGTCCTCAAAGAAAAATAAGACTCCTTTTTTTCTCCCCCCTTTTTTTTTTCTTTTTCTCCTTTTCTTTTCTTCTTTCTTTCTTCATATTAATGGTTGGTTTTGTTACTCGATTTGAATATGTCCTTCTATGATTTACCATAATTGCCCATTGATGGTGCAGCTCTTTGGATTGAAAAAGGAGGAGATGGAGGAAATACAGAGCAGGTAATTCACAGCTGAACGATTCCTCAGTGATGACAAATTAAAGTGACTGCCATTAGCTGCTGCTGCCGATCGACTTTGCCTTCTTAGTCTACTAAGAAGAAATCCAAAACAACCGACTTGCTGCTGGACTCACCCTTGAAGCTGTCATCATCGAATGGTAGCGTTCCGGTTGGGGCTGAACTTTAGCTCTTGGAGAAAGAGATTTCATTGCACGCTGCCCTCCACAATGGACTCAAAAAAAAATCGGCCCAATTCTTGCAAAAAGTCCACTCAAAAGTTGCCTAAAAGAAATGACCCAAAAGTAAGCTAACTAGACCCCAAAATTTAGACCAAAACAAGTCGACTAAGAAAATTTTGACTAAAAAAAAAATCGACTAAGATTTAAACCCAAATCGACTAAAAAGTTTAGACTAAAAAAAAAACCACCTAAATCGACTAAAAAAAATTGACTAAAAAAGATTTGACTAAAAATTATTTTGATTAAACATTAGCCTAAAAACAAAAATCGACTAAAGAAAATTAGACTAACAAAATTTGACCAAAAAAATTTGACCACTTTGAGAAATTGGTCAACTTAGGAATTTAGACTACTTAGAGAATTGTGAACTGGGAAAATTAGACAACTTAGGAAATTGGTGAAATGGGAAAATAGGCAACTTAAGAAATTGGTGAAATGGGAAAATTAGGCAACTTGGAAAAATAGGTGAAATGGGAAATTAGGCAACTTGGGAAAATAGGTGAAATGGAAAATTAGGCAAGTTGGGAAAATAGGTGAAATGGGAAAATAGGCAACTTGAGAAAATAGGTGAAATGGGAAATCAGGCAACTTGGGAAAATAGGTGAAATGGGAAATTAGACAACTTGGGAAAATAGGTGAAATGGGAAAATAGGCAACTTGGAAAAATAGGTGAAATGGGAAATTAGGGAAGTCAGAAATTGGGAATTCTGCCTTCTTCATGAACTCATGAGCTGGATCCCCTCTTCTCCATTTTCTTTCTCTTCGCTTCTTCTGCTTCTCCTCTTGCTTGAAATCGAGGTAACTTGCCTTGTACTTGGCTTCTACATCTTGAAAAGCAAAACACAAAATACATTATTTTAAGGGAGTATGAGAATACCTCGGTACACCATGGCTGAAAGCAGTGATGTATTCCATATGTTGGCTGTCGAGGATAAGTTGGGTGGTACGAATTACCCATTATGGGCTTATATGATGCGTCATGTCTTGGTCGCAAAAGGACTGTTGAATATTGTGCAGGGTGTTGAAAAACGTCCTACTACACCTATACATACAGGTAATGAAGATGGCGTCGAAGATGGCAGTATTCTGCAGATTCCTCTTCATGCCGCAGTTTTTGCTGCACCTACTACGGAGCAAATTCGTTGGGATGGAAGAGATGCTTAGGCAAATGCATTCATAGCCTTGTCTGTCAAACATGCCATTATTCCTCACATTCACTCTTGCAGAACAGCTAAGGATGCTTGGGATACACTTACCACTTTATACCAGGCAAGGAATGAGGTTTGTGTTGCTTAACTCCGAAAACAATTGGAGAGTGAGCACATGAATGAAGGAGATTCCATGGACAGTTTTCTAACAAAGATGAAAGATTTGAAGGTACAGTTGATTTCTGCCAATGAAGACTTGCCTAACAGTTCACTTGTGCAGACTGTTCTGAATGGTTTTCTTGATTCATATCAGAGTTTTGCTTCTACTCTTCATTGGATGATGAAAGGAAATCCAAATGCCTTAACATTTGAGGAGTTAGTCTCTGTTCTGTTGCAAGAAGATCCGTCTAGGAAAAACAGGTTCATTATGCATGTTACAGATCAAGCTTTCTGGCTAGTCAGAAGGGCAAAGGTAAATGGAACTCTTCTACTAGTAAGCAGAAATCTGCTAATTTTGCACAATCAAAGAAGGATGATAGAGATGACAAGAAAACAGAAAAGCAGAAATTGTTTTACAAGTACTATAAAGAAAATGATCATGTCATACAGAATTGTCAAAAACTGGTTGCATAAGAGGCAAAGAAAAAGAGGATGAAATGGTTGTTGCAAACGCCTCTACACAGAAAAGAGAATCTACTAATCTAGTGCAGAATGAAAAATGGGCGTTTACTACTGTTTGCACTTTTGACCCATCTTCTTCTCCCGAAGAGTATATGTCTGCAATAGATTCATATGTTTGGTACTTTGATAGTGGGGCAACCAAAGTCACATGGGGACGGGGACAGGTCCCGAGGACGAAGGTGTCCCCGGGACGGGGACGGTGCCTCGGGTGTCCCGAGGACGCGTCCCCGGGACGGCACTAAAATAATGCAGTTTTTTTCAAAATAATCATATGAAAGTCATGTAGAATGAATTTGCTAACATATTAGATGATTAATAACAAGAAGAACATAGAAAAAAGATGTTTTTTTAAGTATAGACAATATATACACATGTACGAAGGTCCAGACTCCAAGGACATTGAATCTTGAAGGTTGAGACTTGAGTTGAACTTTCAAATTCTAAAAGTATTGCAAAAGTGACAAGTGACAAATCATATGTATTTCATCATGTCCAAAAAGGTGGATACATCATCATCATCATATCAAAAAGAAGTTACATCATAACAACAAAAAGATGTTACATCATATGGTATACCATCGATCGACAAAAAGACTAGTCAATAGCGGCATGGCCACAAGTAACTAGTAACTACACATGAATAGCCAAGAACATAAATGTAGAGACTACAACATAAGTATAATGAGTCATAACTATGGAGAATCCAAGTGGGGAGTCTCATTTTCTGCAACACAATCAGTGGCTTCTACTTCATGTTCTTCATTTGCAACTTGGTCTGACTCGTGCTCTACCTCCCATTCTCTGAAAGGATCTCCTTCCATGCATTGAGTCCTCCGAAGCATCCTCAAATTGGCACTGACAAACACAAGGTCACTAGCACGCTGCACACCAAGTTTGTTCCTCTTTTTTGAGGATACATGTCCATACACACTCCATAGTTGCTCAAGGCAACTCGTAGTGCAAACCTGACTAAGTATCCGAATGGCCAACTGTTGAAGATTTGGACTATCAAAACCAAAATCTTCCCACCATAGGGAAGCACCAACACGTAACCTATCCTCCTGGGCATCTGTGCATGCATATGAAGCATCTTTCCCGGTCCTATATTTGGATAGTTGATCTCTGATAAGTCTTCTAGTTGCACTACCTGGGACAAGCCTCTCTAATATGATCCTCCATCCATTAGCTACCTCTGGATCTGAATATTGTTTTTTATTTTAGAAATTCTGGATCCAACATGTATGCCGCCGCATGAAGTGGGGAGTAGTATGCATTCCACGTGCTAACACAAATAGCTGAAATTTCTTCATACCTGTCATTATCCTTCACCAATGTTTTCAGTGATTCAATTGTGCGATCCATAGCTTCATATACTTTACCAATACACGGCTCCATGGAATCCACAATTTTTAGCAAGTGCACAAGTGGATGCACAATATCCACAATGTGAGAAATGTTCTCCCACCATGTTGCATCATCCGCTAACCTTCTAAAGTGCTTTCCTGTCGAAGTAGAAGCCTCTGGCATCCTTGCAAACTCATCACTCAATAAGAGCCCTCTCAAGACACCACTACATTTTACTACACGGTGTAACATGGTGAAGTTGTATGCAAATCTTGTGTCTGAATACTTGAGCAAAGCAAGAGTAGACCTCTTGCTAAACTCATTCTTCACACGTGTGTGGTTGTTGATGAAACTAACCAATGAGTTTGCCTCATTAATTCCAAGCAAAATCCAATCCAAATTCTCAATATCTTTGAGAATATTATTCAAACAATGAGCCATGCAAAAGCAAACAATAATATGAGGGTACAAATTTTCAATGATTGCACCTGCAGCTCTATTTGAAGGCTCTCAATCCGCTACAATGCAAACAACATTTGGTGCCCCACAATCTCTATGGCACTTGCCCACTCTGCCGCAAGTACATCAGCTGACTTCCCTGTCTCGGATGCATCGTGTGATGAGATGAAGTACATCTCCCCACGAGAATAGGCTACCACTCCATGGATAGAGCGTCGTTGAACATCACTCCATCCATCCACCAACAATGATACTCCATTTCTTTCCCATGATTTCTTTATGCTCTCACATGCGGCTTCAACAAGCTTCTTCTCTTTCTCCAATAGAGTGGTGCATAAGCTCTCCGAAGATGGAGGGACATAGTGTGCTCCATATTCACCTATCTTCTTTACCATGTCTTTGAAGTATGGTCATCTATGGAAAATGATAAAGAAGAAAAGATTCATAAGTAATGGATTATGATTCATGACTCATGACATATGGAAGTGAACTTTGAACTTTGAAGTTTAAAACAAAACAATAGAATCAAGATAAGATTTTTACCGAGCCGCATTGAAAGCTATGTGGTCATGATAGAAAAAACGTGCCACTGCCGTGTCGACCTCCTCCTTCAATACGGGATTCCAATTTTCATGAAGCGTTTGTTGACGTGATTGACGTACGTATGGCATTCCTGATGGTGTGGAAGAGAGAGTAGAAGTAGGAGGAAAGGAGTAGGAGAAGGAGCATGAACCGGAGCCGATGAAGATGACGCTCTTGAAGAGGACGGCATAGAAGACCTCACAAATGATGCCGGGTTGATGGGAGCTTGTGCGGTACGACGAGCATGAATTTGGGCATCACTAATAACAAGCTTGTTGAGTAATTCTTGCTTCTTCTCGGAAGTGATTGCGGAACAAAATCTTACTTCATGTCCACGTTCATGAAGTAAGTGTGCACGCACCTTGTTTGCTCCACCCGTTCGTTAGCTCTGGACAGCATGCATCTCACCCTCTCACAAAGAGTCTGATTATACCTTTCAGCCACACCATTAGAAAAGGGGTTGTATGGAACAGTAAGCTCTCTCTTTATGCCTAAATTTTCACAAAAATTTTTGAATTCAGCACTTGTGAACTCACCCCCATTATCCGTACATAAGCATTTCAGCTTTCTACCTATTTGGGTAGTCACAAATGCATAAGAAATCTCTTAAACCAAACAAACGCTTCGTCTTTTGATTTGAGTAATTGCACCTTAATCTTCCTAGAAAAATCATCAACAAAAGAAATAAAATACAAAGCACCCCCCATAGATTTGGTGGGCATGCTACATACGTCAAAATGGACAAGATCTAATATACAAGACTTACGAGACACACCAGAGTAATAGGAACTTTTCACTTGCTTTCCATATTGAAATCATTACAAAAATCTAGCTTAGTGCCTTTAACATCAAGCTTCTTCAAGTTACAAAGTTTGGATAGACCCTTTTGGCTCATATGGCCAAGTCTTTTATGCCACTATTCCATGTGAGAATTAATCTCAGCCAATGCAATGAATTTGCCAAACAAGGCCTTTCCATGCAAGCAATACAAAGTTCCCCTTTTCGTTCCTTTAGCAATCAGCCATGACCCTTTGGTCATATTCCATGAGCCTCTTTCAAATAAAGCTATAACCATGCATATCCATTTGCCCAACGGAGAGCAAACTCTTCTTGATTCCTAGGACATATCTTACATTATGCAAGACAAGCTCATTTGTACCATCTGTCGAAAGATGCATAGTGCCAATACCTTCAATGGGACACGCATGATTATTCCCTAGGTATAGAGCCATGGCTGCCCGCATGAAAAGTAACAAAACACTCCTTGATAAGATTCACATGAAACGAAGCACCAGAATCAACAATCCATGTCTGGCATAATGCGTCATTTACAATCAATAAAGCAGCAATCAGATCGACATGTCCTATACATGAACATTGCAAGAGGCATCATGTGCATGAGCATCATTAGCTGATATAGTAGCACATAGGATATCTTCCATATCTGAAAGCTCCTCAATAACAACACTAGAGGCCACATTGGCCTTCTCTTTCTCTCTCTCGTTGTCCTGTCCATCCGTCCTGTCTTCTTTCTTGTCCTTTCTTTTGTCTCCATCATTCTTCTTCCTCTTAAGCTCTGCCATATGGTATCGGCAGGCGGGCTTCTTATGACCTTTCCTACCACACTAGTAACATGTCAAATCACTACCCTGCTTCTTGCTCGAGCTTCCCCTTTCTTTGCTTTTGCTCTTAGTACTCTATGCATAAGATCCCTTTTTCTCTGATATGCCTCTGACCATAGTTCTCCATATGTGAACCATATGGCAAACGCATACGGGTATGAAAGTATGAAAAAAGTATGGAATTTCATTTAAAATATCGTACCCGATATCATACTTCTGACAAAAAAGTACTAAAAATATGAAACTTATATATATATATATATATATATATAATATATATATATATATATATATATATATATATATATATATATATATATATATATATAATATGAATGTTTGTATATAATGTATATATGTATGTATGCATATGTGTGTGTCTATATAATACATATGTACACTATTCAAGATGTGTTCGGGCCCAAAATGAAGACCAAAATTTTTCAATGACCATGTGGAAGAAGTATAGTACAGAATGAACCATACGGAAAACATACGCATACTTTTTCATACGTACGAAAAAATTTCCATACACGTACGAAAATAACTATGCCTCTGACCATGTTGGAAGGAGTGCCTCCTTCACCGCCTTCTCTTCGCTTGATCTCTTTATTCAATATAGAACCCCTCACACCATCAAAAGTAAGATTGGGGTTATTTGATAAGGAGACCACCAAGGTCTCCCAAGAATCAAGAAATGTCATAAGTAGAAAAATAGCTTTCAACTTATCATCGAAGGGAGGTATCCCTAAGTCCTGCAATTCTGATAGAGTACCTGTAAACTGAGACAAGTGCTCTGCAACGCTCTTGGACTCATCAAACTGCATGCCTACTAATTTCCTCATAAGATGTATCTTTGAGGTGTGATGTTCTCATAAGTGGCCTTAAGCTTGGCCCACAACTCTGAAGCTATATTCATGCCCTTGAGGTCTATAAGAATATCATCTAACACGGCCATTTTTATGTGAATGATAGCCCTTCTATTCAGATTATGCCACGCATCATCTGACATGTCTTCCGGCTTTCTTGCTTCCAACACTCTGTGACAATCTCTGAGGAAGAGATATCCCTGAATTCGCTCTTTCCAAAGATCAAATCCTGTGCCCTCGAGACGGCGAATCTCAAAAGATTCTTCATATCTGAGAACGACGATGCCATGGTTTCACAAATAAGAGGTTAATGTGCTGAAATTTTGGGCAAAATGCTCCAAAATCAGGGTACCACCTCTAAAAGTAGTGCAAAATGGGTTCAAACTTCTATGGGAGCAAAATGGAGCAAAATCGAGCCGATTGGAGCACAAAATTAGAATCTGAAATTTTGTGCAGAAAATTCAAGCAAGCGAATTTGTGCTTAAAATCAACAATTTTGATTTTTTTGCTACGTCAATATGCATACATAAGGCTATAACGCAGCCTTTAGAACCAAACAGGAGCAAAGCCCCAAATTTCGCTTCAAAAATTTTTGAAATTCTCAAAAAAATACCACAGTTTGTTGTACATAAGCAATTTCTTTTGCCACAATTCAATACATAAGGTGGTAGACCTGTGTATTGCCGTTATGACCTGTAAAACACCTGTTTAGACCTGTAAAACACTTGAAAACAGCCTGTTATGGGCTGTTGAGATGCCCAAAGTGTTCCTCTTGGCTCCGGAGCAAAGCACTTCGCGATGAAATCAAAATTATCGTGAAAAGTGAGGTTTTCTTTCCTGTACAGCACCTATGCGGAAGCTCTAAAACCCTAATTCTGCTCTGATACCATATGAAAGGTTTCAAATATGGTGCTTAGGAGGTAGAGGACTTGATGTAATGTGTGTGTGTGTATGCCTCAAAAGTGGAGGCACAAGTACTAGAATAGAGGGCGATAGCAAGAAGATGAGGCGAAGCTGGTTGGAGAGAGAAAGAGAAGATAGATCAACGCCAAATTTGGAGGGGCTTTGAATGAGTGACCTTACCCAAAGTCTTATGGAGTTATGTTTATATAGGACCCTTTTAGGGTTGGCCAAGTTCACATTGAACTTGGCCCAAAAATAAAGAATAAGTGACATAACCTTTACAAATAGGCGTATACACATGTATACATTATAAAGGGGTCATTTAAGACTTTATCCCAACACAAAGGGCCCTTGATGTAAATTGTAACACTTATGATTGTATTTACTATTAGCATGGTTGATTCTTTACTCGTATATATCAGTTTGTAGTACTCAATAATTGTAACATGATGTCCACTATGACGTCCACTAGGATGAGTTGCACTCATGATTCACAAAAGACTTGTAATTTCATATATTTCAATTTGTGCATTTTATAAGTGGTTTTGGGCAACCACTATCATGTCCACAATGATCTTCATATTATGCACCTAAAGACTTGAAAACAATACTTAAATATTTCGCATCGTTCACCACTTGATCACAATTTTTGGTTCATAGTGTCTTCTTGCTGCTAATGCATTTGCAACATGTTTCCATCATGAAGGCAACAATTGACAAAATATATAATTTAAACTTGGGGATTTCCTTGCTTTATTTTCCGAGCTTCCATAATCAAGACCAATGATTACAGAAGTTTTTGTGCATATAAGCTCTGCAAATGAATCTTAAAGAGTAAGGATGCCAGCAAAAGCCCCAAATTTCGCTTCAAAAATTTTTGAAATTCTCAAAAAAATACCACAGTTTGTTGTACATCAGCAATTTTTTTTTGCCACAATTCAATACATAAGATGGTAGACCTGTGTATTGCTGTATGACCTGTAAGACACCTGTTTAGACCTGTAAAACACTTGAAAACAGCCTGTTATGGGCGATGAGACGCCCAAAGTGTTCCTCTTGGCTCCGGAGCAAAGCACTTCGCGATGAAATCAAAAATTATCGTGAAAAGTGAGGTTTTCTTTGCTGTACAGCACCTATGCGGAAGCTCTAAAACCCTAATTCTGCTCTGATACTAGATGAAAGGTTTCAAATATGGTGCTGAGGAGGTAGAGGACTTGATGTAATGTGGTGTGTATGCCTCAAAAGTGGAGGCACATGTACTAGAATAGAGGGCGATAGCAAGAAGATGAGGCGCAGCTGGAGAGAGAAAGAGAAGATAGATCAACGCCAAATTTGGAGGGGCTTTGAATGAGTGACCTTACCCAAAGTCTTATGGAGTTATGTTATATAGGACCCTTTTAGGGTTGGCCAAGTTCACACTGAACTTGGCCCAAAAATAAAGAATAAGTGACATAACCTTTACAAATAGGCCTATACACATGTATACACTATAAAGGGGTCATTTAAGACTTTATCCCAACACAAAGGGCCCTTGATGTAAATTGTAACACTTATGATTGTATTTACTATTAGCATGGTTGATTCTTTACTCGTATATATCAGTTTGTAGTACTCAATAATTGTAACATGATGTCCACTATGATGTCCACTAGGATGAGTTGCAATCATGATTCACAAAAGACGTGTAATTTCATATATTTCAATTTGTGCATTTTATAAGTGGTTTTGGGCAACCACTATCATGTCCACAATGATCTCCATATTATGCACCTAAAGACTTGAAAACAATACTTAAATATTTTGCATCGTTCACCACTTGATCAAAATTTTTGGTTCATAGTGTCTTCTTGCTGCTAATGCATTTGCAACATGTTTCCATCATGAAGGCAACAATTGACAAAATATATAATTTAAACTTGGGAATTTCCTTTCTTTATTTTCAGAGCTTCCATAATAAAGACCAATGATTACAAAAGTTTTTGTGCATATAAGCTCTGCAAATGAATCTTAAAGAGTAAAGATGCCAGCATATTGCCTCAAGGAAAGACCTGCTTCATGTCAAGCACCAATAGTTTATGGAATGGAGGTAGGAGATAGACCTCATTGTATCATCTATATTGACAAGGTGTTTTGCTTTAAGGTGTGCTATAGATCTCCTACACTTTAAAAAATTCCAATGTAGAGCACATCAATCTCAAATGTTTAGTACACACAGTCATTTGCAATTACGAGCAAGTTCATGAGTGAGACTACAAGCATAAAAAAGTAGTCCAAGGTACACATGAACGGCAACATTAAGAAAAGATCAAATATATTACTGCACAAAACCATGTCCAACTAAGCCTTACATATATGGAAGTCCAAACATGATCTATGAGTGATCTTTGCATGATTTGATTCATAATGAAGAAAACCTTTTGTTTACTTCTTTATTATTAATAATATCTTTAATCCAACTAAGCCTTACGGCAAATGGCTACAGAAAACCCATAGTACATATATTAAATACAATTTTAGTTAGTATAAATTTAAGACTTTTGATATACCTTGCAAACTCAAACTCTTTACTCATGAGAGTCTTTTGTCGACTGATACCAAAGGCTCCATATTTATTGCTGTACCGCACAAGAAGTACTATGTGTTGATGCACCTATTACCACAGTCAACAAACTTCCATTGAGAAAATAAAACAAAACCATCCAGACAAGCCAAGACTTATAGCATGAAAGGAATATGGAAATTTTGAACTTGTTGAATTCCCAGACGGCTCAAAACAAGCTTCTTTCTATCACCAGGATAGATGAAGATTAAATATTCAATCATACACCAAGAGAGAGAAGGCACCCTCTTCCTAGAGGTAGTCTATACGTGTCACTGAGCCACAATTGTCTGCAACAACCAAAGTAAATATGAATTCAAATTCTTAGAGAGAGAGCTAAAGTAGCATTTAACATTGTTCTGACAAACATCATTTAGCCTCAAACTTTCACTGAACAATTAACAGCTTTGACATCAAGTTTTATCCGAACATGATCATCTTACCATGAAAACCAATTAGCCTACTAGCAAGATAAAGCAATGTGTGCATTGTGGATGCCATGCAATGCATTAGTGTGGAGGTATTTTCAGCATATATACTTTTGTTTCATCTATGAACAAATCTAAACAAGAAAGACACTATGGTTTATGGTAAGAAACAAACAGTCAGCCAGTTCATCTGTAATTCTGTTTGGATTTCTATGTGTGACAACATTTCTCAGAAGTCTCCAATCTTTTTTCTTTTTTCCCTTTTTCTTCTTTTTTTTTTTTTGTGTGTGTGTGTGTGTGCGCGCGCGCACGCGTGTGTGACATGTGTGCATGTGTGCGCGCGCGTGTGTGTGTGTGTGTGTGTGTGTGTGTGTGTGTGTGTGTGTGTGTGTGTGTGTGTGTTTTGTTTTGTTTTGGGGGGGGGGTTTGGTCTACAACCTACTCTTCCGTTAGGCTTGAAACAACTTTAAAAAATAACTTACACAGCCAGGGGACTCCCTTTATTCCCCTTTGAGTTATTCCTTCAAAACCTTTCATCTCATAAAAAATACTTCCTTAAAAATCTTAGACTCTAGAGCCCATAATGTTTCAATTTACCCCAGAATACTGTCCAAACATAGTAGGTGTAAGCTTTAGCAAGGTCATCTTACAACAGTCATTTCTTTGTATAACTCTACATATGATACTTGGTTGAAAGCTCTAGCTCGTGTCATAGAATATTACAAGCAAATGATCAAGGTCAAGCAGTATTGATGCCCTTCTGAAGATTCTCCTCTTGAGGACATTTGTATGCGGTTCCAAAATGGTGACTCTCAGATGAAGCATGAACCCCAATATTCTGAGGTTAAATACCTGTCCATGTATTTCACTTTTAAATCCCAGCGGTATCCTTTCAGCATCTGAAATACCTGCCTTTAGTATAACAAAACAAGAAACTTTGCAAGACATTACATGCACTTATCCAGATAGCACTTAGAAATAAGTCACAAAGAAGACAAACTTACAGTCAAATAAAGTGCCAAGAATACTGCTTCAACACATTTTATAGGTTGCGGATTATAGATCATCTGCATTTCACCCATTATAATTAGAGACGAGAGCGTATTCATTCTTCACTGAAATATTAATATCCAAGGAGATATGACAGATATTAAGATATTAAGTTAATAATAAGCATGGAAAGAGAAACAGCTACAGCAAATTATTCATATGTAATAAAGCAAGAATCCTCTCCTATTGTATTCATAAAAGATCAAACAAAGATCTAAATAGATGCTATCAAACTAGCCGAGACATCCTCCAATGTTCACGATTGGCAACTGACAGTGAAGCAAGGTGAAATTTTACTATCCATCCTTAGAACTCATGAACTTGGGACAACACAAGACAAAGGATATGTTAAAGAAGATACAAGAGATTCCTTCCATAATTTCATTCAATCAGGAGGATTCTCTCTTTTATTCTATAAAGAAGGGTTATTCTAATGTTACTTTTCCTTGTCTTATAACATCCAGTCCTGATACTAAATACAATAGGAATCTGAATTGTCTCAAGTATTTTGGATCTTCTGTTACAGTAATCTAAGGGTTCTCTAGTAACATTATAAAGTTTTCGTAAGACAATAAATGAAATCTCGAATGTCACATGATCATGTAATCGATGTATCAGGGTTCAAGTCTGAAACCTTCTACGAACAAGAGGAAGTCCTCAGTGAGCCCACAGCAGCACCAAGACTCAGCCGTAGCAAGAATGACCAGATGCTGCAACTGAATGATCCGCCACCCTAGCTGTGCAGAATATTGAAAGAACGGAATAGTGTGGGCCCAAGGTGGGGTGAAGGGATCGTCCCACTACCACTCCCTCTAGTCCCAAAGAAGGGGTGTTAATGGCCGGGCCTCCCAGACCTAGAGACGCCAACCGGGAAGGGTTTGAATGTCCCGAGGGTCAGGATCAATGTGCCACTCACGACCACGAGTGCACTCACGACCACGAGTGCCGACCACCCGAATCCGCCGAAAGATGGAATCTGCGATGATCTTAGACTCCACCATCAAGCTGATCATTGCCCCTTCTCGCCAATCTCAAAGGGAAAAGTCCCATCTTGAGTAATGCCCCGAGCAACAATCAGGACCTTGGTCGTTGTGAAGGCCCCAACCAAGCCACCTCAGGTGGAAGACCAGCCTGAGTCCCCCGGTCCCTCGAAACAGGAGCCTCAGCATCCCTAATCATTTGAGGTGCATCGCTCATTCTCATACATCTATCCTATTGTCGTGCCTCGAGGAGACTCCGAAAAGTAGGAACCCGCCATAATCAAGTCCTACCACCACAATCAGCCAATACATCACTAACATACATGCGATCAATCCTGGACATGTTCATTCCTCCGATCCACCTGTCGAAACGAGAGAAATGAAGGCTTCCCTTCTCACAGATAGAACCCTCAATGTGTCATACATCACGAAGCCTCAACGTCGTACAAAGTCGCTCCCAAGTCACAAGCTCAAAGCCATGCACACTAATCTAACTACCCGTTAGCGATCCTCACGAACCTCAATCATATTGAAGTCTCCCACAATACACCAGGCATCAGCACAAGGAACAGCATCACTGACTTGGGACCAAAAAGTGGCACGAGCACTCTCATGGTTCGTGGTATACAAAGTCATGAATCCATATCTCAAGCCTCCACACTGCAAGTTGAGCCGAATGGCCCTGCCCGGGATAATCTCTCCTCTATCCAAATTCACAGACTGTAAGGACTCCCCTACAAAAATGCATACACCACCCTGGTAGCCAGTGGGCCCGTACCAAGCAAACCAAAAGACCTCATGCCTTTGCAAAAGCTGTCTACACCGCCGCGTACGGCCCAGAGACAGATGGTGCTCCTGAAGCATACGAACATCAATAAAGCTGCAAACCAAGCACTGGCAAAGTTCGAGACAAAGGCAAGCCCTGTAGCGCAAAAATTGAGGCCCACCTAGTACGTGAACATTCCATGAAAGAACCCTCATGGAGACGAGGAAGACCAAGATGCTATGCCAACAACGACGCTATTTCTCATTCATACAATTTTGAGCCTTAAGGTGTGTATACTTAGGTTCATGTGTTGGAAGATCCTATAAACTTGTGAATATTATTATTAGGGCCCACCTCAGTTCCAACATTTGGTATCAGAGCATAGTCGACATACACGCTTAACAAGATGAGTGATTATAGACTTGAGAATGAAGATAAGCTTAAAGGAATGTCTAACTATCCAATGTGGAGTTTTATGATGATGCATTTGTTAGTATCTAAAGACTTGTGGAATATTCTCAATGGCAAGTACCCAAGACCAAGACAAATAGGAGAGGATGTTGCTTCATCCCAAAAAGACCTGCTGCCCCAATTTCTCCTCAAGAAGAAGAAGAAGAAGAAGAAGAAGAAACTCCTTCATCATCCGGAGTCCGTGATACTACCAAATTACTTCCTACATAAGAGCAATTCAAATGGGATCGAAGGGATGCACATGCACTTTCATTCATTGCTATGGAAGTCAAGAGGCATATTTTACATCAAATCAGGTCATGCAGAACCTCTCGTCAAGCTTGGTTGAAGTTAGAGAATTTCTATCAAAGTAGAAATCGTGCTAGGAAAGCTCATCTAAGGAGACAGTTAGCCAAAACAAGGATGAAAGTTGGTGAGTAAATTGAGTCACATATTTTGAAGCTCAAAGACTTACGTGATCAACTACTTAATGTTGGAGTCAGTATTTCAGATGAGGTCCCTTCCATCTTCATTTCGTTCTTCTGCTACTTCTTTAGCTCTCTCTACAAGAGATAGAGAAATTTCATTTGAAGAGTTGCAGTTCCTATTACTTAAAGATGAAGATCAACAAAAGAGTATGGAAGAGAATGATGAAGTCATGGTATAATCATCAATGGGTAAGAAGAAGAAGAAGACAACAAAGAAGGAGAAGAAAAGTCAGCAAAGTAAGAAGGAAAGTAAGTCTTCCACTTCATCTTCTACCACATCTACCTCTACTACTTCTTCCACACCAAAAGAGAAGTCTACTACTACATCTACTTCAAGGAAAGGAATTTGCCCCTATTGCAAGAAACCAGGTCATTTCATAGCAAAATGAAGGAAAAAGATTTATAATGACAAGATAAAAGCGTCATGTAATAATATTGAAGATGATTCAAAACCTAAGTCTTCAAAGGAAGAATCTTATGCATGTGTCAATATTGAAGAATTAGCTTTTGATCGAGTAGCATTAAATGCAATCTCTGATAATCCTTGGATTTTTTATTCTAGAGCTACTAAGCACATAATAGATTGATGGAAGGTATTTGCTTCACTTACTAACTCTTCCAATAGAAGAGTGACCATTGCAGATGATCATGATTTGCATGTTGTAGGTGTTGAAGAAGTAAACCTAAAGTAAAGAGCAGGTAGAAATTTCACAATTTCTAATGTTCTTTATGTTCCATAAATGAAAGAAGAATTTTCTCTCAATATCTACTTTCTTGAGAGAGAGATATACAATTGTTTTAAAGAGAGATTTATGTCAGATCCTCTCACCTAATGAGGAGCATTGTCTACTTCAAGGTGAAAACAAAAGTGGCATATTTGTATTGTCCAAATTAGTCATGCTAATGTTTCCATGTCTTCTATACCTAAGGAAAACATGAAGTTATGGCATACTAGGTTTGGTCATATTTGTTACATAGCTCCCAAGTATATCAAAGATCAAAAAAAGGTGGAGAGTTTGCCTCCTTTTTCTTTACCAAATGATGCAAAATCATGTGAAGGATGTCTTGAAGGAAAGATTCACAAACTTCCTTTCAAGAGACATGGATACATCACGGCCGCAAGGAAGTTGCAGATCATGCATTTAGATGTGAATGGTCCTCTGAGAACATATTCCATTCAAGGTTATAGGTATTTCATCATATTCATTGATGATTTTTCGAGATATTCATGGATTTATGGTCTTAAATCAAATTCAGAGGTCTTTCCTACTTTCAAAAGTTCTTAGCTATGGTTGAAAATGAAAGTCAAACAAAAATTCAGATTTTGAGAAGTGATAAACGAGGAGAGTATACGTCAAAGGACTTCAAATCTCTTCTTGAAGACAAAGGTATCTCTCATCAACTCACTCTTACACTCCAAACAGAATGGTGTTGCAGAGAGAAACAATAGGATACTTATTGAGATTATGCATAGCATGATATCATCCAAAAAGCTTTCACCTAAATTTTGGTTTGATGCAGTACATTCAACTAATCACATTCTGAACATGTCATCCACAAAAGCTTTAAATGTCATTACACTTTATGAAGCTTATTATGGTAGGAAACCCAATCTGAGTTACTTTAAAGTTTTAAGTTCTCCAACTTATGTTCACATTGAGAAAAAAGATCTTGGCAAGCTTGATGTAAAAGCTTTTGAAGCTTTTTTTATTGGTTATCCAATTGAACGCAAAGGATACAGAATCTATGTTCCAGAAACAAGTGATATCCTACTCTCATGCAATGCATATATTTCAGAAAATCAGATTTATGATAAGAAGGCAGAGATTCCAAATTTCATAAAAGAAGATGACTATGCATTTGTTAGAAGGTATTTGGATTCTTACATTCAACCATACAAGGGCGGTGATGAACCTTCTCAAACCCTAAAAATTGCACTTGATAAAGGTGAGGAGAAAGTTTCATTTCCTACATTTATATCTAGTCCGTCATACTTTTAAAATAGGTCGACTAAATTTGTAAAACTGAGTAATTTTTATAAAAATGGTCAACTTTTGAAATAGGTCAACTAAATTTGTAAAAATGGGCAATTTTTGAAATTAGTAGACAACTTGTAAAAATGGTCAACTTGTGAAGTAGGTCCACTAAGTTTGATCAACTTGGAAACTGGGTAATTTGAAAATAGGTTACTGGGAAAAGTAGGCAACTGGGAAAAATAGGCAACTTTGTAAAAATAGGTCCTTCAAAAAAGTAGGCAACTAGGGATATGGGAAAAATAGGCAACTGAGAAATTGGTCAACTTAGGAAAATAGCTATCAGGAAAAAATAGGAATTGAGGAATTGGTCAACTTAGGAAAATAGGCAACTGAGAAATTGGTCATGTGAAAAATTAGGCAACTTAGGAATTTGGGAAGTTTGTTGATTCCTTTCTTCTTGATGAACTAGATCCTCTTAGTTTTCTCCATCTTAGTTCTCCTTGCTTCTTTTGCTTTTCAGTTTGCTCAAAATCAAGATAACTTCTTCTCGTCCTATGTGCCTTCTGCAACTCATAAGAGTAAAAACATTAAATACATCATTCCAGGGATATCAGAGTACCCCTCTACGTACTTGTGTAGGTGTACAAACCTTAGATAATTAAAGAAGAATACACAAACCTTCTAGCAAAATAGGTGTACAAATATCAACTTAAGGTTACCCTCTAAGGAGCACCTTTGGCAAGGACTCCCTTGTGTGTAAGAGGAGTGTTATGAATTATGAAATGTGTTGAGCAAAGAATTGTTAGAGTATTAATTTATTAATGTATTAATGTGTTTTGGTGTTTTTGATATAGCATCTAAAGGTTCGTGAGAGCGTGAAAGTACGGATATCAATAATCTGATTTATAATTAATATAGTTTGTAAATAAACCCGTGTAGAGGGTTCTATTATTATAAACAATTAATAAAGTAATGGTTAGAATAAGGGTCATTGTAGACCGCAATTTCTGATATTAAAAGCAAAAGCTTTCTACAAAAGTTACCAACTTTTATTTTCACGCATGCTTTTTGAAGCCGCTCTCATCTAACCACTATTTCGAAATAATCAAAAATTCCTTAAATAGATGCACTTTGTTGGCTGTCAAAATAGAGTTCATGGGGAGATTGCACTTAATACAGCGTTTTGTCTCGTCTCCTTGCGAATCTATTTTTTTGTGTGTCTTCAGCATTCATAACCTCTGTGTGCCCGTGAGATAAGATCTTGATAACAGTGGTATCAGAGCACTGTGCACGTCACTACGGAGGGGTCTGTTTCTGTTCGTTTTGGTGATTGATCTCTATTCTCCATTCGCGATCCGATTTCGATTTCGATTCGGATTACGTTTTCGTTTCCGTTTTCGATTCCGATTCCGGTTTTCGTTTCCGTTTTCCAATTCCAATTCCAATTCCAATTCCGATTTCAGTTTTAGTTTAAGTTTCAGTTTTTGGTTTCTAATTCTGTTCCTGTTCCAGAATCAAAACCTATGTTTACACCTACATTTATACGTACGTTTACTCCTTCGGCTTACTCCAAAGCGTCAACTACGGCATAAAACTTAGGCATAACTTAAGACATAACTAAAGCATTACTTTGACATCTGTGGCACCCAAGGCTCCCTTGGCGACCATCGGCAGCCGTTGGCTACGCATGAACCAATTTTAATTTATGAGTGGCAATAAGGAGTTTTATATTCACCAAGGTGGCAGGATTTGAACCCACAACCTCACTCTCAGAAGGAAGTGCTTTACCACTACACTATCTCTGTGTTGTCACTCTAGTTCTCTTTTCTTATATTTAACACAACTTGCATCTCGTTGTTACTTTTCAATTCCCAAGAACAACCCTTCTTTTACATTTTAATTCTAGCAATCTCCAAAATTGTTTTTACATATCTAACAAGAGAGTTTTGTTCTCTACATACTCACAGACCCTACAAACACCATGGAGGATTTTGGAGTCACCTCTACCCGAGGTAACACTCGAGCAACAGCTCGAGCTCCTGCGGCACGACTTCGAGGTGCTCAGAACGAGATCCGACAACGTGACAAAGTACTCCAAAAGATACAATCTGATGAAGATAACCTTACAAGAGTGGTAAAAGCTATTGTCTCTGCCCAATCTGTGTAAGACAATAATTACGCAATATAACACAGGAACAATAGCAGAGAAGATAACAGATAAAGGAGAATCTCAACAGTTTTCTACTAGCAGCAAGTACAAAGATGATGGCGTTGTCCACCCGTGCGCTCTCAAGGTAGAGCTTAAATGGTGATCTAGACAACTCTAGATAGGGAGATACAAGGTAGAAGTATGCTTGCTCAACTCAATGTCTTAGGTAGTGTAGAAGTCATGTATATATAGGATCATGGGTGGCCTGCCATGGACGGCTATACATGGGCGGTAGAGCGTGGGCGGCCACCGCCCCCGTAATTGCCATACACGGCTTAGACTGGTTGAACCGACCTAACAAATATAAATGATTTCTGACTCCGACAAGGAATATTCCATGGAATATTCCCTTTACCGTCGCGCCAGGGGGCCCTCTGGCCCCCTTGGACCCCCCAGCCGAGGCTGCTCACCGCTGCCCCGGACCCCACAATTGGGGACCCTGGTAACTCCCTTTCCTTATAATACCTTACATGGTCCAATATGACCTTCATCCAACATTCAAGTTGGGATTCCCATCAATTGGGTAATGCACGCTTGGCTTCTCCTCATAAAGGGGGCCTTACAAAATGTGCATACAATCATGAGGGGTAGACATTGATCATATACTAACACCCCCCCTCAATGTTTACCGATGATAAATCAAGTAGGTCTCGGTCCTATGCCCATCTGTTGAAGATGCTTGTTGAGCTGCTCTCTTCCAAGTGCTTTAGTGAATATGTCAGCACAATTTGCCTCTGTTGGGCAATATTCTAGCTCCACAATTTCATCTTCAATTAGCTCACGAATGTAATGGTACTGTACTTCTATGTGCTTGGTGCGAGCATGAAATACTGGGTTCTTTGCAATAGCCATACAACTTTGATTATCACACTTGAGTACAGTTGGCATATTTGATGGAAAGCCAAGATCTGTAAGAATTCTCCTTAACCAGACTGCCTCACAAGAAGCAAAACAAGCTGCTTTGTACTCTGCTTCAGTGGAGGAGAGTGCGAGAGTTGGTTGCTTCCTACTTACCCAAGAAAATATTCCTGAACAAAGTGAGAAACAATATCCAGAAACTGATTTTCTAGAATCACAATCTCCAGCCCAATCTGAATCACAATATCCTTGGAGTGTATCACCTGTGGTATACAAAATACCAAAATCCAAGGTTCTTGCAATGTACCTTAGAATTCGCATTCCAGCATTCCAGTGACTCTCCTTAGGTTTGTTGGAAAACCTGCTTAACACTCCAACAGCATAGCAAATGTCTGGTCTAGTGTTGCACAGAAAAATAAGACTTCCAACGAGCTTCCTATACTTCTTAGCATCTACATCAGGCATGTTATCATCCATAGATAGCTTATGATTTACCTCCATAGGTGTGCTAGTTGGTTTGCTGTCCATCATTCCAAATGCCTTGAGAATTTCTTTGGAATATTTTTGTTGTGAGATGAAAATGCCATCCTTCCTTTGCCATACTTCAATTCCCAGAAAAATGGAGTAGACCTAAGTCTGTCATTTCAAACTCAGTTCCCAAGCTGATCCGAGTTTGATTGATGAGTTCCTGATGATCTCCTGTAATGATCAAATCATCTACATATACAATGACAACAACTAGCTTGCTATCCCTTTTCGTTACATACAAGTTAGCATCAGAAGTACTTCTTTCAAAACCCATATTTTTGAAAAAATGATCTATTCGTTGGTACCAAGCCCGTGGAGCTTGCTTAAGTCCATACAAAGCTTTCTTCAACCTGCAAACTTTATTTTCTGAATTGGGCACCTCAAAACCTGGTGGTTGAGATACATATACCTCCTCCTTGAGGTGACCATTCAAAAATGCAGATTTGACATCCATCTGGAAAATAGGCCAGGACTTTTGTGCAGCTACTGCAAGTACCGTCCGAATAGTTGTCATGCGTGCTGTTGGTGCAAAAGTTTCTTGAACATCAAATCCTTCAATCTGTGAAAAACCCTGTGCAACTAATCGTGCCTTATACTTTTCTAATGTTCCATCAGCTTTATACTTAGCTTTCCAAATCCATTTAGTACCTATTACCTTCTTCTTTGGCGGCAAGTCGACTAGATCCCATGTATCATTTTTTAGTATACTATCATACTCAGACTGCATTGCCGCTCTCCAACCTGGATCATCAATGGCTTCTTCAATGGTGGTAGGTTCCTTTATCGAACCCATGATATCTCCCATTAGAGCCATGTTAACAATGTGTTCTAAGGCTCTTCTTTGCTCCTCTATTCTCTTTGATCTTCGTAATCCATCCGATGATGATTCTGGTACATCTACATGTGGATTGTGATCATCAAAGAGCTGTTGTGCCCACTTCGGTAGTGGCTTACGCTGTGCAGCTACAACTGGTTGGCTTTTTATTGAGGAAATTTCTCCATCAGATGTTTCCTCCTCCTCAACTTTAACCTGTCTTTTGATAGGCACAAGGTGAGATATTTCTCCGTTTGATGAGATAGTAGATTTACCTTTATCTTCTACTAAGTGTGGTCGTTCATCAAACACCACATCTCGGCTGACAAAAATCTTCCTTGCCTCAGGATCCCATAACCTGTATGCTTTAGACTCTTCACTATATCTTAGGAAGACACACTTTTTGCTTTTTGAATCCAACTTTGATCTTGTTGAATCAGGAATATGTGCATAACAGAAACAACCAAAAATTCTGAAATGCAAAACTGAAGGCTTTTTACCAGAATATGCTTCTTGAGGAGTCATCCCCTTCAGTGCTTTTGTGTAGCTTCGATTGAGGATGTAGACTGCTGTATTGACTGCTTCTGCCCAGAATGAATCAGGCATGTCTTGAGCCTTCAACATACAACGAGCCATTTCAACTACTGTCCTGTTCCTGCGCTCAACAACACCATTTTGTTGGGGTGCATGAGCTGTGGTAAGTTTCCTTTTCACACCATGCTCCTTACAGTAATTGTTGAATTCTGTTGACAAGAATTCACCTCCTCTATCTGTTCTAAATTTCTTAAGTTTCCTTCCTGATTCATTTTCTACATACTTATGCCACGTTTTAAATTTTTCAAAAGCATCAGCCTTCTCTCGAATGAAATAAACCCACATCTTTCTACTATAATCGTCGACTAACAGCAAGAAGTAGAAAGATCCTCCTAAAGCAGGTGTAGACATTTTACCGCAGAGATCAGCATGTACCAACTCTAAAGGAGCTTGAGATCGATTGCTGGTCTCTCTTGGAAACGCCTTTCGTTTTTGCTTGCCCATCATACAAGCTTCACAAGGTTCATGCAACTCTGAAAATGCAGGCAAATGAGAAACCATCCCTATTCGTTGCATCTCCTTCAAAACTGCAAATCCGAGATGCCCAAATCGTTGGTGCCATAACCTGCTTACATCTTTATCTTCTGTAGATGTTAAAGCACTTAACTCATACAAGTTATCTCGTCGTATGCCTTTACCTACAACATTACCTGATGAATCCATGATTTCCGCACCACTTTTATTGAAGTGAACTTCGAGTCCACGATCTGTTATTGCAAAAACTGACAACAAATTTCTTTTGAGTGTAGGTACATAGAGAACATCGGATAACTTTTTCTCAACACCTGGAGAAGTGATAAAAGAGATGGTTCCAGTTCCTTCAGCTGGACACTTGGAGTCATTTCCCACCACTACATTGATGGATTCCCGCAGAGGCACTAGGGCTAGTCATATGGCGAGAAGCTCCACTATCTAAAATCCATGGCTCATCAACACGAGCTTGAGCAGATGAACATACCTCTTCAATAGCTACCCAAAGTTCCAGCTCTGTGTTGTTTGCAGACTCTTTGTTCTTCCATGATGATTTTACAGTCCCATTCCGTTCATCAACTTGCTTCTTTCTGCAATCCTTGATGGCATGGCCTTTCTTTTCACAATAGAAGCAACTTCCTGTGAACTTTTTCTTCTTTGGCTTCTTCTTTGATCCCTCTGAAGAGCCTTTACCTTTTGCATTTGCTGAGAATGCAGCATCAGTTGTACTTTGCCGATTCTTCAGCGGCATCTCTTCTTCTAAAAGCATGGCACAAAACTCTTCAAATGTAAGAGGAGTTGGCCTTACCTAGTGTTAAGGGCTGTTACTAATCCATCATACTTTGCTGGAAGAACACGTACAGATCTTCGAGCCAGCTCTTCTGGTGTTATAACAACACCAACTGGAGCCAATTGATCTTGAAGATGCTTTATCCGTTTGACAAAATCTTCAGCCTTTTCAGAATCAGAATGCTTTTCATTTGCCAACTGATTTTCTAAATTCTGTATCCTAGTGTGGTTCTTGGTCTCATATTGTCGAGCCAATATGCCCCAAGCCTCATGTGCTTTAGTAGTATGTTGAACTAAAGTAAGCACAGAATCACTTACACTAGTGACAATCGCACATAATGCATCAGCATTCCGCCTCTTCCAAGCTCGTAGAAGATCTGGATCTGGCTGAATCATCAATCTTGAATTTGCTGGATCTTCAACTGGTATAGGCTCTGGATCCAATCCCATCGGTCCCATGACAGTGTCAATTAATTCATAGGAGTCCAAAATTGCAGAAATTTTGAACTTCCAGAGTGTATAGTTGGTTCCATCCAGCTTCCCTTCAGTGAATGCAGGTGGACGAATTCGAATAGGTGCAGCATTAACATTAGCTGAAGCACCAAGACTAGTGTTCGACGATGAAGCCATCATGTAATCACTCGAATAATCTACTGATATTTTAGTCTGCTAGTAGGCTAAAATAATGATACTTCTCAAGCTATTCGAACCTTACAGCTCTGATACCATGTAAGACAATAATTACGCAATATAACACAGGAGCAATAGCAGAGAAGATAACAGATAAAGGAGAATCTCAACAATTTTCTACTAGCAGCAAGTACAAAGATGAAGGCGTTGTCCACCCGTGCGCTCTCAAGGTAGAGCTTAAATGGTGATCTAGACAACTCTAGATAGGGAGATACAAGGTAGAGGTATGCTGGCTCAACTCAATGTCTTAGGTAGTGTAGAAGTCATGTATATATAGGATCATGGGTGGCCTTCCATGGACGGCTATACATGGGCGGTAGAGCGTGGGCGGCCACCGCCCGCGTAATTGCCATACACGGCTTAGACTGGTTGAACCGACCTAACAAATATAAATGATTTCTGACTCCGACAGGGAATATTCCATGGAATATTCCCTTTACCGTCGCGCCGAGGGCGCTGCCCCCGGACCCCCACCAGGGGGCCCGCTGGCCCCCTTGGACCCCCCAGCCGGGGCTGCTCACCGCTGCCCCGGACCCCACAATTGGGGACCCTGGTAACTCCCTTTCCTTATAATACCTTACATGGTCCAATATGACCTTCATCCAACATTCAAGTTGGGATTCCCATCAATTGGGTAATGCACGCTTGGCTTCTCCTCATAAAGGGGGCCTTACAAAATGTGCATACAATCATGAGGGGTAGACATTGATCATATACTAACAATCTGATGGCACGCATTCCAAGATTGGTGTTAAAAATTATCGGTTTCTAAAGTCTGATGGCCGTAAGGATAGCCCTTTAGTTCTTTCATGGTTTTCATAGTTTGACGATTTTTATACTGATGAAAAATATGCTAAAAGTGAAAAAGTCAAATTTGCCACTAACTATTTAGTAGAAAAAGTAAACTCTGGTGGAATGTCGTGCACCACAGTACAGATCGTCCAACAACATGGAAGGCTTTCCAAGATAAAGTGAAGGATTCTTTTCTTCCTCCTCAATATCATTTACATGTTCGACGTGCATAAACAACCTTTACATGGAAGAAGGGTGACACGATCACTACCTACACAGTGCAATTTTAGCAAAATTTACTATTGGTTTGAATGCTTGAAGATGTACCGGAGGATAGCTTGTAGCGAAAATACGAAGATGGTTTGGAGGTGGGAATCCAAGCTAAGCTTCACACCCTATGGCCTACAGCTCTCAACGAGGCTATCTCTTTTGCTTATGATGCAGAGAAAGAATTCCATTCCATAACCAAGTCGATCCTTCTACAACAACCACCTCAACGCTTTTTGTTAAACCCATGTTTCCTATGAATCGTAATTTTAATGCCCCGTCTTACTCTAGTTTTCCTCGTCCTCCACAATCCAATTACTCAACCCAACCTGTTGCTTCATCTCTCCAACCTACCAAACCACCTACCCTCCAAACTTCAACGGTGGATGCAAAACAGAAGCGCCCACGTATCACCTGCTCAAATTGTGGTAAACCTGGACATACAAAAATAAGAGTGTCGATTGCGATCTCTTCATATGAAACCAGTTGAAGCTTAATTGCATAACATGGAGGCCCATAATGAAGAAATTCCTCTTGTTTGGACAGAGGAAGCATTGGAGAAGGACTTAAGTACTTTGGGTAACAATATCTCAATTTAAAGTGAAAACTGCATTTCAAGGTAGTCGTTATAATGTAACACGAGAAGTGCAAGATGTTACGATTAGCATAGGCCCATATGTAGATGCACGAGCATTTTTAATTGCACCTTTGCAATCTTACGATGTTATACTCTGTATGCCTTTTCGTCATCATTGTAACCCATGCATTGACTACCATACACATACCTTTAACTTTGAATTTAAAGGTCAAATCATTACTTTGTCTGCGCGGCATGATTTCCAACCATTTCCATTGATTACTCAAGTAAAATGTGCATTTAAGAAAGGATTCAATTCATGCATTGTTTTTGTCAATGTCATAAATGATTATACTCATATACTTCCTGATGCACATAAACCTTTCATGACTACTTATAAGGATTGTTTTATGTCTGAGTATCCCTCTAGAGTCTGAACTACCACCATCTCGAGGATCCTTTGACCATAGCATAGACTTAGTACCTGGTAGTTCTCCTCCTCATAAAGCACCTTATAGACGTGGCCCACTACACGAAAAAGAAATAGAAAACCAAGTAAAAGACCTACTACAGAAAGGACTTATAAGACCTAGTTCTTCCCCGTTTGGAGCACCGATTCTCTTAGTAGAGAAGAATAAAATTTATCGAATGTGCATTGATTATAGAGCCCTTAACAAGATCACAATAAAGAATAGATACCCTAGTCCTCGAATAGATGCCCTTTTAGATAAATTACGAGGAGCTTGTATCTTTAGTAAAATTGATCTAAAATCGGGTTACCATCAGATTCGTATGACACAAAGTGATATTTTTAAGACTGCATTTAGAACTCAAACCGGCCATTATGAACTTATTAATGCCCCTTTGGACTTACTAATGCCCCTGCTACATTTGCATGAATGATGAACAACATTTTTCTTGATTACCAAGCTTTTGTTCTTGTATTCTTCGACGATATACTTGTTTACAGTAAGAATGATAGTGAGCATGAGAAACATCTTATATCAGTTTTTCATTTGCTACGAGAGAACACACTTTACGTTAATCTTGAAAAGAGTTACTTCTTTCAACATAAGCTAAAATACCTAAGACATATTATTTAAAGTGAAGGCGTGCATATGGATCCAAAAAGAATTAAAGTTATAGAAAAATGGCCTACACCACAATCAGTCAATGATGTTCGTTCTTTTCTTGGGTTGGCTAGTTTCTATAGGAAGTTTGTTCTAAATTTTTCTTATTTAGCACTACCTCTTACTATATTATTGAAAAAGAAAATAAAACTTACATGGGGACTTACCCAACAACAATCCTTTGAAAAACTAAAACATGCACTTTCATATGCACTTGTTTTACAGTTACCTAACTTTTCACAACTTTCATGTCGTTAGTAATGCTAGTGGTTCAGGAATAGGTGTTGTTTTAATGCAAAATGATCATCCCATTCCATTTGAGAGTAGGAAGCTTAAGCCCTAAGAAAAGAATTATAGTACATATAATAAAATTGTTAGCGGTTGTGCATGCTTTGTAAATTTGAAAACACTACCTTATGGGCTCTAAGATCTTAATCAAAACCGATCAACAGGCTATTAAGCATTTATTAAATCAGCCCTTAATCTCTGATCGAAATCTTAAATGGGCTTTATTCATTCAAAATTTCCAACCCATGATCCAATATCAACATGGTAAAGTTAATGTTGTAGCTGATGCTCTTAGCCATTTTCCTTCACATTCTATTGTTTTGCATAATATTTCTGCCATCCAAATTCATTCTTTTCAAGAAATGATTTCCGCTTATGCATCTGATTTGTATTTCTCACGTGCATGGCATGATTTCAACAATGGTACACCTTTATACGATGAACAGTATACATTTCATCATGGTTTACTTTATTTTCAACATAGATTGTGCATAACCAAAGCTTTTAAAGATTTTGTCACCAAAGAAATGCATGAACCATCTTACATGGATCATAGAGGCATACAGAGCACCATTTCTGCTTACAAAGATTTCTTCTTTTGGCCACACATGGAAAAAGATATTGCAAATTATGTTTCTCAATGCATTGTATGTCAGGGTGTTAAACGTCATCATGGTAAACCATTTGGATTATTAATGCCACTTCCCATTTCGAACGAACCATGGGAACAAATCTCTATGGATTTTATCACAGGTCTTCCTACCACTTCATCACATAATGATATGATTTGGACAATAGTTGATAGGTTTAGTAAATATGCATATTTCATTCCTTGTAGAAAAACTTTATCTTCACCTCATGCTTCAAAATTATTCATTAAATGCATTTTCCCACATCATGGATTTCCTAAAGTAATGTTATATGATCGTGATGTTAGATTTTGTAATCTTTTTTGGGTTGCCTTATTTCAATATTTTGGTTCTAAAATAGATTTTAGCTCTTCATTTCATCCCGAAAGTAATGGACAAAGTGAGGCTACTAACAGTACTATTCTTGATTTATTGTGTTGTTATTCATTAGATAATCCCAATAACTAGGATCACAAGTTGCCATTGCTTCAATTTGCTTACAATAACACCACACAAACCACTACTGGTCGTGCATCTTTTGAACTTGTTTATGGTAAAAAGCTTCCCACTCCCATGTCACTCATCCAAACCGATATGTCACTCACCCAAACCGACATTCCGATGGCTGATTCTATTGGTCAAGATCACATTTCTATACTTCACGATATTCACGAGCACATTAGGAAAAGTAAGGA
Source organism: Ceratopteris richardii (assembly GCA_020310875.1). Classification (NCBI taxonomy): domain Eukaryota; kingdom Viridiplantae; phylum Streptophyta; class Polypodiopsida; order Polypodiales; family Pteridaceae; genus Ceratopteris; species Ceratopteris richardii. The sequence continues at coordinate 27,246,789 of CM035407.1, forward strand.
GCGATATACACGTAATATCAATACAAAACGATTAGCCAAGGAATTCAAGGAAAATGATCTTGTATGATTACGCATCATTAAAAGACGTCTCAAAAATATTTTGCAGCATCCTAAAATTAAACTTGCACCACGCTATTATGGATCGTTTCGCATATACAAAAAAATAATGATAATTCATTTAGATTAGATATACGATCTGATTGGAATATACATAACTCTTTTCATATTAGTTTACTTAAACGATTTAAAGGAACTTTACCACTCAATCCACTTATTGATGTTCCTCCTTTAATTGAAGAACAATCTGAAATCTTAGTTCTTGAAAAAATAATTGATCATGATATCACTACTACATGCACAAGTACTCAATATCATCGATATTTAGTTAAGTACAAAAATCACTCTATTGAAGAATGTCAATGGATACATAAAACATAATTAACATCCCATTATGACCACTTAATTTTTGCATATCATACACAAACACATTAATGTAACTCCTCCATGAACATTTCTATGCGTGTGTTTTTACATGAAACATGCTTATTTTCGTTCAGTGACGGAACATGTGACTGGCCATCCATGTTTATTTTTATTTTATCAACTGAGATCAATTGCTTCTTCAATTGAGAGGCATGTTATGAATTATGGAATGTGTTGAACAAAGAATTGTTGGAGTGTTAATTTATTAATGTATTAATGTGTTTTGGTGTTTTTGATATAGTAGCTAAAGGTTCGTGAGGGCGTGAAAGACGTGAAAGGACAGACATCAATAATCCGATTTATAATTAATATAATTTGTAAATAAACCTGCATAGAGGGTTCTATTGTTAGAGACAGTTAGTAAAGTAATGGTTAAAATAAGGGTCATTGTAGACCGCAATTTCTGATATTAAAAGCAAAGGCTTTCTACAAACGTTACCAACTTCTACTTTCACGCATGTTTTTTGAAGCCGCTCTCATGTAACCACTATTTCGACATAATCAAAAATTCCTATAAATATATGCACATGGACTGTCGAAACAGAGTGCATGGGGGGAGATTGCACCCAATATTGTGTTCTGTCTCGTCTCCTTGCGTAGCTATTTTTCTGTGTGTTTTCAGCATTCATAACCTCTATGTGCGGATGAGATAAGATCCTGATAACAAGGAGCTTGCCAATACTCGGTTAAGAATGGTGCAAGAGCTATAAAACTATATGCCCAAACGACATTTTTGCAAACCAACCTCTCTATGTTGTTCTTCCTCTATTCCCTTGTGCATGAAGTGGACATCCACTTATATAGCACTAGGAGAAACTAGATATCTTGGAAAGGGTGTGTAAATATTTGTCTTGGAGTAGCAAGAGGAGTGGTAATCAGGTGTACAAGGCCCAAGTAGTTGCACTGTCGGTCACAAGGGTCATGTGTATAGGTCCGAGACAGTTGCCACTGAGTTGTTCCTAGTGCCAAACGAGTCAATGGTTGGCCTAGGTGGAGTGATCCACTATCACACGTTCGTAGCCACCATGAAGCGGTCTTCCAAATGGAGGATTTATCTAGAGAAGCATTGCCCAAGAGGTGGAGGAGGAGGAGGTGGTCACCCAAGGGAGGTGTTACCCAAGTAGAATGATATACTGCTTATCCAAAATAGCACAATGAAGGGTGTATGATGATGAGTGGTGTAGGGAGTTGATGTAAAAAAGGGGAAAAAGACAAAAAAATAAAGAGTTACAAATTTAGAGCCAATTGTAGAACTAATGACAACAACCTCGTTTGGATCAACTTGGAAAAAAAATGTTTTCAGGGCCCATGTTGGAACCTCCTGATATAACAATGTCAAAAACTGCATTTTTTATCAAAGACTAATGATCTAATGTTGTACTTTGATAAACTAAAGATTGAAAAAATAAAACAAAATAAATAAACTTTTGCAGATGACTGTTCTACAAACATATCATGCTCAGATATCAATAGCAGTCTCTGTCAATAACAAAACCTTCTACATTCTGTATACAATTGACTAAGGTCAAAGAGAAGAACAAAAAACAAAAAATGATGGACAGTAGAGATGGTCAACAGCCGCACTGGCATATTCAATTTTATGTATTCAATATATCCATAATGTGTGTTTTATCCACACAATGCAATGATGCAGACAAAGTACCATATTATCACCTTCAATGATCAGATTGAGAATAGGAAGAGAACAATAAACATCACTTAACAGGAGAAAAACGAATCTCTGAGACCTGCTTAAACAGCACATGTACTTGAAGAACAGCACGCACTCTGGATCTAACTAGCTATATTATAAACTCCCTGAATTCAGAGAACTCTACTATAGCATACTAAGTAAAGAATCATTTTTTTCTTACCATTTTAGCAGTTTCCATGATGCGCGCTAAAGGCCTCAGCTTGTGAGCATTGAAACTGGTTTGGGGACTCTGCTTATATTCGAATGAATTGATATACTGCATGTAAGCAAACATATTACATTGAATGAGCTCAAAGAAAATATGAAAGGTCCACAAGCATCACAAAAATTTTCAAAAGATGGAAAAACAATTATGCTTTTATAGTTCACTAGAAGATAGTATGTAACAATGAAGAAGCTCCGTAATACACCATTTTTAGCACGAATCAAAACAAAGAGGATTTCTAACATCTGAAAAAGCTCCATGAATGCCTCGAAGCACAAATGGTTAAAGAGGAAGGTCAGATCTCTAATGTGGAAGATCTCAAGGAAGATCTCAAAAAGGAAATCAAAACGGAGGTAGAGTCTACTAGCGAAACATGGGTGGAAGTAGTTCACAAGAGGATCAAGAAAGAGGTCAGCGATGAGGCACGGAAGGAGGAGCTCTCTAGAGTTCAGGACCCCTCGAGGAAGAGAGACTTCGACACACACAACGATTGCATGTACGGATTACAGGGCTCCCAGAGGGCAGATCACAAGAGCCACATGCCACTGATATCTGTCGACCCTTGAGATAAGAGAGCATGCCTTTCACAGGGGCATGGAGGGCTGGTAGAGACACGTCGTGACCATGAGCTCTGATGAGACACGTATCTCCTTCTTAAAACGCCAGTCAATACTACGTGGACTACCCAAAGGAGCTCTCTACATGGACGAGGATCTCACAGGGATGCAGATAGAGCATGGACATCCCTGTCTTTCGCAGGTCCTCCAAGCACAATGAGAGGGAAGGAAGGCTTTTCACCGTGACAATAAAGTCTTCATAGACAGACTCCCTTTCAAATAGGGCTACGCGGCCTACGAGGCAACACCACACAAGGAGTCACCACTCAAGGGAGTGGTGTGGAACTACAACGAAGCACTTTGGACATGGCCAAACTGACTGGAGAAGATCCTAGATACTCATGACTTTGCTTGCATCACTAGACCCACGAAAGCCCAGAAAGGGACCTCCCCAACAATGCACATTTTCACTAGGAATCTTGTGGGATTTGAACTCATGACCTAACAGCAAGGAGTATGATGGGCTAACCACTCACCCCAAAAGCCATGGTTGAGGATTACTTCCTAATCCTCCCTTTTAGGGTGTGGTTCAACTGTAGAACAAATATTGATGAAGGCTTCAGTGGCTAACGCATCAGTGGCCAAGGATCAGTGGCTAAAGCATCAGTGGCTAAAGCATCAGTGGCCAAGGATCAGTGGCCAAGGCTTCAGTGGCCAAGGCTTCAGTGGCCAAGGCTTCAGTGGCCAAGGCTTCAGTGGCCAAGGCATCAGTGGCCAAGGCATCAGTGGCCAAGGCTTCAGTGGCCAAGGCATAGTGGCCAAGGCTTCAGTGGCCAAGGCATAGTGGCCAAGGCACCACACGCCCAAAATCTAGAGTTGGGCACCAGGATGGTAGAGTTGGGCGACTGTATGCCCAAGGCAGACCTCACAAGGCGGCCAAGTGGCTGGGTCCCGGACCCAGCCACTCATCATTACACGACAAGGTCCGATACTGAGGCAGGGGCGGCTGGAGTGACGGCTGACTCTTGTCACCGCCTAATGCATTAACTTCCCACTACCCCGATGGAACAAACTCTCCTGTTGTAACCAGCTCCTCACCTCTCTCCTATAAAAGGAGAACCCGCAAGTGGAAAAGAGCGTGATATGCAGGACACGAATAGGCCATATGTTATAGCTGAGAGTGAGAGGGTGGACTTAGAGCTCCTGGTAGTGGAGTCCCGTCATGCTTCCTTGAAGCCATTGTGTAAGAATACCCTGAGGTTGCGTTCTCATGCCCTTGCTTGGTATGATCAGCTGTAGTAGGATTGGTAATGGTACGAGATAACCACTTGTCTTCTCATAGTGTTGTATTTGACCTTCTAATTAGTATGGTGTTGTGCTCCATGCTTGCCGTTGCTTGATCCTTACCTCTAAGTGTGGTTCCTAGTGTTGATCTGAAGGTTTCGTGATAAGTGTCTATTTTGGTAATGTGTTCATGTGCTTACATATTCTCCAGAAGTAGTGCATTTTGCATTCCCTGCACCCACACACATTTCATTTCACCACCTACAGGTGAAAATTTGGCACGCCCGGTGGGACAGGGCTTCTGGGGATTTCTCGTTATTTGAGAAATCACTTAAGATTGAGTACCCAGAGCCACTTTTTCCCCTCCTCCCCCTTCCTACCCTCTTGGGCGACTGCCCCTTTTTCCTCCTACTCCTCCCTACCTTCCGGGCGACTTCTCCTCATCCTTCTCAATTTTGGGCGACTACTCCTCATCCTTCTCACTTTTGGTGGGCGACTCTCCTCCTCTTTGGATTCTTGGGCGATCCCTTCTCCTCTGTTGGTTTCCTAGGCGACCGCCCTCTTCCTCCTCATCCTCCTTCTTGGCTTCTGGGCGACTATTCCTCCACCTCCTCTCCGGCTCCTGGCTTGGCGACCACTCTTCCTATCCTCCGTGTTGGCCCCTTGGGTGTCAACTTCTCCTCCTCCAACTTCCCACTGGAGTAACCTCTTTTGGGCGAAGACTCCTCTCGGGCGACCTCTCCCTTGGGGCGAACTCCTCTTGCAGAAGTAGTTCCAAAAATGGTCCATGACCCACACCAGAACTAGCAAGGAGAGGCAGCTAAACCCTAAGAAGACACCAATCAAGTGTTATCACAGAAGACGGCCAGATTTTTTCCAAACACCCATAAGAAGTCTCTCTGTTTCTGGCCTGGTCTCTAGAATCGAGGGGTTAGATTCAAACCTAGTCTCTAGAATAGAAGGGTTAGACGACAAAACTAAAACTCAAAAGACTCTACCTCAACGCACTCTTCTTAACAAGGCCATGGCAGAGGAGCTTTCCGCTCTTTTGTCAAGAATCAATATCAGATTTTCTTCATTTCACGGAGGTGCTAATGAAGATCCCGAAGATCATGTACGAAGATTTCTTTCAACTTGTAAGAGCAGAGGCTTACAACAACGACAGGACGCATTCCTTGCTCTCTTTCCATCGACTCTTGAAGGACTGGCGGACAAATGGTTCAACCAGTACGCGGAAAACCATTTCCAGACATGGGAAGCATTGAGGACCGAGTTTACATATGCATTCCGACCAGGTAACTCTACAGAAAGAACCTTGGATGAACTTGAGAATCTAATCTTGCATATGGGAGAATCATTTTCAGAACTTATGACGCGGGCAAGGTCACTAGTAGCAAGATTGCCGGAACCACCAGGAGATTTCCTTGTCAAGAAGTGGGTGGAGAAGGCCTTGCCGAAGTGTTGACAGTATACGGGAAGAAGCAAGTACGGACACATATGCAGATCTAGCACTAAGGCAATCCTTCATTTTTTTTCAAAACCCTTACATCATTTTTAAGTGAGTCTCATCACAAAAAACCCTTGTAAATATCATTTCACCTTTTTGTAGCTCCATTTTGTACAAGCCGAGGAGTCCTCGAGCTTGGGGAGCCTTAGAAGTAGTTGCCTGCCAATTTTCATAATTTTTAGATCTCGTTTGAGCCCTCAAATAAGCCCTGGAACCTAATTTTTAACTAGGCCGGACACTAGGTCTGGACAGGGCCAAAAGCTAGTCAAAAACTATAAATAGAGCTAGAGAGCTCATTTTTGGGTTAGCTTCTTGTAGTTTGAGCTTGTATGAGAACTTTCTTGCAATAGAAGTGATTCCATTGTCTTACTCTCTTTGTTCTTACCGTGTGTGCGCGTGTGCGTGTATGTGTGTGCATGCTTGTGTGCTTCTCACTCACGCACTTGTGCTTCCACTTGCTCGTGGTCTTCATACCATCCTCACGTCTTCCCGGATTGACATTAAAGGAGGTGCTACTCATCACTGAGCTACACCAAATTTTGGCGCCGTTGCCGGGGATCGAGCTTTGAGGACGAGCGTGTGATGGTAAGACGTAGAGAGGACGCGTTGGAATGGTAAGTAGTAGGTAAATTTCTGATTTTTTTCCATCTCCATCTTCATCTTCACCTCATTCTCCATTTCCACCTCCACCTCCTTCTCCACTACATATCCCCTCTTCCCTATCATTCCCTCATTTGTTGTGTGCGAGTTTGAGAGAGAGCGATTGTGCGTGCTTGTCTTTGTGTGTTTTTTGCATGTTTCTTGCAGGTGGCAGCTCCCATCATCATCTCCAGCAAGCTCAGCAGGTACAGATTGTCTGCATAGTCCCCGAGGCGTTGAGCTCGAGCTATCGCGACACTCCGAAAATTTCACCCAATCACGATTCTGAGTGCACCACGACACTGCGCAGGCCTAGAGCTCCCAGGATCACTAGATAGAACAGAAAAATTCACTATATCCCGAGCTATCGCGACACCCCGACCTATCGCGACACCTCACGAGCTATCGCGACACCCCGACCTATCGCGACACTTCGACCTATCGCGACACCTCACGAGCTATCGCGACACCCCGACCTATCGCGACACTTCGACCTATCGCGACACCTCACGAGCTATCGCGACACCCCGACCTATCGCGACACCTCACGAGCTATCGCGACACCCCGACCTATCGCGACACTTCACGAGCTATCGCGACACTTCACCTATCGCGACACCCCGAGCTATCGCGACACTTCGACCTATCGCGACACCCCGACCTATCGCGACACCTCACGACCTATCGCGACACCCCGACCTATCGCGACACTTCACGAGCTATCGCGACACTTCACGAGCTATCGCGACACCCCGACCTATCGCGACACTTCGACCTATCGCGACACCTCGACCAGACCTATCGCGATACACGGCTTTTAACGCATGAAAATTTAGGGTTAATTTTTTTAGTGATTGGAAGGGTAGTTGAGCTTAATTTTAGGCACCTTGGTATAACTTTAGAACCTTGGAAGTGGGCAAAAGGCCTAGAAACCAGAGAGGGATCTCCTGAACCCTGAGTGCCTGTTTTGACCCTTTAGTGCCTGAATGGTCATAACTTGACCATACGAACTCCGATTGATGAGATTTTGGTCTCGTTGGAAAGCTCGTTGAGAATCCCACGTGGACCTCGACTGGTTTTTGTAAGAATCATACGCGGAGTTTTAGAACATGCATTTTTAAGTTGACCTTTAGGTGGAACTAAGTGGTTCTCAGATTCAGGGGGTATAGTGAACTACTCCAAGGGGGCTGAAATTATTGAAGTGTGTCTTTCAATTACTTGTGGCAATAGAGCTATACTAACAGGTGTGCTTTTGCAGGAACTTTGTGCGCGCTCAAGGCAATCCAAAGCAAGCTAGCAAGGGTGAGTACCAAGCTTGGGAGAAGGCTTCCTGGGCTTGTGTAGCAGTCTGGTCAACCAGCTAATTGAGGTTGGAAGATCTCTCAACCCTCCTTTGTCAATTCCTAGCCTAGGCTAAGTACGACTTAGGTGTGGTAATTAATTAGGGCAACGTTAGGCACGAATCAAGTCCAAGAATATTAATCAACAAAGTGCAAGAAGTAAATAGGTCTTAAGTGCGAAAACCCTAAAGGACAAAAGGTAAACTGGAGTCGATCACTTATCAAGTGCGGAAATTCACTTAAGTACTCCTGACGACGCGATTTCAGACAAGACCATAAACATAATATTCAACTAAAAAGAACAAAGTGATTGGTGCAAAATCAACCTGCAACGAGAGTGTGCTTGGGTTCCAGGGGATAAATAAATCAGGCTTATGAACCTTAGATCAGGCAGACACTTAGGCCGAGACAGACAGAGCCTCAGATCTTCTGAAGCTAGTGTCAATCACACTGCCAGGTCTTGGGCCGAGCAGTTGAGTGATTATCCATACATTCCCAGATCAGAAACAAGTGATTCTGAGATGTCCTATCACATGGAGAGACCAGTAGGTAGTTCAGGGTTGGCTTATCTAGAAAAGCCAGAGGGACCTTACAAGACTCAGCTGGAATACATCAGGACGAATCGTCTAGGTGCTCGCATCTACGAAGACGGACTGAGAAGATCGGTGGTCCAGATTAAGAACCCCGATCAACCCCATGGATTAGCCCACCCGGTAGTCAAGTTTGAGAATGGAGCATACCTAGATAAAGAGGGGACTATATATGTAGTCACCACTCTCCCTGATAGAACTGATGAGTTTGGAAATGTGATTGCGGAGACCGACATGGGTGATATAGAGCAAGGGAACTTAGAGAGAGAGCCAAGAACTCCCCGTGGTAAATCTGTCTTGACCAGAATCATGACTCCAGAGTGGATTCCACAGGATAATAAAAGCATAGATCTGCTTTTAAACCGAGAAACCGATGAGGTTTTTTGGAGATATAAATCTCCTCAATCTCAGGAAGTGAGTGCCCTCACAATCTATGAGTTTAAAGACCCTGATAGCCCAGGTCAAGTAACCTACCTAGACAATGCATCAGAGAGAATCTTCATGGTCACTGAGCTTGGCAGACATGCCTACACATGGAAGGGAGAATTTGTTTTTCCCCAACCAAGGTCTACTGTGTCCTTTGGTCACCAACGAGCTGGGACCTCCCAAGCTCATGGGGCTCAGAGAGATAGAAGTAGAGACAAACCTGAGGTAAGTTTCGCCAACTCCCCGGGAAGAGAAAGAACGGGAACAGAAAGGAATAGAGTGGAACCTGAGAGACATAGAACCCCATGGAATCACAGGGACATTGATGATTTTCCTTTGCCAAGGCCGAGAGAACACACTAGGACCCTGCGACCAACTCAACTGGTGAAGTCCATGAAGAATTATTTCGATGGCACGGGAGACCCTTATGACCATGTGGCAGAATTTCGACAAGTGTTGAAAGCTGAACAGGTGGAGGACCTATTCACACAATATAATGCTTTCGGTCTAACCCTTAGGAACACTGCCCTTACGTGGTTCCAACCAGTGAATGAGAGGCATTTCAGAAACATAGACCAACTCTTAGAGGCATTTATTGTTGAGTTTTCTAAGAGTGGAATCAGGCATAACACCTCCTCACTAATTCATAGCTTCAAACAAACACCTCAAGAGACGGTCAGACTAGCTGGAAGAAGATTTAGACAGTACCTGGAGAGATTCCCTATGCCGGAGTTACCCACACCAGCCAAACAAGTGGCCTTGTTCCTAGACGGATTGTTGAGCACTAAGCTCAGGTCATATGTGTACCTGAAGGACCCTAGAACGATAGAGGAGTGCGTGCGCATGTGCATAGACATTGAGGACAATCTAGGTGAGGAATTAGAACTATCAAAAATCTATAAGGATTCTGATAGCTCTAGTAACATGACATCTGGTCAATCCATATCCATCGAGGAACTTGCAGAGAAGGTAGCCCAAAAACTAGGTGTCTCTAGCAAGAAAATTCCAAGATTTGCCCCAGTTAAGCGGTGTTACAATTGTGGCGGTGAACATATGGCAAGTGTATGCCCCATTATGGCCCAACCCCAGGCGAATCCTAGTAGCCAGTACTGCACCATAGAGCGCAGGTACACCAACCACACTGCACAAGACTGCCCATATAACAAACAAACTGTTAGGCAAAATTATCCTCAGCCATATCCACAACATGGTAGATACCAGAATCAGTACCCATCACAAATACAACAGACCACAGCAAACTTATCAGCCACCTTATCAAGGGCAGCAGAGACCTCAACCAGTCCTAGTGCAGCAACCCCCTGCTCCAACCAATGTGATCCCAGTGAAATATGCATCTACTGAAGAAAATCCGAATAGAGCCATAGTCCCAGTCACCCCATTGCTATCAGACAGTGATCCAAGTGACCATAGTTTTGACTCCACACATATGAGTAGTCCACAGGCTTACTACATGCAGTCACCCGAGCATAACGAGTCATACTATTATGAGGACCCAAGTGAAAATAGTGGGGAACCTGAGTATGCTAATGTCATGTACACAAACCCCAACTCTAGACCTCAACCTAGGCAGGTACGACCCCCATTTCCTAGAGGACCATGCTTCAGATGTCAGGGAGATCACCTTATACGTGATTGTCCACTGCCTACCCCTACACAGCCTCAACCAGTAACCATTCAGGGCTTCTGTCAAGATTGCGGGAAAGAGCATCTCCTACGAGATTGCCCGAAGAACCCTAATAACATGCCTAAAATCACTCCTATCAATGTTGTTGGGTTAGTTGTAGACTCCACAGGGAGTGTGACTTCCACTGCACCTGTGCAGGTGATCACAAGAGCCCAGGCACTTCAACAACACCAAGGTGTTGGTCCCGAAAAGAGCCCCGAGGTGAGTGAAACAGAGAGCATACCCAAAAAGAGAACTAGCGCCTGGAAGGATAGTCGTGAAAGAATGAAGAGGCAATGGGCAAAAAAGATAAACGAACTTGAAGAAAGCGTGAGAGAAACCAAGGCAAAAATCACAGAGATCACATCTCAACCGCACTCCCACACACTTCCACCACTACCATCCCCATCACCCTCCATTTCTCCACCCTCTAATACACCCCTCGTAACCCACCCACCACCCCGAGTAGGATCAGTATTAGCTGACCCCACTCCTGAAGGCTTGGACATGATGTTCAAGGCCTACCAGGCTCGACTTCAAGAAGGGCCAACAGCTGCAAACCTAGACAAGAGTTACCCTAGAGCAGATTTAGAGATTGAACAGATGAAAATGTGCATGAAAATGGTAGAACAAGCTCAAGCTATACTTGAGACTAGTCAAAAGTTCAATCAGACAAACTCTGTCAAGCCGGATTTGCATTTCCAAGGTTGGTAAACAAATCACAGGTTTCTTTACCTCCACAGGCTCAACCAGTTGTTGAAAGAGGAAGCTCACCACCAAAGGGGGCTTATGTTCCTAATTCCACGGATGCTGGAATACCTCCTTCAATTCAACAGTACTCTCAAGAGTTCTTGCGGGAAATACAAGAAGAGAAATGGGCCAAGGAGAAGGGTAATTCCCCTCCTATTCCTGAGATTGATGATCTTCGTGATCAATTTCCCCAAGACATTCCGTCTATCTATGGAGATCAAACAGAGCAACAAGAGGATGAGAGATTAGATTTTGAATCTAATTCTTTACAAGAGTTGCCTCATTTCACAGGCCCATGGGAATCTGAATCTCTCCAGATCAGAGCTCCCACGATATTGGTAAGAAATGAAGACTCAGTGATTCCCAGGAACACTGATGTTGTGAAGAACACTAAGGTTCAGTGTCACCTCACTGTAGAGGAACTCCTCAAGGCAAAACCGGAGCTCTGGAATCATGTGAAAAATCAGGTCCCAGAACTTGAATCCAATACACCAAAAGTAGGCTCTAAACAAAAAGTACCAGGGATACCTCTCGACAAGATAGGAGACATGAGCGAAGGTGAAGAAGGTAACACTTATCTTCCGATCACCTATCAAGGTTACACAACCAAAGCAATTGTGGATTCGGGTGCCGGTGTTGCTATTGCAACCACCTCCCTGTGGAAGCGATGGGGCAAACCCACCTTAAGACCAACGAGAATGAAACTTCAAATGGAAGATGGTCATTTTGAAAGACCTCTCGGATTGCTTGAAGGGATAACTCTAACCACTTGTGGTGTAGAGTTTGAACATACGTTTGCTATATGTGACTTTGAGAAGAATAATGTTTACGAGATGATCCTAGGAAGACCCTTCTTTCGACAATTGCAAATAGTACAGGATTGGGGAACCAACTCCTTGTACTTACAGCACTTAGGGGTCACCACCAAGGTCAATCTGAAGGATCACACCTTCAGAGATGTACCACCCCTACAGTGGAATCCTATCCACAAAGTGAAAGAGGACTCTATCTCCGTGCATTCTGGAAGTTCACCTGAACCATCCTGGTTGCACGAAGATACTCACTTGTGGATGTGCAAGGTCGCGGAGGAAGAGGAAAAGCGCCTAAAAGAGAGAGAAGAAGGAACTCCCCCAGGAGATAGACCGATAAAAGACCCAGCCTATACACCAATGATATTTCCAGATGAGGAATTTGAGCCTCATGGTTGGGCAGAAATCCTAGCTACCATGGACATTGCAGTTAATGAGGAACAATGGACACCCCATTGTGATGAGGAGGGTTATGACATTTCAGTGTTCATGTGTCAGCCCTTGTTGGAAGAGTGTGATCCTAGTGAGTTCATAGAAGAAGAAGAGGATAACGATGATCTAGAATCCATTGTGATAGATACATACTTTGACTCAGAGGAACACTACTTAGAAGACCTAGGAGTGTTAACCCAAAAGGAAGAAGAACCCCTTGCGAGTATTAAAACGATAAGTTCAAAGAAAGGAAGTGAAGGAGGTCAAAAGAAAAAGAAAAGGAAAGCAGTGAGACAAGAAGAGGAAGAATCATTGTTTGAAGTACCAGAAAATTTCAAGAAATATGAAGTGGAAGACCGGAAAATTTTGGTACGAATGCCTAAGAGAGAGGCCATTATAGGAGAAGCATATGACAATAAAGAAAAGACCAAAAAAATTGTAGTGACCATTGAAGGGAACAAAGAGCGATGTACGTACATAGGAGACGACCTAAGTGAAGAAGAAGAAGCAGAGCTTGTAGCGCTATTAAGGGAATATAGGGATGTGTTCGCATGGCACTATAGAGACTTGAAAGGAGTAGATCCAGAGATTTGCTCTCATACGATTCCGATGACCGCTGATGCCAAGCCCACCAAACAAAAACCCTACACATATAATGACAATTATGCAGCCAAAATAAAAGAGGAAATTGACAGGCTGATTGAAGCCGGATTCATCTATGAGATTGAGCACACTGAATGGGTGTCCCCCATTGTAGTGGTGCCCAAGAAGAATGGGAAATTGCGAGTGTGCATTAACCTTAAAAAAGTCAATGCCGCTACGATCCGAGATAGTTATCCTCTTCCAATCACCGAACATCTATTGGAGCGTGTTGCAGGCAAGGAAGTTTACAGCTTCCTTGATGGATTTTCAGGTTACAACCAAGTAGCCATTGCCCCCGAAGATCAGCACAAAACGGCCTTTGCCACAGAATGGGGAATCTTTGCATTTCGTGTGATGCCATTTGGGCTCACCAATGCACCTGCAACATTCCAAAGACTCATGTGTCATGTCTTCAAAGAGTTCTTGCGAAAGAGCTTAGAAGTATATGTGGATGATTTATGCACTCATTCCCAAGAAAGAAGATACCACATCCCTGAGCTCAGGCAAATCTTCAACAAGTGTAGAGATTATCGAGTGTGCCTGAATCCAGAGAAGTGTGTGTTCATGGTACGACAAGGTAAGATCTTAGGTCACATTGTTTCTAAGAATGGAATTTCAACAGATGAAGACAAAGTAAGAGCAATAGCAGAGTTGCCCAGACCAAGGAATGTTAAAGAGGTACAAGCCTTTATGGGCCATTGTGGATATTACCGTAGGTTTATCCACATGTATGCCATCATAGCTAAACCTCTTTATGGGTTGTTAACAAATTTTGAATGGAGCGAGGAATGCGAGACTTCCTTCAACGAGCTGAAGAGACGTTTGTGCACAGCACCAATATTGACTACTCCGGATTGGAGCAAACCCTTTCATGTCCATGTAGATGCCTCCAATCATGCAATAGGATGTGTGCTAGCACAACCCACAGGTGAAGGAAACCTAGATTTGCCGATAGCATATGCTAGTAGGCAACTAAATGCAGCTGAACGAAATTATACCACAACGGAAAGAGAAGGCCTAGGTATGGTATATGCTGTGAAGAAGTTTAGACACTATCTATTGGCCAATAAGTTCAAGTTTTTCACTGATCATCAAGCTTTACTATATTTGGTCAATAAACCTTGCAATACAGGCCGCTTAGTAAGATGGTTCCTCTTACTAATGGAATACGACTTTGAAGTTGTTGTCAGGAAAGGTAGAACCCATCTTAGGGCAGACCATCTTTCTCGCATCACTTCAGGAGAGCCACCGCAAGGAGTGTCTGATGAATTGCCCGATGCTTATCTGTTCAATTTAGAAGTTGTTCCTAAATGGGCAAATAAGTTGGTACCAGTCCTAACCTTCGGGCCTGCAAATAAAAATGTTAAAACAAGCAAAGAGGAAATTGTAAAATCGCTAAAGTATCAAATATTAGCCGGAAGTATGTACAAGCAAGATACCGAGGGCGTATTAGCTTGTTGTGTCGAGGATGATGAACATGCTAGTTGGTTGCAACAAGCCCATGAGGGACTGCTAGGAAATCACTACCCTAAACAACGAACATTGCAGAATCTAAAACGTTTAGGGGTGTATTGGCCTAGCATGGACAAAGAAATACAAGAGTGGATCCACAATTGTCCAGTGTGCCAGAAGAGACCCCTAGTGGAGCATGCCACTCTTTATCACGTGTCATTAATCCCAGATTGGAGTGCTCCATTGGTTGAGTTCATGAGATCGGGAACATTGCCCAATCAAGCTAGTCTTGCAAGAAAACGGAGCATGGAGCAAGAGGCTCAAGACTATGCCTTAGTAGGAGACAACCTATATCGAAGAGGCAAGGATGGTTACCTAAGACTGTGCGTTCATGAATCAGACTATTTGAAAGTCTTAGAAACGGCACACAGCGGTGCTGCAGGTGGACACTTTGGGCCGGACAGAGTAATTAAGACCATTCTATTCTCGGGACTTTGGTGGCCCACTCTTCATATGGATGCACACTCTTATGTGAAGAGTTGCGACACATGCCAACGTGCCCAATATCCGATAAGAAAAGATGAAATGCCCTTAAGGCCAATGATGGGAGGACGTGCATTTTCAAAGTGGGGTATAGACTTTGTAGGTCCCATCAACCCCCCAGCTAGAAACTCCCATGCAGAATACATTATTGTAGCCACAGATTACCTTACAAAGTGGGTGGAAGTAAAGGCCACGACAAAGAATGATGCTCAAACGACGGCTAAGTTCTTATTCGAAAATGTGTTCACTAGATATGGGTTACCAATAGAGTTGGTTAGTGATAGAGGTACGCACTTCTTGAATGAGGTCATTGAAAATCTCCTTCAAGAATTCATGGTGACACATAAAAAGTCTGCACCCTATCACCCACAAGCTAACGGACAAGCCGAGAGCACGAATAAGATCCTATGTAACGTATTGACGAAACTTGTAAACAATAAACGCTCTGACGGGGACAAACAACTTCATCATGCTGTTTGGGCATACCGAGTTGCTTACAAAACGGTACTCAATGCCACCCCCTTTCAGATGGTCTTCGGACAAAATGCGGTGCTACCATTAGACTTCCTAATCCCAGCTTTAAGAGTAGCACAAGAGCATGAGTGGAATGGACATGAGTTGTCCTCTAGGATCTTTGATCTAGAGCGTTTAGGTGAGACGAGGCTACGAGCAGCAGCAAGCATCTATGCTGCAAAAAAACGGCAAAAGGCATACTTTGATGCCCATGTGAAGGATAAGGGCTTGAAAGCAGGAGATCTAGTTTTAGTCTACACATTGAAACAACACACAAGAAAGCTAGAAAAGAGGGGCTACGGACCTATGATCATTAATAGGATCTCCACGAGTGGAGCAGTACAACTAGCCACTTTAGAGGGGGATGTCCTCCCAAACTATATTAGCGGATGCAGAGTCAAGCTGTATCAGGAACCCCTCACGGAGGAAATGCTAAGCCGACTCAATACTGCTAAGCAACGTAAAGAGGAGGAAAAACGAATTCGCGAAGAAGCGCAGGCAGAGGCCTTAGAGCGTATCAGACGAATGAAGCTGAGGAGACAAGGGAGGGACCAGCCTGTGACTGACACTCAAATGTCTCCAGGCTATCACATGGCCATGTGTGAGGCTTCAGGTGAACGTACCCATAAGATAGTGGACCGACGACCTTTTGTGACCCTAGAAATAGGACAAAGAGACAGTACAATAAGCGTGAGGGCTTTAATTGATTCAGGAGCAGCCACAAGTGCAGTTCGGCTTTCCTATTGCCAGCAGCTGCAATTGGAGGTAAAACCCATAGAAGCATATCTGATAGGATTAGGAGGTGTTGAAACCCCTTGCATGGGAGAGGTGGATCTTCCCCTCTACATACAAGAGGTCCTCATGCAAGTAAAAGTGCTAGTGTGTGAAGACGAGGATCTGATCGAACCTCTTATCTTAGGCCAAGACTGGATCTATGATCACGCAGTCAACCTGAACCTAAGAAGTGGACTTCTTCAGGCTTGGGTAGGCCAAAGCCGTCTCACGATTGAATTAGAAAATCAAGCACTCAAACCAATAGAACAGGCACCAACTCCTGGTCCCTCCAGGAATCCACATGAAGATAACAATGATGTGCTTGTCCAAACTTCTATGGTGCAGAGGAATGTCAATCTTACTGAAGGTCCAGGAGCCAAGATGGAGTTCCTAACTGATCCAAAGAAGATTCTAAACGAGCAGACCGAACATCACTCTACACGGAAGAGGCCGCTGATCAAGAGGCAGGAGCGCCAACCCATGCAACATAGAGCACCTCGGGGCGCGAAGCAAATCTGGATACGCAAGGATGGGAAACCCACCACTCTAATAGCAGACGCTCAAGTAGACAAGAAACGAGCCTCACCGTCAAGGAACGAAGTTAAGAAGCCCCCTAGGATAACCCCTAGGCATACCATTTCTATTTGGGTTCCTAAGCGGTCAATGAAGGCCACCCCTAATGCTAGACAGATATGGGTGCCCAAGGCTTGCTTACAAGCCCAAAGTACTTCACCTTCAGGCACTAGGATGAAGCAGCTTTCACAAGCACTCTTGGCCAACAACTCAGAAAGTGACAAGATACCTACACCTCTCACTGTCCCCACTCCCATCAACCCCAGGAATGTCTGGAAATGGGTACCCAAAAGGTCCCAAATACATCACACTCTCATACCGAAATCTTCACCTGTCCCTAGCTCTAAGAGCTACGACTCCTCTATCAAAGTGTGGAGAATTAAACTGTGTACTAAACCCTCTGACCCTATTCTGTAAATCCGTCCACACTAACACAGGAGCATTCCGAACCCATTGCATAACCAAAGTATGCATCTAGGAGGACACTGACCTTTAATCACCACTCACACCTATCATAAACACTTCACCACTAACCACTGACCTCCGGGATTGTCATGTTAGTATTGTGAAGGGAACACCATTACATCTTGTTTCCTATGCAACACTAATGTGCCTTTCGTCTTCCAGCAGATAAGCAACCTACTCTCATGGCTACCGCGGCAGGCACAAGCTCTCAGGCAGGATCTGGTGCTCCTATCAATTGGGATGCCATGCCAGTAGAAGCTCCACCAACAGCTCGGCCTGAAGAATTCTTGAATGTGCGAAGGATTCCTATTCCAGATCCACCCAGTGGACTAACCGAAAGAGTAAAGGGGCACTCCCATTGGTTCAATGAAATGCCAGGGGATTTGGGGGACGCAGATCACATCTGGGAGTCCAAGATGGAGTGTGGAGGGGTTTGGTGGACCTTCCAGTTCTTTTCAAGAGAATTTGAGACCTTACAGAATGCAGCTCCACTTCAAGATATCTGGCAAAAGGCAGGACTACAAGCTTACTTCAGTGAAGCTCTACCTAAACCCGACTTCCTCAGGTGCTACTACTTGATTGCTACGATGAAACCTACCGGGGATAAAGATCACTCAAGCACATTCTGGGTGCCCTCCTTATCCAATCTGGAGGAGATGAGGAAGTTTGAATTAAATGTAACGTTAATCAGGGAAGCCCTTCAGATGTATGGCACGCATGTACCTTCTGACCGCGACCCTTTGATACCAGAGTCTATGAAAAGCAATAGAATCAAGAAACTAAAAGAAATGTGCGCCCTCATCCCCAACATCGCCATACCTCTGCGGATGTGCCTCCAGCACTTCGCATTTCCCGCTCAGGACCGTTTCACTCAGCCTCACAAGAAGATATGGTACGGGTTGTATTTAGCAGAGACCGGAAGCTTGCCCATTAAGATGCCGGTATGGATCTTAGATCAGGTATATGAGGCTGGCAAGCGGGGGGCGAGGAAGCCCACTTTACATGGTTGTTGTGCGATGACAAGAATCATCTACAGATGTCTGGCATATGATGTGCCAGTTGCTCGAGCCCTAAAGTATGCACACCTGGAGCTGTTCAAAGGGCGAAAGTCAGGGAATCAACCGGCAAAAAGAATGCGTGGATCCCTTTCACAGGTCCTGATCCCTCCAGAAGCCACCGCCGAAGTCTCCACTAGAGAAGAAACCCAAGTGGCATCTTTCACGATCCATCTCCAAGAGTCTCAACCAAGAGAGGTGGTACAACCCGTTCCATCCGCCCCTCCACTACCTACCGATGCAGAGTTTGCATCTATGGCCACCTTCACAGAAGATCCAAATTTCGATTTTGAAAGATTTCTGCAGACGGTCCCCCTATCCGACAGTGAAGATTCCCTTGACAATGTGGGTCCGGGTGCATCTGCCCAAAGAGAACAGCCACGGGGCGAGACGAGCAGAGTACATGGGGAAGGAGTGGCACAACATCCTCATGACCAAAACACACAAGTGCAGGAAGGCGCACACAGAAATGACCCGGAAGACAGTGAAGAGGAGGCCCCTGCCTACACAGCACAACTCAGACGGCTGTACAAGACAATCAAGCAGGTACAGAGAAGACATAAGATGACAGAAGCGGCGAATAGAGCTCTAGTGAACCAGATGCTTCAAGCCGAGAATGTTGACTCCAACTTTGTGGAATCATTGAATTTATTGGCAGAGACATGTGGGATCGGGGAGGCATTGAGGACAATGGTATATCAGGAAAACCCTGTCTACGATCAACGAAGGATTGATACACGACCACGACGCGGGAAAATGATTGAAATGGAAACCTCTACCGCCTTGCCTACTATAATTTCAGAAGATGTTCACATGACGAGCCCGAGTCCCACCGACGAACATGAGGTAATTACACACGTACCATCTCCACAGCCACCTTCCCTCCACCTTTCAGAACCCCTCTCCACTATTCCTCCTGAACAATCGACATCCACCCATCACGAAACCATTGTACACACCTCCGTTTTTACATCCTTCCCTTTACCCACGTCCCACACTTCCACCCAAATTTTGGAACCTCACACCAGTCATCCGGCCACCGATCAAACCATAATAGGTCACCCTTCCTATCTCCCCGCCCTTGGACAACCACTTGCCAATAGCCAGACCTCATCCCATCCTTTTCCATTCACTCACACCCAAACCCTATCCGCCACTCCCCTAGCAACTGACTCACACTCAACCCAAGTCACACAACCCTCATTCTGGACAAACCTTGTAAATATACTCCAACAGGTGGATACTTATAATAAAAAGTCCCTTTCCCAAACCCACTCCCCCACATTCACTGCCACCACTATCACACCACCCACCATTCCTGTATTCACAGTGCACGAATCACACACTCTCACGTCCGATCCCATGGACATCTCACCATCCACAGGATCACCCACCACCACTGTTATCCCAACTTTACCACATATCATTTCACTCACGTCGCCATTCCCAAGCACTGTAGGCACAACATCCACTTTTCCCATTCCCACTTCCCAACCCCCTGCATCTTCCATCCTTACCCCTGCATCCACCTCATTTAGTCTTGCACTCGACACCATGCTCGAAGCTGCCACTCAGCTTAAGCAGAAATATACATTATTGGAAGAAAATAACAAAGAGCTTTGCACCCTCTCAGCAACACTCCAAGAGCGTGTCAATGCTTTGGAGTCCAGTCATACGGAGTCACAAAGCAAAATATCCGCCCTCGAACATGCAAATGCGCAACTCGAAGCGAGGCATATGGAAGAGAGCAAAGCCATAGAGGAACAGCTGCGAGATCAAATGGGCCGCAATGCAAGGCTTCAACGAAACATGGCCTTGCTACGACGACATCTGGCGGAAGCTCAAGAAGAGAACAGACGGCTTCAACAACAAAACCAAGAGAACCTCGAGGCTGCCATGGAGAACACCCCGGGAGCACCCATAGACCCGGCTAAATTTCAAGCTGTTCCCTTAGAAAGCATACAACAGATCTTGGAAACTTATGCCAATCTTTTAGAAGCACATGATCAGCTTGCCGACAAGCTGAAGGACCTACAGAGACCCCAAGAGTCTACACCACACCAACGGGAACCTAAAGAGATGACCGACGCTGCTACTTCACCTGAACCTGAACATTCAACGACCAATGACGTACTGGAGTTACGGCAACAGATTGCAGAATTAAAATTGAAGTTGATGCAGTACGAGCGACCTCCTTCCCCACCAGAGCAGCCGTTAGAAGAAGAAGCAGTTATTATTCCAGTGGAGGAAGCATTCGACGACACCTACGAGCCTCAACCATTCCCAGGAGGACGAGTCACAGAAGAAGGTCAAGATACCTATGAGGAACCCCCATCAGCATGGATGAAACAGGTAGAGGAAATGGGGAAAACTCATCAGGAACGGATATCCACTCAGATGCTGGCAATGAAGGCCATTGAGGACACCATCCTTCACTCAGAGTACTTCAGGCACATGGCCTCTAGACGCCTTATCACTAGCTCAGAATTACAATACAAGCCCTATTTTGTATTGTTGGCAGACTACAACGCAGAAATCAAAAGAGTCACCAACAAGTGCCCAACATTTGCCACACAGTTCGAACCAGAAGATATACCAGAAGCGGAACGAAAAGGGGCCATATTCCAACCAACTTGGAGGCAGAAGTTACTCGAAACTTACCCAGAAATGCTTCGAACATGGGATCACGCCCCCATGCATTTGAAGTACAATCCGTGTTTTGGGCCAGTGCAAAGACGAAGATCATGGAAAGCTTTTGCAATCAAGGTTCAGAATAACGCGAACTGTAAAGAATGGCTCAATTACCCCGCCATCGCCCCCCCAACCGGTACTCCCACAGTGTCATACATGATTGCAACCATCAGACATTGGATACCACGTCTCCACCCCATGCCAGATGTCGCTACCCAGATGATGCTCAAGATCTTCGATATGATGCAGGTCGTACTCAAAACTTTTCGCAATGTATGCCGTATTCAACCTCCTATTCCCGGGTTTATTAATGGTAACTACGACCTGCTATATGATATGAGCACAACCCCGAGCATACGAGTGGCTTACGCATGGCATGCACGCATAAGATATCTCCCTGCCTGCTACAAGCAAACATTCGACGATATGTTCACCACGGGGTTTTGGGAAGCACATTCAGAGGTATTCGCGCCACGGCCTACGCATTTACTCCATCTCTTCGCATGCGAGCAAACAATGCATTCCGAGCTTTACACGATGCCACAACCTGACATGCCTGGTACAGTTGATTGGGAGGCTTTGCAACGAGACCTGATCAGAGGTTTAAGAATCAAAGAACAAGAATTGGAAACCGACCTCCTGCAGAAGTACATTGATCAAACTGTGGAACAGAGGTCTGTCAGAGGCGACAGACCCTAGGGGGGGGAGAGTGTTGACAGTATACGGGAAGAAGCAAGTACGGACACACATGAAGATCTAGCACTAAGGCAACCCTTCATTTTTTTTCAAAACCCTTACATCATTTTTAAGTGAGTCTCATCACAAAAAACCCTTGTAAATATCATTTCACCTTTTTGTAGCTCCATTTTGTACAAGCCGAGGAGTCCTCGAGCTTGGGGAGCCTTAGAAGTAGTTGCCTGCCAATTTTCATAATTTTTAGATCTCGTTTGAGCCCTCAAATAAGCCCTGGAACCTAATTTTTAACTAGGCCGGACACTAGGTCTGGACAGGGCCAAAAGCTAGTCAAAAACTATAAATAGAGCTAGAGAGCTCATTTTTGGGTTAGCTTCTTGTAGTTTGAGCTTGTATGAGAACTTTCTTGCAATAGAAGTGATTCCATTGTCTTACTCTCTTTGTTCTTACCGTGTGTGCGTGTGTGCGTGTATGTGTGTGCATGCTTGTGTGCTTCTCACTCACGCACTTGTGCTTCCACTTGCTCGTGGTCTTCATACCATCCTCACGTCTTCCCGGATTGACATTAAAGGAGGTGCTACTCATCACTGACCTACACGAAGTCCACCCAGCAGAAGCTAAGAGAGCTGTTGAGACCCGACTCCACCTTGAGAGAATTCGAAGCAGCTTCCACAAGGATTGAGGCTGCACGAGTCCATTTTGGAGCACATCCGGGAAAAACCTTCCCCCAAGATGAAGACATGGTGACAGCCTTGAGGAAGGAACTAGAGGCCTTAAAGCTGCAAAGGAATCGAGAAGAGGACAAGGGAACTTCAGAAGGTCTCGCTCAATTACGACAAGAGCTTGAAGAACTCAAGACACTAAGGGAGGTAAGAACTGGACTGTGGTGTTCTCTGTGTAGTACCCAAGGACACACACCACACGAATGTCCAAGGAAGCTAACATGCCAGTTCTGTGGCAAGGGTGGCCATGAGGCCAAGGATTGTTATTTTCTAAAGGGTCTTGGAAATCAGACTATGATGCCAGGGCAACCTCCGGTAGCTCAATGGGTAGGAGTGGCTCAATCCTCTCTATTGGGGCAGCCACCATTACCATCCACTACAACGCCTCCAGTAACAACTTTCTACACCAATCAAGGACCTCAACGGCAAGAAGGTAGACCTCGTCAGAATCGACCACCTAGGCCTATAATGTGCTACAGATGTGGGAAGTATGGACACTTCCAAAGTAAATGTTCGCTTCATGAGGATGCTCCACCATGCAAAAATTGTCCTGAAACAAGGGATCATTACACGAAGGACTGCCCAAAGTCAATGCCTTCTACAAGCACGCCAGGTAACTCTTGCCCCCTGCACATGATCACAGTATCTAATGATAAGGGCAATGTAGGCTCCCCAAGCGCCCGAGTAGTCCAACTCGAGGAACTTTCCGGAGTCATGACTAGGGCACAAAAACAGAAGGTAGCTTTGAAAGATGCTGCAAAAGAGGCAACAGATTCATCAAAAGACAAAGGGAAAAAGACCATGGAGCATGAACCTTCTCAGGGAGCCAACCACCACCAAGACAAAGCAAAAATCTCACTGGGAAGAGATAAAGATACTACCGAGCAAGTTATTGACAAAGCATATGCAGTATCTAAGGAGGACCTAAGGCAATTCCAGCATGGATCTACTTCAAGGAACAGCCAAGAAGGCTTCCTCACGGCAGTTCAAGTCTTGCAGAGCACCTACCAACAGGTATCTCTATATAACTTGTTAGCAATGAGTCCTGGATTCAGAGGAAAAGTAATGGCTGCCATAAATGGGTTAGACCCTGGCACCATATTAAGTGGCGGGCAAGGCTTCACTTCCCTAACTTCTCAACAAACACCTATACCATCAACTTATAGCTCAGAACCATCTAGGATGGCACCTCTCACTGATTACAAGAGTCCTAGATTAACTGTAAGTATCAAGGGAACTCCCTTGGTGGGAGTGATAGTTGATGGAGGATCTGGTATTAATCGATGCCGGAGTACACCATGACATGGCTAAACCTGAGGCCAACTAAAGATGCTCACTTTACAGTATCACTGGCAGACCAAAGCAAAGTAAGCCCATTAGGCATAGTGGAAAAGGTTGAAGTCATCATACATAACTTAAAATTTGTGTTGGACTTTGTGGTAATAACACTCCCTAAGGTGAAGGGAGGATTTCCTTTGCTGATAGGAAGACCATGGCTACGCCACAGTAAAGCGGTACATGACTCGGGAAGTGACACCTTATGGGTGGCCGGACCAGACAAGGTGATGAGACAACTCCACATGGAAGGAGGACCAGATGAAGCCCTAGGTACTTCTCAAGTTGTTCTACATCCAGAGGAGAATGCACAGGAAGAAAATAATAGCACCAGAGAAGAGGAACCACGAACCATACCAGAGGGAGCAGACATTTGGGCCACCTCTCCTCCACCATGGGTTTTGGAAGAACAAGAGGTGTCAGTTTCTTCTCTTCCCAACTGGGCGACTCCCTCTCCAACTCTTAATCAAACTTGGGCGACTCCATCTCCACCCCTAAATAACTGGGCGACTGAACCTTCAGTTTGGGCGCAGCCTCCACCCTCCTCCAGCTGGGCGACTCCACCTCATAGTCCAAGCTGGGTGTCTCAGTCTCCGAATAACTTGGTCGCCCCAGAAGCTTGGGCTCCATTCTCTGCTCAAAGATCCCCACATTGGGCACCTGAATGGGCAGCTTATCCGCCACCTTGGGCTACTCCTACAATTGGCTGGGCGGCTCAATGGGCATCCGGAACGTCTCACACAGAACCATGTGAGACGACACCACATGACATCAAGGAAGAAGTTGATGAAGGAGAAAATTTATCCAATGAAGAACTAGGGGACATCATGGATTGGATAGAAGAGACCAACAATGTTACATGCTTCACGGTAGCAATCATGAATAAAGAGGCAGATGAACCTATTATTGTGGAGTCTGTAGTCTTGGGCGAGCCAGCCAAAGATTTTCGAAGAGGTAAAATTCCGAGAGGAGTTGAAGGGGAAGATAAGATTGAATCAAGCAAAACAGAAGAAAAACTAGTGGAAAGCATTTTTCCATTAGCAGGAGTTCCAGTAGGATGGACACAGGAAAAGTCCGAAGAAATCAGTATCAATGATAGTCCAGCATTCACAAAGCAGACGCTGTTCAAGACCGAGGAAGAGGCACCTGTGGAGCCAGTTAAAGAAGTCAACTTGGGGGAAGACGGACATCCACAGAATCTTTTACTCGCAAGTTGGTTGTGGGAACACCCTCTTCTGCTCACAGAGGTAATAACATTCATGAAGAATTTTAAAGATATATTTGCATGGAGTTACAAGGATTTGACAGGAATACCAAAAGAGCTCGGAATACACACTATTCCTCTAGTGGATGAAGCTCGGCCAATTAGAGGAAAGATGTATAGGCTAAATCCCAAATATGCAGAAGCAGTCAAAAGGGAAATCCAGAAAATGGAGGAAGCAGGAATCATAGTCCCAGTAGAGCATTCCGAATGGTTGTCCTCTATGGTCATAGCACCTAAGAAGCAGCCTAATAAAATCAGAGTTTGCGTGGATTTCCGAGCATTAAATAAGGTAACCATCCCTGACGGGTTTCCCACTCCCTTTTCTGAACAAGTGATTGAAGATGTGGCGGGACATATGCTATACAGTTTCATGGATGGTTTCAGTGGATACAATCAACTAGAAATCCATCCTAACGATCAGCCAAAAACAGCCTTTGTAACTCCTTGGGGAACCTATATCTACACCAAAATGGCTTTCGGTCTTAGAAATGCACCAGCCACTTTTAATAGGACAGTGTATCTAATCTTCAACAAGTTGCTCCTAAAATTCTTAAGAATTTTTATGGACGACTTTTCGACCTTCTCTGGAGCAGCCTGCACTACTGCAGTAGAAAATGTGCCAGAACATTTGAAGCAATTAGAACAAGTGTTCGAGCGTTGCAGAGAAACAGGTTTGAAACTTAACCCTAACAAATGTCATTTTTTGGTAACTCAAGGTACCCTGTTAGGACATGTGGTCTCTGCAAAAGGCATGACTCCAGATCCGGATAAGGTAATGTCAATTCTCAAGCTTCCGAGACCTATCAATGCTAAAGAGGTCCAAAGCTTTCTCGGGCACACAGGATATCACCGCAAGTTTATACGCATGTATGCCGAGGCAGCACGACCACTTTCACGACTTACAAGCAAAAGTTTTCCTTTCCAATGGTTTGAAGAAGAGGAGTCAGCATTTACTTATCTAAAACAAAGGTTGGCGTCTGCACCCATACTCATTTCACCAAATTGGTCAAAAACATTCCACGTGCATGTAGACGCAAGCTTGTATGCGGTAGGAGCGGTACTGACTCAACCAAGCGAGGTACACAAATTAGATCAACCCATTCACTATGCGAGTAGACTCCTCTCAAAAGCAGAAAAGAACTATAGCACCACAGAAAGGGAAGCATTGGCTATTGTATTTGCCCTCAAAAAATTCAGGCACTATCTTTTAGGCACTACATTCACCATAATTACGGACCATCAGGCTTTAAAATATTTGTTGAATAAGCCGCAAGTTGCAGGAAGAGTATGGAGATGGTTGCTTCTCTTCCAAGAATTTGATTTTGAAATTATACAGAGAAGCGGTAGGCAGCATGTCATTGCAGACCATCTCTCTCGCATGAGGCATCCGGGACAAGCAACAAAGGGAGTAGAAGATGATTTCCCCGACAGCCAAATCTACAAAGTAAGTATGGCACCAACATGGTATGATGACTTAATTCTCCTTCTAGGGAAGGGCCAATTTCATACTGGGTCCACTCCATTGGAAAAGCGTAGACTCCTCCTAAAAAGTAAGAATTTCATGATGGCAAAGGATACCCTCTATAAGGTTGGCCCTGATGGGATGTACAGAAGGTGTCTTCAACCACATGAAACGGAAAGTGTTCTTCAATTGGCACATGAAGGAAAGTCTAGTGGTCATTTTCCAGGGCATATCACTGCACTCAGAATACTCCAAAGCGGCCTATGGTGGCCATATCTCTTTAGAGATGCCACTAAGTTTGCCAAGGCATGTGATGTTTGCCAACGATGTGCGCCCAAACCAACACGACAAAGAAATCAGCCACTCAATATCTCTATGGCTTGGCAACCATTTGAGCACTGGGGGCTAGACTTTGTCGGCCCTATTTTCCCAGTAGCACAAGATTCAGGTGCAAAGTATCTTTTAGTGGCAACCGATTATGCTACTAAGTGGGCTGAGGTTATAGCGAGTAAAGACTGTACTGCAGAAACGGTAGCTCACTTCTTGTATAATTATATCTTTTGCAGATATGGGTGTCCAATAGAGGTTACAACAGATCAAGGATCCCATTTCGTCAATAGGGTGTTGACTTTGATTTTTAACAGGTATCAAATTTTCCATAAGAAGTCCTGTGCTTATTACCCAAGGGCAAATGGGCAAGCAGAGAGCACAAACAAGGTCCTTATGCTCCTACTAAGGAAAACATGTTTACAATTTCCTAATACTTGGGGACAGGCATATCTTGGAACCTTGTGGGCATATAGAACCTCTTTTAAGGCCACAACAGGTCATACTCCATTCGAACTATTGTATGGAATACAAGCAATTGCTCCTTTTGAGTTCTTGCATGGCTCCAACCGAGTGGGAACCAATCGAATTCCTGAGCTTACTAGCACTCTCTCAGCAAACATTGTAAGGCTGCAACTTCTAGAAGAAAAGAGAAAGATAGGCAATGATACTCTAGTGACAGTACAGGAAAAAAGGAAACAAAATCATGATGCCAACCTCTGGAAGTCAAAAATTAAAAAAGGGAGCTTAGTTTTGATGTACCATCCGCGACTATTCGAGAAGAAGGCTAAGAAGAAACTCATGCCAAGGTGGAACGGACCTTTTAGGGTCATAAGAACACTTCCAAAAGGGGCAGTACAAATCTCCACGTTGACAGGAACAATCCTTCCCTTAGTTAATGAATCCAAGCTAAAACCTTATGTGGAAAAATAGAGAAGAATGTATTTGCCTTTGTATATAGTGTGCATACCCATATGTTGTTAACCGTTAGCTTTTATCATTAAATTTTGGGCTTTTCTCATCTGTCTTCTCACCACCTTCCTCTCATAGGCTTAGACTTCCACTCTTTATCACCAAGATCTCCTTCCCTTTTCCTGAAGCCTTCCTCTCCTCGGCCCCCAGGACCTTTAGACCCCTTGGGCGAGTCCTCACATTAGGGGACTCTCTACCAAAACCACATGAGGCGACCCCTTCCCTTGCCTCCTTGGGCAACCCTCGCCCTAGGCGACCCCTTCCCTTGCCTCCTTGGCAACCATCGCCCGAAGCGATCCCTTCCCTTGCCTCCTTGGGCAACCCTCGCCCTAGGCGACCCCTTCCTTGCTTCTAGTTAGGCGACCCACAACCGGGTAAAGCCAGGCGACCCTTCATCTCAATTACCCACCTTGGGCGACCCTCATCCCTCACACACCTCTCAAGGGCGACCCTCTCCCACCTCTCACCTCAAGTGACCCTTCATCCCACCCCGCCTTGGGCGACCCTCACCCCTCACACACCATCAAGGGCGACCCCCTCCCACCTCTCACCTCAGGCTACCTCTCCCAGTTCCCTCATCATCAATTGGGCAACCTCCCTTCATCCTCAATTAGAGATCTCTCCAACTCCCCTCCCTTCCACCTCTCAAGGGCGACCCCCTTCCACCTCTTACCTACGGTAACCCTTCATCCCACCCCGCCTTGGGCGACCCTCATCCCTCACACACCATCAAGGGCGACCCCCTCCCACCTCTCACCTCAAGTGACCCCTCATCCCACCTTCACCTTGGGCGACCCTCCTCCCATTTATAGTCTCACAAAATTGGGCGACCTCCCCTCCCAACTCCCTCAATTACCCGCCTTGGGCGACTCTCTCCTCCTAAATCGGGCGACTCTTCTTTTGGCGACCCTTCCCTTGGGCGGCACCCTTGGGCGACCCCCATCTTGGGCGACACCCTTGGGCGACCCCCACCTTGGGCGACACCCTTGGGGGACCCTCACCCTGGCCGATCCCCCCCTTCAACCTCTCTTGGTGACCCTCCTCATATTCCTCTCCAGGGCGACCCTCCTCCCTCCCACTAAGGCAACCACTACTCCAGAATTTAACGACCCTCTACCATATTTTGTCCCCCCAAATTTGGCGACCGTTCAACCATCCCTCCCAAAGTGGGCGACCCTCCTCCTAATTTCCCTTCCTCCATTAATTCGACCATCTACCCAAATTTGGCGACCGGTCAACCATCCCTCCCACAGTGGGCGACCCTCCTCCTAATTTCCCTTCCTCCGTCTACCATAATTTGTTCCCCCAATTAGGCGACCATTCTGCATAGGGCGACCCTCCTCCCGGGCCACCTCTCCACCCCCCTCACCGCACGCGGGCGACCCATCCACGTACCCTCAGCATCCATCCTATCTTTAGCTCCTCCCCATCTCCCTACCTATGCGGCACGCGGCAAATCCTTGGGCGACCTCTCCACCTTCCCCCACCCGGCAGTGGGCGACCGATCCACATACCTCCCTACGCGGCACTCCTTGGGCGACCTCTCCACCTCCCCTCACCCGCAATTGGGCGACCCCTCCAAGTCCCCTCAGCATATAAACACAGCCACCTCTTACTTAATCCCATCCCATCTGTAGCGATCGACTGAACACTCCCTCTCCGCTCCATCTCCTCTTACTTAACCCCACCTGTAGCGATCAGCCTGCCGGCGGCCCTCTCTCGGAAGTGTGTGTTTTGCAGCCAGCCGATCACTTCCTCTCAGCTCCATCTCCTTCTCCATCTACCCATCATCTACTGCTGCTGAACCACACATCTACACCCGCCAATGCTCTACTGAAGCTCCATCATCCCCTTGATACCTGCTAAACGTCCACCCTGTGCTCCACAACAATTCACTATATACAACATGGCCTCATCTTCACTGGAAATAGAGGAAACATTCTCTGAATTCAAGACGGACACTGTAAGCGCATCAAGACAATCATCTGATGATTCGAGTGATTCACTTTATGTGGTCTCCGAGGAGAACCCCTCAGAGTCAGAAGAGTCACTGGAACAAGAAATTCAGCCGGACCAACATATCACTCCAGCAGCCGAACCGAGTCTTCAGCAAGATTCTGCTACATCTTCAGCAAACGTGGCAACCACGACCGAGATACTCGTTTCCATTCCTGACGAAATCACCTTGAAGCTGGACCTAAGTATATGTGGTAAGCTTCATAGTTCATTTTCTTCACAGGAATTAAAGAATATGGGTTTGTTCACCATTGCAAGTGCCAAGCTTCCCTCGCTTGGTGATCCTCAAGCAAGTGGGATAGAGATCTTGACACTTTTCAAGTCCTTCCCCTCTCTTTTCTGGAGGACGAATTACCAAAGAGAAGCTCTCTCTCATGTTGGGCACCCAAGAAATTCCAGATTCTAGAAAAGCAGGCAGCTATGCGGAGTTGTCCATTTCAGACATTTTGCAGACATGTACCAATAGCTTCTCCACTTCCACTTGTAGCCAGGTAATGATGCAGAGGCTCATATTATTCAAAGCATTTTTTCTCTTAAAGGACAATCTGCATTTCACGGATGTAAAGGTATGTGAGCCCCTTTTTTGCTTTGCCCAAGCAAAGCCCTACCCATACCATAAAGTTTTACTTCAGTCCCTGGCAGAAAGAAAGAAGAGGTATGGGCAGCAAGTGGGCAAAAAGGCGCTCACATTCAAAGTGGTAGGTGGTCATATCATGTCGTACATTTACAGATATTTTACCGCTCTCCACTCCAAAGGCAAAGACGTACCGAGCCACACCTCATCAAAAAGTCTGCAAACGGCGATTCCTGGCAAAAAGAGAAGGGCAAAAGTTCAAAAGGATTCCAGAGAGCTCCTTGACAAGCTGCCTATCGACCAACAAGGGTATGCTAGATCTTCCAAGAAGGTACGCACATCAGCCAACACTCCCTTTCCTCCAATCAAGTTAGTACCCACTTCCTCGTCGAAACCCTCTTCTTCCATTCACTTCCATCCACCTTCACAAACCTCCCCCACTTCAGGAGTACCCACTACGCCCACTGCCCCATCTCACTCCAACCCCACTCCACCTCCCGCTTCCTCCATGACCACTCCTGTTGCCATTGACACCCCAATGGATCCGATTCATATCCAATTCCCACCATGTGCCACTCCACCCCCTTCCCCTCCACATCCCGTCCCACACCACCTCCCATCTCCCCAACCACCATCTCATCCAAC
The DNA here is from genome assembly GCA_020310875.1 of Ceratopteris richardii. Lineage (NCBI taxonomy): Eukaryota > Viridiplantae > Streptophyta > Polypodiopsida > Polypodiales > Pteridaceae > Ceratopteris > Ceratopteris richardii. The sequence goes on from CM035407.1 coordinate 27,277,927, forward strand.
TTCGCCCCCACCACCAACATCCTTACCTCTTCCTCACACACACACACCACCCCCTACTACGATCCCTCATAGCTCCCTCTGCCCACCCCCATTCGACATACTACCTTTTCCACCCCCATTTCGATTCTCCCCTTCTCGCCACAACCCTCCGACAGATTTACCTCCACACCCCCTTCTTGATGCATCTAGTGTTGAGCAGCTCTCCACGAATGCCAAATATACGAAACATGTATGGCCAATAGTCCCTAATCATTTACAGGGTATGTGCCAAATGGATGTAGCAAAGAACAGGTTTGCTGAGATTTCTAACAAATTGATGGAAGACAGGCAGGTGTGTGTGCGATTAGAGAATCGGCTGACCCATTATACTCATATGTTAAGTGAAGAGTTTCTACGCGTAAGTCTCGTCAACAAGGAACTGTACATGCAGATAGCCGAGACGTCTAGTCACTGCAAGACGACGCAAATACTGGAAGACAAAGTAAAAAATTTGGAGGCATTTTTGCAGGATGAAGAAGAAAGGACCAAAAGATTGAAGGCTGAAAACAATGCATTAAAATCAGCCAACAAGCAACTCTTGGCTGAGAATACAACTTTGAAGAAACAAAAGGACGCACTAAAATCCAAATTTAGTGCATTAAAGGCTCTGCTCACATCATCCGATACTGAAGACAACACTCCACCACAGGAAGCACCCAATCAAGAAGCTAATCAAGCCCAGCAGAAGGAACCAGAACCTGCATGTGACTAGTCTCACTGTGACTAGTCTCATAGTTCTCTAGTATTTTATTTTCGCACAGTGTCTTTTATTTTCGCACAGTGTCGTAGTTACATTTTGATACAGTTGTAAAACTTTTGGAACATTACTTCGTTCAGCAGGGCTCATTTTTCCTTTTGCAGCCGATTATGTATTCATACTCATATAACTCATGATGTAATTTTCTATCCGCCATTTTCTGATGTAATTTTCTAGACCTCCTCTATGTATTTGGACCTACTTTCCCTCATCTCTCCGGGACGGAGAGACACTAGTGGCGGGCAACCTGTAGAACAAATATTGATGAAGGCTTCAGTGGCTAACGCATCAGTGGCCAAGGATCAGTGGCTAAAGCATCAGTGGCTAAAGCATCAGTGGCCAAGGATCAGTGGCCAAGGCTTCAGTGGCCAAGGCTTCAGTGGCCAAGGCATCAGTGGCCAAGGCATCAGTGGCCAAGGCTTCAGTGGCCAAGGCATAGTGGCCAAGGCACCACACGCCCAAAATCTAGAGTTGGGCACCAGATGGTAGAGTTGGGCGACTGTATGCCCAAGGCAGACCTCACAAGGCGGCCAAGTGGCTGGGTCCCGGACCCAGCCACTCATCATTACACGACAAGGTCCGATACTGAGGCAGGGGCGGCTGGAGTGACGGCTGACTCTTGTCACCGCCTAATGCATTAACTTCCCACTACCCCGATGGAACAAACTCTCCTGTTGTAACCAGCTCCTCACCTCTCTCCTATAAAAGGAGAACCCGCAAGTGGAAAAGAGCGTGATATGTAAGACACGAATAGGCCATATGTTATAGCTGAGAGTGAGAGGGTGGACTTAGAGCTCCTGGTAGTGGAGTCCCGTCATGCTTCCTTGAAGCCATTGTGTAAGAATACCCTGAGGTTGCGTTCTCATGCCCTTGCTTGGTATGATCAGCTGTAGTAGGATTGGTAATGGTACGAGATAACCACTTGTCTTCTCATAGTGTTGTATTTGACCTTCTAATTAGTATGGTGTTGTGCTCCATGCTTGCCGTTGCTTGATCCTTACCTCTAAGTGTGGTTCCTAGTGTTGATCTGAAGGTTTCGTGATAAGTGTCTATTTTGGTAATGTGTTCATGTGCTTACATATTCTCCAAAAGTAGTGCATTTTGCATTCCCTGCACCCACACACATTTCATTTCACCACCTACATCAACCACCTCTTGCCTGTCATATCTTGAGTCTAACACTCTCTTCCCCTTCTAGAGATCATTGTCCTCAATGATCAATCCTTCATCTCCCCTTGAATTGATGTCCTCACCCTTGCACACTCTCTTGAACCTTCTTGAGAACTTGATTTTGGAGGACAAAAGATCCAAGTTTTGAGAAAGATTGAAGTCAAGCAAGGGTATATATTTGTATATCGAGCTCTGGATATGCGATTGGGGTCATTAGTACATATGACTCACCACCATTGGAGAGACCTTCTTTAAGCCTCCAAAGTAGTCCTTGCATGAAGAAATTGTTTTTCACCTTCCTACCTTAATGTACCCATCTTCTCCGACCCATAGCTTCATGCTCCAACATTCGATTGAAGTGATTTTTGTCAGATTACAAAGCTATACTCCTAGATCCCACTTGGCAACACACGGCACTTGATTTGGAGAGGTCTTGCCTAACAAAAATCCCTCTATAGAGCTTCAGCAAAGACTAGGCATGCACTCTCGAGCCTAGTTTTTTATCGTTCGGCATCGGAATCGACTTCTGTCACTTGATGTGGCCTCGTGGCCCTCTTTTGTAGGGCTAGACCACTCATTCTTGATTGGCGAGGACGGATGAGGACCAAAAATGCTTCAGATTTGCTCAGTTTTCATATTTTGGGCTATTACCATATGCTTTTGACATCGTTTTTGTTGGTATTTGGTGCTTAGAACCCTCTCGGGTCAACCGGACATTTCAAATTTTCATGTATGTCTAGCAAGAATTACAAATCAGAGCCTTAATGCTTCAAAGATCACTTCAAACTCTCTTTGGAAGACTTCAATTGTATCAGGGAAGTGCTCTAGCTATTTTTCTCTCTTTCTTGCTTATAAAGTTTACTTCCATTGCTTTTAAACACTCTAGTTAGTAAACAGGGGAGTTAAACATGGATCCTAAGGGTAAGCAACCTTTAGAGCATACGTCTCCACCTAGAATGAAACAACTAGAGGACCCAGACCATAAGATGGACGAAGTAGAACAAGAGTAATAAGTAGAGCAAAAAGAGAAACAAGAAGAGTACTCTTATGTAGAGCTCTATGATGAGTTTGTTACACACAAACAATTCACCGAGCTCAAGGAATAAACTCTTTAGCATGACTTCTATCATTGAAGAACTTGAGTCTGAGATGATCTCACTAGAGACCCATGTTACTTCTTTCCTAACTAGGAAGGAAAGAGAGATGCCTTCTCTTCCTATTGTTGAGACATCTAGGAAGGATGTTCCTTTTCCTAGCAAGCATAAAAGAGAGAGTTCAAGGGAAACTCCCCTCCTGAAAGACCTCAAGCCACCAACCTTTATGGGGGATGATTGTGAAAGAAATAAGGATGCGGTCTACACTTTCTTGCAAAAGTGGAATGACCTGCATCAACCGAAGGGCATCCCACCTAGGTATCGTGTGCTAGAAGAGAGTCTCTCGCTTGGCCTGCGTGCTTATAAGTGGTGGATGAGTCCCATCCCTATAGACTAGACTCAGTTTGAAACTCTTTTCTTGGAAGAGTTTCTTCCTACGGACTTGACTTCATCCGTGAATTCCATCCATACGAACTAGAATCAGCTTGAAACTCTTTTCTTGAAAGAGTTTCTTCTTGAGAACAAGGAAGAGAGTAACTGGGATGAGTGGAATAGGATCACTCGGAGAGGTAGGACTTTGTCAGTCCTACCTCTCTGAGAGAGGTAAGGGGGCTTGTTAGGGGGATCATATGATTTTCAGAAAACAAGGGGGTTTGTTAGGGGCTTAGACAAAGCCACCAAGAGAGAGGTAAGAAGGAATAAACCTAAGACTTTTGAGGAGGCAATCAAGTACGCTCAAGCCTCAGATCTATGAGGACCATAATCGTCCTCCATATACTCCTATGGAGACGGATCAACCCCTCAAACCTCTTAGTACGACCAAGTTCAAGAATAAAGTATCAATGGGGAAAAACAAAATTTTATCAAGAAACAAAGATCTCAAGGGCCTTGGTTACCTACTGTGCAATATGAGAGGGCCAAGAGAGAAGGTGTTTGTCTCCTAGCCATGCTCAATGGAACTGTCCACTCAGGAAGGGAGGAGAGAGAAAAAAAAAAAGGACCAGAGAGTAGTACAGCCCTTGACAAGGGCAAAAAGGCGGTCCACCTAGTGGAGACACTTCCTATTCATGGAAGCTCTAGCTGCAAGGGAGTGGAAGTGATACACAAGGACATTGAGCACACATGTTGTTTGACACAATCATTGTGGTCACCTCAGTTTGGACCACATGACTTGGTTAAACTTCACGGTAGTGTACACGGGACCGGGATGCGAGTCCATTTTCAGTATGTCCAAGATATCTTTTTGTTGTATAGCCAAGACTATGAGCATTGTATAGACACTTCATCTAATGTGTATTTTCATGCTAGAAATGTAAATATAGACATGACGTTTTACTATTCTTTCTAGCGAGAGTCTCTTATTAAAGGTTTTAAAGATCTATGTTTGAATTTAGAGATGTTTTTCCCTCTGACTTACCTAGAGGGCAACCACCTAAGAGAGGGGATATTGACCATGCTATTGAGGTAGTTACTAACACTAACCCTATTTGTAAGCCACCTTATAGGCTTAGTGTTTCTCAGCATGAGGAGGTTGAGAGGCAACTGCAGGATTACTTAGATAAGGGCTTCATCAGACCTAGTAACTCACCTTGGGCATCGCCAATGCTCCTAATTAAGAAGAAGGACCCCTCTATGAGATTATGCATAAGTCATAGGGCACTAAACAAGGTAACTATCAAGAATAGGTTTCCAACGCCTAGGTTGGAAGATCTTTGATCAGTAACATTAAGCTAGGTATTTTACCAAGCTTGATCTTAGATCACGGTATCATCAGATTAGGATTAGGGAAGAGGATGTCCCTAAAACTGCATTTAGGACTAGATATGGGCACTATGAGTTATTGGTGATGCCTTTTGGTCTCACCAATGCTCCTTCCACTTTCATGAAGCTCATGAACAGTGTGTTATAGCCTTATCTAGGGCAGTTTGTAGTAGACTTTCTAGATGATAGTCTGATCTAAAGTAGATCAAAACAAGAACACTTGGAACACTTGAGAAAAGTATTCCAAGTGTTGAGGGAAAATTCACTTTTTGCTAAGGAGTCAAATTGTGAATTTTTCAAATAAGAGGTTAGATACCTTGGGCATATAGTGTCCCAAAAAGGAATCAAGATGGATCCTGAAAAAGTATGGGCTATTATGGAATGACCACATCGAAGGAGCCTGGAAGAGCTACAGATCTTCTTAGGTTTATCAGGATTTTATCGAAGATTCATCAAGAACTATGCCAAAATTGTTATTCCGATGACAGAAGAGCTTAAAGGGAAAGGGAAAGCCTTTCATTGGGGAGATGAACAGAAGCAAAGTATGGAGAAATTGAAAGTAGCAATTGCTACAGCTCCATTATTGCACATAGAAGATTCCCAAAAAACCTTTTTGGTTGAGACTGACGCAAGTGATTTTCCTACAGGAGCGGCTTTAGTTCAGAATGGTCCACCAGTAGCTTTTCAGAGTAAGAAATTAGAACATGCTCAGAAGAATTACTCCATCTACGACGAGGAGTTGTATTCAATTGTCCATGCTTTGAAGAAGTGGTGCCATTTTCTATATGGTGCCAAAGTTATGATAGTGTTTGATCAAGAGAGCATTAGGTGGCTCTCTAATCAAATAGACCTTAAAGGTCATAAGGCCCGATGGGCAAAGACCCTTTTGGAATTTGATTATGAGCTTAGGTATAGGAAGGGAAAGTTTAATGTAGTGGCTGATTCACTTAGCCGCGTGCCTATGCTCAATGGAAAAGTTTTACTCAAATCACTAGTGAGCTACTTGAGTCCATTAGAGGGAAATGTAGGCTTGATCCTACATATTCCGAGATTTGGGAAGCCATAAAGAAAGGGGATCATAATACATGGGTTTCCAATGAGGATGGAGTATCGACGGATATTCAAGAAGGATTCAAGTGAAAGAATGATGGATATCTGTTCTATAAGGGTAAGGTGTGTGTCCCTAGAGACCCTGACATGAGACGGAACATTTTGTTTGAGTGTCATGACACACCTAGTGCGCGATACCCAAGAGTTAACAAGACTTATGATCTTGTTAAAGGCATTTTTACTGGCCTGGACTTCATAAGGATGTCCTAGAGTATGTGCTTAAGTGCACTAAATGCAAGGTCAATAAAGTTGAAAGATTGAGGATTGGAGGAAAACTACACCCATTGGATATTCCAAATGGGAAGTGGGAGAGTATCTCCATGGATTTCATAGTAGGATTACCTAAGACTCAGAGAGGGCATAACTCCATCTGGATAATTGTGGATAGATTAACCAAAATGGCTAGGTTTATTCCGACATGTACTATAGTGAAGACACCTGAGTTAGCTAGACTATTTGTAGAGAACCTATACCAGTTATATGGTCTTCCTTTAGACATAGTCTCTGATCAGGATAGGAAGTTTAGTAGCCACTTTTGGAGAGGGGTCTTCAAAAGGTTGGACACAAAACTTAGCATGAGTACGGCCGAACATCCACAATCGGATGGGCAAACAAAGAGGGTTAACCAAATCCTAGAGGACATTGCTTCGAGCATATGTGAATGAAAGGTAAACTAATTGGGAAGAGTACTACCTAAAGTAGAGTTTGCATGTAATAGTACCAAGCACTCTTCCACTAGGCATAGTCCATTTATGCTTATGTACGGGGTTCAGCAAAGGGCTCTCCTTATGCAGTAGGAATGAGGATTGCAAAATGAGAAAGTTCAAGCTGCAAAGGACTTTATGCTTAAGCTTGCTAAGATAGCATTAGGAGAGCTCAAGATAGGGCTAGAGCCTATGCTGACCCTCCAAGGAGAGACATAAACTTTCAGGTAGGAGAGAAAATCTACTTAGAGTTCCATCTAGATTTGAAACCATGAAGACGGGACCTTGTGCAAAACTATCTCCTAGGTACTGTGGACCATTCCCAAAATAGGAGAGAGAGAGTCTACTTAGAGTTCCATCTAGATCTAGAACCATGAAGACGGGACCTTGTCCAAAACTATCTCCTAGGTATTATGGATCATTCCCAATACTTAAGAGAATAGGAAAAATGGCTTACCATCTCCAACTTCCAGAGAATAACCAAATCCATCCAGTATTTCATGCTAGCCGGCTTAAAAAAATATTGGGTGAATCTCACAATCTCATTCCAGATAGTGAGGTAGTAGAGCCTATTTTTGTTCGATCTCTTCCACATGAGCATGAGAGCATACTACGCACTCAGAGAAAAGGACAAGGAGTCATTTATATAAAGAGTCTCTAGTAAAATGGAAAGATAGTTCAAAAGATAGTGCTACATGGGAGCAGGTTAGCACCTTTTGGAGATGATTTCCCAATTTTAAATTATCTTCCCAAACGTCTTCTTAAGGGGAGGGATACGGGGAAACAACACGGAGATATGACCATGTACACCAGATACATGGGGATAAATGAGAGTATTGTTCCTTTGCTTCTTTCTTTCTATAAAACCTTCCAATACCAGTTTTTAGGACAAAAATGGAGTTAAGGAGAAGGAAATGTAACATGGAATATCCGAGGTGTGAACTGGTCAAGAATTTACAAGCCATTACAAAATCTATCAGGCAACTTCAATGAAAAGCCTCATCTACCCGACCATCCCCGAGTTGATCTGAATCCCAATCGCAATCTCAATCACAATCCCAACCTCATTCCCAAAAAGAAGATGATTGTGATCAATGCACCACCATAAACCGTATCCCTAGCTCTCAATCTTCATCACTAAATCTCCACTCCTGAAGTGCACGACCAATCATGCCTTTCTAGACATGCACTCATGGAATCTACATGCTCCAAGATAATGTCTTTTTTGCATGTCTAATGCAAAACTCTGAGACTGACCACACATTTACTTTTCATATCCACCTCAAGAATCGAACCTACAAAAATAGAGGCAATACTTGCAACACACATGTTGATTCACCACAAAAAATCCATATACCAATTTGCGTTTTCTAAACCCGCGATCATGAATAAGATGAATCATGACTTTTTTGTTTTATGTACCAAAAAAACAGGACTTTTCCAAGCCCTGTAACTCAAAAATAGTGAAGAATCAGCTTAAGCTTGGGAGACACAAAAATGTTGAACCCTTCGATATGCACAATAGTGTTAGAGACTCTCTAGGTCCAAATCGGCTTTCAAATATCACTTTTGAGCCCTACAAAATCAGAAATTCTAGAGAGAGATAAAAACATGAAAAATCTCTTCATTAACCTACCTTCATGCAATCAAATGAGACATAAAACACAACTACAAAATTTTCAATAAAATAAAGTTTTTCTACTAAGAGCACTCTACCTTTCTTTCATACAACACTTTCTCTAATTCCTACATCTTGAAGCTCAAATTTGACATACAAATTTCATGTGACAACTTCCTAGAGAGAGAATGTAAAAACTTATTGCTACAAAATTTTGTAGACATGATCAGAATATCCTAAATATAAAATTTCATTATTAACTTCACATCATTTTCTAGAAAAGAACATCTATCTCAATATGGTATATTACAAGTACTTTCCAAGTTCTAGTTCGAGATCTAGTCTTGTTATTTGTTCTAGTCTTACCTAGTCTAGTATCTTGGGCATCCTGTCTTGTCCTGTTCTAATCTCATATTCCGAGATCCTTTCTAGTTATTTCTTGTATCTATTTCCTCTTCATCAAGGGAGTTCTTGTATCGGAGATATCTTGCTTCATACCTATGGTCTCTGGTTGTGGGATCTCCTGTATCGTCTCTAGTCGATTTATCTATACCCATAGTAAAAAAAATCGTGCGATTTTTTTAAAATAAAAATCGTTAAAATCGCGATCGCGATTTAAATCGCAAACAGCGATTTTTATTCATGTTTTGGCAAAAAAATCGTCGAGGGTTTTTATGTTCGATTTTTGCTCGAGTGGTCTATTTGCTGCGCGCGCGAGTCTTCATTCACGTCGCACGAGAGAGAGAGAGAGAGAGAGAGAGAGAGAGAGATTATATTCAGCTTTGACTCTTGAGTACTCAAATTTCAGCTTGCTTCTTGAGTCTTGTAGTTGAGAGAGAGCCTTCGATTTTCAGCCATCTATTTTGAGTGAGATTTTCAGCCCCTTGCAATTTGTCCTCTTTAGCCTTGACCTTTTGAGTTTTATCATCATGGGAAGAACTCCTAATGTTATTCGCAACCATGTGAAAGAGCTTGGCAAGAACACATGGCAATGCAACTATTGCATGGGGGTTTACACGGGCACTGCATCTCGTATCAAAGCTCATCTCCTTGGCTTAAAAGGTGGAGGCATTGGAAAATGCACTTCTATTCTTCCAAGGATTGTTGAGGAGCTAACTGCTCAACTTCAATTGAGCGAAGGGGTGGGTAAGATGCCAATTGGTTCATCTTCATTGTCACATAGCAATGAAGAGCAAACCAATCCTGTTGATGTCATTGATTATTCCCCTAGTTCATCCAAAAAGCCCCGCACTGAGAGCATTAGCTCAGTGAACATCTCTGAGAATCCTAGACCCAAGATTGCAGAGAGCAATATATTTGTGAAAGGTAGCATGAGGGCTGGAATCCAGAAACAATGCATGAATGAAGCAACCCGAGAGATAACCAAGCTCTTCATTGAATGTGGTATCCCATTCAATGTGGCAAACACACTTGCATGGAAGAGGGCCATGAAGGCTGTGAGTAGGATTGGTTATCCTTGGGAGGGTCCATCGGGGCAAGTCTTACGTACCTCTGAGCTCTCCAAACAAAAGACATTAGTTGAGACAGAAATGTTGTCATTGAGGAGCTCATGGGAAAAGTATGGCTGCTCTATTCTATGTGATGGCTGGTCAGACATGAGGAAGAGGAATGTTTACAACATTCTTGTCTCCTCATGCAAGGGCACAATGTTCTTACGTGCCATACCTGCACATGCACCTGGCACAGTGGTTACTGGCCAATTCATATTTTCACATGTTCAAAAAGCCATTGAGGATGTGGGGAGTGAAAATGTGGTGCAAGTTGTGACCGACAATGGGGCTAACTGTGTGTCCATGGGGCGTATGGTTGAGGATATGTATCCCAAAATCAAATGGACACCTTGTGCATCACATAGCTTAGATCTACTCATGGAAGACATAGGGGGAATTCCATGGGTAAGAACCATCCTAGATAAAGCCAAATTTATAGTGAAGTTTGTCACTAGCCGCCCTAAAGTCCTCAACATTTTCCGCGCTCACTCCTCCTTAGATTTCCAAAAACCTTCTCTCACCCGTTTTTGTTACATGTACATAGTCGTTGATAGAGTCTTGAGAGTGAGGAAGGGTCTTTTGCGCACATGTGTTTCAGAAGAATGGTATCAATTATCTGAAGTTAGAGCAGGGAATTCTCTCTTCACAAAGTTTTCATCTCTTGTCATGGGAGAGGATGAACTTTGGGTGAAGGGAGAGATATTGGTAGCTGCTATTCAGCCTGTATACACTGTGCTCCGCATTACAGATATGGAGGGTAGCACACTTGGCCTTGTATACGAGTACATCAACCGTATACAAGATTGCATCCAGCGAGTCAATGGACTTTCAGAGGAAGAGTAAGTTTATTGCAATTTTTTACTTGTTTGTGTTCATTGTAATTTGTATGATTATAGTCTAGATAATTACTTACATATGTTTTTTAATTCTTTTAATAGAAAGAAGGGTTTATGTGATGCTGTCCAAAGTCGATGGGATTGGTTCCATAAACCAATCCATGCAGTTGCTCATATTCTTCATCCACTATGGAGGAGTGAGGAGCAATGCACAAACGAGATTCTTGAGGATAGCTGGATTGAGTACATCGCAGGATGGACAGGTGGTGATGTAGCACTCTTGTCTCAGTTGGAGGATGAGAGAGTGCGGTTCCGTAGCATGGAGAAATATTTTGGGCAGCCTACGGCACGGCTACGAGAGAATCAGCTTTCTCCTGTCACATGGTGGGAGAAATATGGAGTTAGTACTCCTATATTGGTAAGTGATTTTTTAGTAAATATTTCATCTTATTATCAAAGAATGAAGTTTAAATAATTTAATTATGTGTGAATCGCAGAGAAAACTTGCCTTGCGGATACTTTCGCAAGATTGTAGTACAGGACCTGCAGAGAGGAATTGGAGCACATGGGCTCTATTCCATACAAAAAAGAGGAATAGATTGAGCCCAGCGCAACTTGAAAAGTTGGTGTATTGCCATTGCAATCTCAAGTTGTTAGAGTCTAAAGGACATAACATTGCTCCTCTACAGGTAAATAAATTCTTTGACATTTAGTCATGCATTTAAAATTTATATTTGTATTTAGTATATTCTAGAGTCTACTCTAGTCTCTATAATTTTGAAATTTTTAAATTGCAGGTTAATGTAGATTCTATTGATATCAGCCATGTCAAAGATATCCCTCAAATCCCTGAGGAGGAGAGAGAGATCTTTGCCATGCTTGCGATGGAGTCTGATAGGCATGTGCGTCAGACCCGTAGTCGCACTCGAAGAGATAGACCTCACATAGGTACAATTTACAAAGTTCAAATTATAATATATGGATTAATCATAAGATTCAAGAATATTTTTCATTCTACACTCTATTTTCAAAATTCTAATATATTGTTTTATGAAAATATTGTGCTATGTGTAGATGATCCATCATTGCCATCTACTAGTCGACCACGGAAGTATTATTCGAGACGAGGTGGACGAGCCCGAGGTCGTGGACAGCGCGGTGGGACATCTAGTGTTCGTGATATTGGTGGCCTTGGGACTTCTACAGAGCATGCACATGATTGGGAGGAGTTATCGGCCTCGTCTTCTAGCGGAGATGATCTTGGCCCAGATGCTAGAGCGATTGTAGCTCAGTTTGGACATTCAGAGTCGGATAGTACATCATCATGGGCTAGTACATTTGATGAGGATCCCATAGATGATGACTCCATGGATGACATTCAGGAGTCATGACTCATGACTCATGATTCATTAGACATCTTAGATTATAGTCTGGACTCTGTCATGTGATAGTGATCACTCTATGCTTTTTTGTATGACATTGCCACTTATTCTATGGTTTTTGTGCGTTCAGGCTTCAGCTATTGACATTCATGTATATCTTTTACTTTTCATCATTCATGTAATGAAATGTCATTGATCACTATCTCATTCATGGTGTAAATTGCAATGTAGATATGATGTTCATGATTTACCATTCATTAAAGTTCTACGATGTATGAGTCATGACTCATCAATGTAAATTGTAATGATGTATCATGTAATGGGGAGGGGTTCTAACTTCTAGAGTAGGTATTTTATGTGTTTTTGACACTAAATGTACTAGGGATTGTGCATACCTCAAATATAAGAAAAAAAATAAAAATCTCTCTTGATGAATAAAAACCCCGATTTTTATTTTTTTTTTTAAAAACCTCTACGATTTAAACGATTTAAATCCCGATTTAAATCTACGATTTAAATCTCTACTTTGTACTATGTCTATACCTATTAGTCTCGAGTTGTGGGACCTCTTGTAATAGTTCGATATTCTTGTATTATTTCCCCGATGTGGGCGATCTTGTAATCAAAAGTATAGTTCCAAAATCTTGTCTAGTCTATTGAAAGGGCACAATCTAGTGCTCCCCTAACAAAAACTATTCCTCAAGAGCTATCTATTGATATATAATACATATCCATCAGAAACTTACAACCCCTCCAAATTACAAACCCTAATTTTTTATTTTCATGTTTTTCATCAACAAATGATCCCAAGTCATTTATGGCATTATGCTCTTTATCAAAAGATGAATTAATATGCCCAAGATAAAGCCATTCGTAATTTTTAAGTAATTGAAAGCAAAATTAGTGAATACAAATTCACATAGTTACTTTTTGACTTTCTTGGGTTGATTTTCGCAAAAGCACAAGTGGGGCCTTAAAGTTCTATATAAGGACCCTATTCAATGTTATAGGTACACTCTATGCAAGAGAGTTGGAGATTGCTACTTGGAGGAGTTTTCTTGCTGATTTGGAATTACTTGTTGTTGCTCTCTTCTTCTTTGCATACACCCAAGTGTATGTAGTTTTTTATTATTTTACATTACTACTATTTTTGGTCTATCTCCTAGTCTTGCTGCTGTACCAAGTTTTTCTACCTACTAGCTCAAGAGGTGAAGGCTTTGTGGCTCCTTACATCATAGAAGAGACCCTAATTCTGTTAAAGTCGCCGAATTTCACTCTATTTCAAGCACATAAACCGTTTTTCCTACAAATAGTCCTATCAAACTCCATATTCAAGCACATCTTTATTTTCTCTAAACTCTTAGGCACACTTTGAAAGAGGCCATGGAGAGCTACATGGTGGTGTACTCGAGTGCTTCAAACACCAAGGAAGTGGGCTGCTATGTGAGAAGAGAGAAAGTAGAGAGAGAAACATGTGCAAAAATTTGGAGAAGAAGATGGAGAAGCTGAAGTTGAAGAAGTCTCAATCAAGTTATGAGAGATTTGGGACCAAGTCTTATTGATAAGTGACTTTTAGGTCATTTGGGCATGTTCATACATGGCCAATGACCAAAAGTCATAAAACTAATGTAAATGCCTATAACTCCCCAGTTTGGGATCCAAAAAGTATAACAAAAATATTTTTGAAAAGGTCTCCGAGAGAGCTTTCACGTGGAAGGATCAAAATATACAAAAAGAGAGTCCTTGAGTCCTTTATCCCCAACAACCTCCCACTTAAAGGACCAAGGAGGCTCCTTTAAACTAAGTAACTCCCACCATCTGTATGCATAGAAGACATTGTTCCTTGGGTAGACACTTTGTGAGAGCATCTGCAAGATTCAATGAAGAATTGACCTTGATCAAAGTGATCAGGCCATCCTCAACACCTCTCTGATGAAGTGGTATCTCACATCAATATGCTTTGTGCAAGCATGGAACATGGCATTCTTTGCCAAACATATGGCACTCTGGCTATCGCATCTAGGAAAAGGTGCCTTTTCAGGCATCCCAAACTCACTGCACAAGCGGGCTAACCAAATGGCTTCTTTGGAGGCCTGTGTGTCTAAAATATACTCAACCTCTGTAGTAGATAGTCTATCCTCTGAAGTCTAGAGCACCATGAAATAGCTCCACCTGCAAGAGTTCACCTGTCATGTCTAAATCACAGAATCCTTTTAACTCCAATGAACACTTTCCATAACATAAGCATTTACCTTTAGTCCATTTCAAATTATCTCAAGATAGATTTGACTTCCTCCCACTGAGCTTTGCAAGGATTAGCCATGAACCTGCTAACAACCCCCACTATATGAGCAACATCTAACCGAGTGGCAACCATAGCATACATAAGTGAATCACAAGCTGATGCATATGGAACACTCGTGTAGTTGGCTACATTATCGTCTTTGGGACAGTCATCCTTGGAAAACTTAACATGTGGCTGCAATGGCACTCCATGATGCTTAGCATCAGCCACATTAAATCTGCCCAGCACCTTTTCAATCTACTTTTCTTGGGATAAATGGAAAGTAATCTGCTGCCTATCCCTTTTTATTCGCATACCAAGAATATGCTCAGCTTCCCCAAGGTCTTTCATTGAGAATGCAGGGTTCAACTTCTGTTTTAGAGCATTTGCAAAGTAATCTGCTGCCTATCCCTTTTTATTTGCATACCAAGAATATGCTCAGCTTTCCCAAGGTCTTTCATTGAGAATGCAGGGTTCAGCTTCTGTTTTAGAGCATTTAGAGTGCTCTTTTTCTTCCCACCCAGCAGCATATCATCTACATACAGCACAAGAATGATTGGGCTGCCATCTTCATCCGTTTTAGTGTACAAACAATGGTCTGCATGGCTTCTCGAGCATAAATGCATCAAACTTCTTATACCATTGTCTAGGGTTTGTTTTAGCCCATATAAGCTCCTTTTCAGCTTGCATACCAGATGCTCTTTTCCAAGGATGGCATATCCTTCTGGCTGTTTCATGTACAGCTCTTCGTCTAAATCACCATGCAAAAAGGCTGTTTTAACATCCATTTGGAATAACTCCAATTACATAGTTTATCAACGCCTTTTTGGCTCATGTGGCCAAGCCTTTTATGCCATAATTCCATATGTGAATGGATTTCGGCCAAAGCAATAAAATTGCCCAGCAAGGCATTACCATGCAAGCAATAAAGTCCCTTTCTTTGTGCCTTTAACAATCAGTCTAGAGCCTTTGATAAGCTTCCATGACCCCTTCTCAAAGGGGGTACTATATCCATGCATATCCATTTGCCCAACAAATAATAGGCTTTTCTTGATGCTTGGTACATACCTTACATCAAAAACAAGCTCATTAGTGCCATCTACAGAGAACTGCATTGTGCCAATACCTTCAATAGAACAAGCATGGTTGTTCCCAAGATATACATGTCCATGGTAAAATTTACTGACTTTGCTAAGCACAATCACCTGAGAAGATTATAGCTGAGAAATTAAGCCCAAAAAATATTCAAAACTTGAAGAAACCAATTTCTGAAAATTTTTGCAAAAAATTCAGAAAAATCAAGCAAGCAGATTTGTTGTTTTTCAACCACAAAGAGCATACATAGATGCAAAATAGAGTCGATGGGTGCTTGTTTTCATAAAAGCCCCAATTTTTGTGGCAATATGACTTGTAAAATCAAAGAAATGACCTTCTATAATAAGTTTCAAGAAGTATGTACTTCCTTAATCCTTATACATGTACTCCCACTTGAAATGAGAGAGAATTTCTGCAACAAAAGACTTGTAAATGAGAAACCAACGGTGTGGATGTGAGGAAATACAAGAACAACAATGGAAGAGGTTCTCCGCAATGTAACTCTTTGAAAAACTCAAAATTTGCTTCCACTTTGCTATAGGCTGAAGTAATCCTCCAAAAAAAGCACTTTTGTCACAAGGAAGAAGAAGAAGCTTTGGAGTTAGACTTCTATGGAAGCATGCGAAAAGCACAAGGAAGAAGAAGAAGCTTGGAAGTTGGAGCACAACACCCGATACTGAATATATTACCACTAAATGTACAAAGACAAGTAGCCCATTAGGGCAATATGAAGAAGCCGGGGAAAAAATACCTCCTAAAGAGGGAAAAAAGTGCCCCGGTGGTCCTAGTGTGTTCACACACATCACTACCTAAATATGTCAACAAATCCCCCCTGGGAGTGATGCGGTGAACAAGGAGCTAGCACTCATAAGGAAGTGCCAAGCTATGTGGAATTAATCCACAAAAGGAAGTAAGCCCAAAGCTTTGCGGAAAGCTTCAAACTTCTCCCTAGGCAGAGCCTTCGTAAAATGGTATGCAATGTTCTCATGCGTGGGCACATATGCCAAGTTGATCTACCAAGCAGAGAACCTCTCCCTGACATAATGATAATTCACCTCAATGTGCTTAGTGCCAACATGGAACACAGGGTTTCTCGCAACAATCAATGCGCTCTGACGGTTAGTGAAGATGGTGGTGGCAAAAGATTGACCAACACCCAAATCAGCCATAAGGCGTATGAGCCACAGACACTCAATAGTCGCTGTGAAAGTTTCCCTATACTCAGCCTAACGACTCGAAGTGGCCATAGTAGGCTTCCTCTTGCTCAACCAAGATATACATGGGCTACCAAGCATGAAGCAAAAGCCACTAGTGGACACACGAGTGTCATTGCAGCAAGCCCAATCACTATCAAAAAAAACATGCAAATCTGGCGGTAGTGATCCCCCCTTGGGATAAAACAATCCAAGTAGCCGGGTACCACTCAAGTAGCGAAAGACGCGCTTAACCGCATGCCAATGCTTGACACTTGGGCAATGCATACACCTGCTCATATGTGAGACAACAAACTGAATATTTGGCCGAGTAACACATAAGTAAATCAAGAATCCAACAGCCTACTGATAGAGAACAGCATCAAATGCATCTCCAACATCATGAAGACTCAATCGTAAACCTGTCTCCATAGGAGTGGTAATTGTCTTCCAGTCTTCAAGGCCAAAACGCTGCAATAATGTGTCAATATATTTCGTTTGACGCAAAGCCATTCCACCATCAACTTGCATAGACTGAATGCCCAAATAATGATGCAAATGCCCCAAATCAGACATCTGAAATGAGGCATGCAAATCAGCCTTAAAATCAGCAATATGCGTGTCATGAGGACCTGTGTGCAGCATGTCACCAACATACACAACAATGATCAGAAGCACATCATTAGCACGCTTAACATACAAGGTGTTTTCACTTGGACTGTTCTCAAAACCATGTGCAATGAGATAGGCATGTATCTTTTCATACCAAGCACGTCGTGCTTGCTTTAAACGATATAATGCCTTCTTTAACCTGCACACCTTTTTTTCATGCCCTTTTTGCACAAAGCCACGGGGCTGAAAAACATACACTTCTTCGTGCAAGTCACCATTCCGAAATGTTGTCTTAATGTCCAACTTATGTACATTTCAACCATGATGAGCCGCAAGTGCACAAGTGCTACAAACAGTGGACATTCGGCATATAGGTGCAAAGGTCTCATCAAAATCAATGCCTCTTTCCTGCACATAACCCTTTGCAACAAGCCAAGCCTTATACCTGTCAACTGTTCCATCAAGTTTATGTCAACTGTTCCATCAAGTTTACGCTTCAGCTTGTATACCCACTTAGTGCCAATGGCCTTCTTGCTAGGAGGCAAGTCACATAAAGACTAGGTACAATTCTTCATGATAGCATCATATTCAGATTGCATTGTAGGCATCCGATGTTCAGAATTTTGTGCTTCATCAAACGAAACAGGCTCAGTCTCATCACAAAGACTAGATGCAACCATAGCATAGCAATCTAATGCAAAAGAGGCACTATGAGAGCCTGAACGAGTACGATATGATAGAGGTGCATCTAATTTACTGTCATGCAAAGTCTGCACCAGCCATTTTGGCATAGTTTTTGCCTGCTCAATATCAGCTCTCTCATCAACAAGTGCATCATGTAAATCTGCATCAAAAATGGAATGATTTGCATCATCACATGAAACCTACAATGGTTGCGAAGTTGCCTCATTAGGCCCAGCACTAGACTGTCCACATGTAAAAAGAGGTAGCAAAGTATCATCCATGTCTTTGGAGCTAAGAGATGTCTCCTTCGTACATGAAAGTAAGGGCTGAATAGCATCTTCCACAAAAACATCACGGCTAACCAGAATGCGTTTAGTCTGTGGATGTTACAAACGATAGTCTTTTCTTTCACAACTGTACCAAACAAAAATATATTTTACTGCTTTATCGTCCATTTTTTGCGATGTTGTTCAAGCACTAATGCATATGCCAAACAACCAAAAACACGCAAATGAGCAATAGATGGCTTGCGATCATGCCAAGCCTCATATGGAGTGATAAACTGCAGCGCTTTAGTGGGATACCTATTAAGTACATATGTTGCACACATGATAGCCTCAAGCCAAAAACTATGTGGTAAAGCCGGACTCTTGACCATACACCTCGCCATCTCCATGAGTGACCTATTCTTCCGTTCAACAACTCCATTCTGTTGAGGTGTATACGACACTATACACTAATGTTTTATCCCACGTTCAGCCAGAAATGCATTAAAGTCAAAATACATACATTCCCCCCCTCGATCAGAACGTAGGGTACCCATTTTACATGCTTACATATTTTCAGCCAAAACTAAAAATTGTTTGAAGCACAAACACTTCGAACTTTGCTTTGAGTGGATATACCCATGTATGCCTCGAAAAATCATCAATGAAAGTCACGAAGTAAAGATAGTTTCCAAAAGAGGGAGTCTGCATAGGACTACAGACATCACTATGAACAAGCTGCAATTTCTACGTAGCTCGAGCAAAACCATCTTTTGGAAAGGAGGAATGCTACATTTTGCCGAAAATACAGCCTTCACATACATGTTTACTGGGCCCCTCAAGTTTGGTCAAAGCAGACACCATTTCAGATTTCTGCAGGCATAGCAAACTAGCGAAATTCAGATGACCAAAGGCATGCATGCCAAAGCTTTGCATCTTACATAGCCTGAGAATCATGTACTGCACATGCCGAATCATTCACAGATCTTTGCTTCTTTTACTTTTTCGGACTGATTTTCACAGAAACACAATTAGGGCCTTAAAGTTCTACATAAGGACTCTAATGCCGGCACATACTCATTGTTATAGGTACACCCTATGCAAGAGTTGGAGGTTGCTATTTGGAGGAGTCCTCTTACTTTGGAGTTATTTGCTTCTCCCCTCTTCTTCTTTACATACACTCAAGTGTATGTAGCTCTTGATTATTGTAAGTTGCCTCTATTTTTGGGTCTACCTTCTAGTCTTGTTGTTGTACCAAGTTTTTCTACCTACTACCTCAAGAGGAGAAGCTTTGTGGCCACTAACATCAGAGAAGAAATCCTAATTCTATTAGGTTTGCAAAACTTTACTCCGTTCACATGGGCTATTTTTCCTACAAACAGTCCCATCATACTCCATCTTACAAGACAACTTCATGCTCTACAATTGTTTTACCTAGATCCATCTACATTCAACCTATTATTCAATTTTGTACATTATACACATTCTATAGTTCAATTTCTATCAAGTAGTTATTATTTAGAGTAGCCTTATAGCTACTTGTCTCACATATCTTGTCTCTTGTTTATGTGTATTTGTGCAAGGATTTAATTGTTGGAAAGACCTATGACAATTATTATTGGAAGAAGAAGAAGCACGTACAACTTCGACAAAAGTCCTTCACATGAAATGTGAGTTAGGACCTTAGTTTTATTGAAAGGAGGACTTTGATCACTTGGCCAAATGTGGATAGGCCATCATTAAAAAACATACAAATGCCTATATCTCCCTAATTTGGGGGCCAAAAATATACTAAAATGTTTGGAAAGTTCTTGAAGAGAGTTATTACTCTTAGAGTCAAAAACTACAAAAGAGGCTCCTTGGGGCTTTAATCCCCGACAAGTTCCCACTTAAAGAGCCAAAGAGGCTCCTTTAAGCTAAGTGATTGCAACCATTGTACACATAGCCGATGTTGTGCCTTTGGTAGGCACTTGGTGAGAGAATCTACAAGATTCTGTGGTTCGTTGACCTTGGCCAATGTAATCATGCTATCTTCAAGTGCTTCTCTAATGACGGGGTCATGCATATCTTAATGCTTTGAGCAGGCATGAAAGTTTGAAACATGGCATTGTTTACTAGACGAATGGCACTCTAACTATCACAACCAAGAACAAGGCATGAAAGTTTGAAACATGGCATTGTTTACTAGACGAATGGCACTCTAACTATCACAACCAAGAACAAGACAAGTCCATTGTCAGGCAAACCAAACTCATCACATAGACATGCTAACCATTGGCTTCTTTAGAAGCCACTCTGGCTGAAATATATTCAACCTCTATGGTAGGTAGTGCAACTATCCTCTTAAGTCTAGAGCGCCATGAACTAGCACCTCCTACAAGAGCATATACATATCCACTTGTGGATTTACATGTATCCACATCCCCTTCCATGTGTGAGTTTCTCAACTCGGATGTGAGTTTCTCAACTCGGAATATAGTGCATGAAAATGCTCTCAATTGAATATATTCCATCTACACTATCCCACTCAACACCACGCTCCCAACCTTCAAAGGAGAAGCTCATGAAGATGGAGATTACCACATTTGCAGATTTCTCTCCATATGAAAACAAAAAGATTTACAACACTATGAACATGTCTTTATGGATCTCTTTCCATCCACGCTTGAGAGGTTGGTAGATAAATGGTATAATCATTATGAAGGACATTTTGCCACTTGCAAGGAATAAGGAGTGCTTTCGCTGATTCATTCAAGCAAGATAACGCAATTAAGTGGACCCTTAATATTCCTTAAAGATTATGACCAAGAAAAGAACCTTGATGGCCTGTCTTCAAGATCACCTAGAGGAGTTCATGGTTGAAGAATGGATCAAAGGGCATTGAGGTACGCGGGTCCACTGTCCATATTCTTTTATATGCTGATGATATTGTACTGGTTTCAGAGTCTGCAGAAGGTCTACAGCATCATCTACATGGCCTAGATGACTTTTGCACACACAGAGGGTTATCTGTGAACCTTGGTAAAACCAAGGTCATGATCTTTCATACATCAGCACAGGTACGCAGACATAGTTTGTTCACGGAAGCGGGTGGACCCATTGAGGTGGTCGGATCATATGTTTACTTGGGAGTGACATTTACAGCAGCATCAGGGGTCTTCTCTATGTCTCAGGCAGCGCGTGACCGCATCACACGTGGGTATGAAGCACTTGCCTTGATGGAGAGACAGTGCCACCAGGCATATTTTCAGGAGCCCCGCACAAAAGGGTGGCTCTTCGACACTTTGGTTACACCATCGCTCATGTATGGGGCAGCCATATGGGGATCAGGATTAGCCACATCAGTATGGACAGCATTAGAGAGGCCACATATCCTCATGATTTCCAGACTTATCTGGAGCAAGCCTTCAGTACCACATGATATCATTAGAGCAGAGCTCGCTGCACCACCGATGCTAGTTGAGGCACTATTCAAGACAGTATGCCTATTACACAGACTCCGAAGCATGGATATAGAGCGCATTGCTTATCGGGCTTTCCAGGCATCACGGGACATGGCATTAGCAGGCGACACCTCCTCATGGTATGCACAGACACGAGAATGGCTGGCCCACAACGGCTTTGACATAGATAGGCTACCACCACTACAGTACGACTCACATGCACCCACCTACTCTCTCTCTCATCAGGAGAGGAATAGGATCATTCGTAAGGAGATATGGCATACATACATAGAGAGGACATGGGTGAGCCCTAGGGGTACATTGCCACCGAAAATGCTCTATTACCGTGAGCATTTTCTACATATATCGAACGAGGGCTTCATCGAGATTCCGAGATACATGCAGACATATCTACCCCACCAGCTTCGAGTCGTCATTGGGCAGCTCCGGGTTTCATCACATCAGCTCGAGATTGAGAGGGGTCAATCCAGGGGAGTCCCCCGTGAGGAGAGGTGGTGCCCAGTATGCGAGACACAGGTAGAGAGTGAGGAGCATTTTGTTATCAGATGCCCAGCATATGTAGACCTACGAGCACACTTCCAGATAGAGGAGTCACTCCAGTTATGCATGACTATGGGAGACCAGCGACGCTTGGGACGCTTCCTCGCAGAAGCATACGAGAGGCGAGATCGGTCACTCCTGCCCACACATCAGCCACGGGTGAGTACGCAGCAGACCATTACCCAGTTTTTTCAGCGAGCTGAGCTACATCAGAGAGGTCCATCTATAGGGCTCACGCTCTACCAGGCAGCAACACAGAGAGCACGACGCCGACCACGCATGGGCAGATATCATCGACCACGACTATATCAGGAGGATATCTAACGCATAAGGACAGCCTATGACCACATGATGGAGCATAGGCGCACCACCACCCCATGGGTTGTCTTCCTTCAGGAGGCACTCAGACCACCCCCAATGTACCACATACTACACCCACCTCCACCCATTCACCGGTAGCTAGGGTGTTTTACTCACACTTTTACTCACATGTCCCCCATGTATTAGGTGGCCACTATCTGCAGAGTCAGAGCCACATCTCCCCATCCTTTTCCAGCTTTATATATATCTTTGTGTCGCGATATACCTTTTATTTCATTTCATCCTCTACACAGGGTTACTACACTTGTACATGGTTTTTGTCTCATAGGCCAAGTTTGGCCTCCAAAAGACGTTAATATGACTCTCTCTCTCTCTCTCTCTCTCTCTCTCTCTCTCTCTCTCTCTCTCTCTCTCTCTCTCTCTCTCTCTCTCTCTCTCTCTCTCTCTCTCTCTCTCTCTCTCTCTCTCTCTCTCTCTCTCTCTCTCTCTCTCTCTCTCTCTCTCTCTCTCTCTCTCTATCTATCTATCTATCTATCTATCTATCTATCTATCTATCTATCTATCTATGCTGTTAAGAGAGCATAGACATATCCAACATTATTCAGTTGGGCTTCCTATAATTCAAATAGGAGCTATGTCGTTCTTTCTCAGTTTCAAAGTGTTGATAACTGGCCATCTCGCTACTTATAGCGTGGGCAAGGAAGTATATATCGCCTTTAGTTAGAAGACATTTTTCGAAAATAAATTGACTAGTATCCTGACTAAAACCATCTGCTCAATAAGCGTTCAGGGAAATCAAGCTCTCTTTGAACTTCTAGGAGTTTCTGTGAAAGATCTCTGGGTAGTAGAAAGAAAATATTATCTGGTCCCCTCTTGCTTGAAGACGAAGAGGGAAAATGAAAAGCATGTTGCAATTAACTTGATGTAACTGTGAATCGGATCCTGTCGGGATGCACTTCCGTCAAAGATAGAGACATTTTGTCTCCACCATACGCTCAATTTCATTTGTTTCATTGAAACAGGATTCCAAGCATTATAAGTTTAAATCCCAAAAAAAGCGTTCTGACCAATATACTTTATGCACGGATCCTGCAGAGTCCTCGGCCATTAATGATGTATAGCATGTAACCCCACGAATTACAAGATAGAGATCAAAAGAGGAATGGACGAATCAACCAACGTGGGTCCAATCCACAAAAAGATCTACCTGCTGTACCGCTCTGAGTCTTGTGCGGTCTGGGAACTTGAAGAAGTTTGAAGGAAGCGAAGGTTTCTTATTTGGTAGGGTTGGTTGATTTGAAGTAGATGATGGAGGCGCAGAGGTCCTCAAACCTGCTGATGTGAAATCTTGGCCTGCTTCTGGAGTGACCTCAGACGTTGTATTCGCCTGGGACTCTGTAGATGACATTTCGGAAATCTATGCTACTAACGATAAGACGTGTCTAGCATGTGTTCAGAATGCCGAAAAATGGATGGGATATATTATGTTAACGCTCCGCAATGGCGGAGATTCATGGTAGCCTCCCGAGCGAAGCGCGATCGAAGTGCTGAGACTGAAGAGACAGCATGCTGCATCCCGCCGATGAAGAGTTGTAAATTTGTAATGAAGCATTTTCTCGCTAAACCTTTCGAAAGATAAGCAAATGTGTGCTTTTGCGCTGGAGGCCCATATGGCATATACGCCGTAACGCCGGGCCCGAGCAAGATTCAAGACCTTTTTAATTCCCACGTTTTTAATATCAAAGGAGATTTTATACAAAAAGAGAAATCATGTCGGGCATCGATGTCTGCAGACTTAATTCCCACGTTTTTTTAATATCAAAGGAGACTTTATACAAAAAGAGAAATCATGTCGGGCATCGATGTCTGCAGACTACAGGGAAGTTGTTTTTTGACGGCCGTATTGCTCGTATTGACCATTTTAGACTTACGGTCAAAATTTTAGCAAATCTTTATAAATTACATTAAAAATGTGAAGGGCATGATAGACCGTCTGGCAGGTGGTGTAGTGCCAAACGCTTTGAAGTTACTATTCTAAGTAACAAGGTGTAAGGTTCGATCAATGATCTACTCTTTTTAATAGTTGAATTAATGGTAACTGTAACATTGAAAGGCATGGATTTTCTTAAATCTTTTTTTTTTTTTTTTTTGAGCACAACAGAAAGTATAATATTGATGCAGGAAAATAAATTACAAGAGTAACTCCCACAAATTAACTGGGAGGAGAACACCTCAGAAAAACAGGAGCAAAGACAAGGGCCAAGAAAGCCCAAGCCAGCAAACACTTACTTCACATAGTTCCTAATATACCAGTTAAAGAAACTGATCATATTGTTTCTGTCCCTAGAGTAGATCTGGAGCAATTTGTTCTTCCATGTACTACAAGGGTACTTTTTGACAATATACAAGGGGTTCTTATCTAGTAATTTCTCATTGAGGGGAATATTGCTACACATGTAGGCAATTCTTCTGATTCCAATAAGACAGGAAAAAAGAAAACTTTTTCCATTTTTATCAAAAATCTTGTTGTTTCTGCTTTTCCACACGTACCAAAGGATATGAGCCCTCACAATCTGCCACAAGGCAATGTCCATCCTGTAAGTTTCTCCAATAAGCAGCTCCTTGATTCCCAGAGTATAGATCCCAGCAGTCTGGCAATAGAGTTGTATGATTTTCCAAAAGGTCATACTGTCTTTACATTTAAAAAACAAGTGTTCCAAATCTTCAACCTTGCCACAAGATTTACACAATCCTGCATCAATATTATATTTTCTAGCTCTGCTCCCAGTCCAGACTCCTTTGTGCAGAATCAGCCACAGGAGACAGGAATGCTTGTTAGCCATTGGGTAAGCCCAGAGGCTTTGAAATCTGTACCTCCATTGATGATAGTTCCAGGACAGGTCCCATTTTTTATTCAGTCGACCACAAATGCTAGAGATGCTGGTGTAGGAAGACTTGTAGCAAGAATACATGTCCTGAGCCACCACAGACAAGGCAATAAATTTGTCCCAAAGATTTTCTGCCCTCATACTCAGCAGTTGCAGCTTCCTTTCCTTGATTATTTGTTTGCAGGACATAGACAGGTCATTAGCATTCAAAATGTGACTGTCCTCAATCACTAGTCCATTTCTCAACAGATCCTCCCATTTATTGAAACCATACTTTTTACATTTATGCCATCTTATAGGAAGGGAGGCATCCCTATAACTGGTAAACCAGCCAATCCATAAAGAATCCTGTAATAAGAAAGAGTGATTCTTGGCAAACCAGATGGGCAGCTTGTAGTCTTCCTTGATAGACATCCAAGCCCTCCAGAAGTTACAAACTCCCTTTGGGGATGAAGATGGCAGGGGAAGACACAATATCCCAAAGAGAAAAGTTACACCAGTTCTTATTACTACTCAAGCAAAAAAATTTGATATTTCTTTTAATCAAGCAGGCCCAAAAGTCAGTAGAAGAGATAGCCCTTAGAATCCATTTTGCTGCCATTTGGGTAGCCATCCTTGAGGGACATAAAAGGCCAAGGCCTCCCTCTGACTTCTTCATACAGCATATCTTCCAAGCAACTTTTGGAATTTTGGAACTACCCCATAAGAATCTCCTGGAAAGGGCAATGACTTGAGCCAACTGCTTCTTGGTAGGCTGCCAACAAGCAAGGAAATAAGTTAGACCAGGGAGAATATAATGCTTCAACACAAACACTCTTTGGGAAATATTGGCCTACATATCCATCCATTTAAAAATCTTTAATCTAAATTTGTCCAAAACCCAGTCCCATCTCTGTTGAAAGGTAATATTAAATCCCATAGGGATACCCAATAATCTGAAAACAATACCCTTTTTAATGATGTCACACCCTGCCACAAGCACACAATCCGGGACCAAGTCATTAGAGGCAAAAAAACCGGTTTTATGATGATTAACAACAGAACCACTACCAGACAAAAGGTCTTAAGACAGTTTAAAAAAGTGTTAGCAGACGTGGGATCAGCTTCCATCACAAGGTTTGTGTCATCAGCAAACATCTGCAAACAGAGCATGTCAGCAGCTTGAGGAATTTCTAAACCTTTTAAAAGACCTTTATTAATACAATCTTTAACAAGCCAGCCAAGAGCATCACTAGTAATGGCAAACAGTAAGGGGGCTAAAGGACAACCTTGTCTCACAGACCTACAAAGCTTAAAAGGGGAAGACAGGTGACCATTCATGGCAACTTTGGAATGAGCATTGCCAAACAAAACACTAGTGTACTTAATAAAGTTCTTCCCTGCACCAATATCATGAAGAGATTGCAGAATAAAATCCCACTCAATCCTATCATAGGCCTTGTCAAAATCAATCTTAAAAAAGAAAGTGTCAATGTTATTATCCTTAGCATAATCCATCCCTTCCCAAATAGAGATAATAGCATCAAGAATAAATCTTCCTTTAATAAAACCTTTCTGTTCAGGAAGAATAATGGAATCCATCAAAGGACTCAACCTTCTAGCAAGGGAGGAGGCATAGATTTTGTACAGAGAAGTCAGACAAGAGATAGGTCTCCAGTTGTTAAGATCATCCTTAGATCCTCTTTTATGAATTAATTTAATTACTCCAGTATTAATGAAAGTAGAAAGAGACCCTCTACTTATGGCTTCTTGCAAGATCCAGAGAATAATGGGCACCAAAATTTCTTTGAACTCCTGAAAAAACTCATTAGGAATACCATCATGTCCAGGGGATTTACAGGGCTTCAACTTACTAATGGTTTCTCTAACCTCACCAGCAGAGAGGGGGAGATCAAGGAGGGAGACCAAGCCCTGAGGAATCATTTTCTTCCTACAAAGGGCAATGGCAGCTCTTGCACTCCAGATGTGGTCCCCTCTCTTGGGAGGCATAGAGAAAACATTGGTAAAGAAGGACACAGCCTCTTGTAAATTCTCCTTGAGATTAGAGGCAACCTCACCATTGCTTTTCCTTAAGAGAGGAATGAAATCTTTAGCTTTTTTTTTTCTCATAATCTCATACATGTGCTTATTAGGTTTATCAACTTTCCCAGCCCAGAACTCTCTGGACGTGGCAAGGGCACCACTAGCCAGAAGGTAGTCTTCATACCTCACTTTTTCCTGAAGCTCCAGGATCTTCTGAATCTTAACATTACTACTTAAATTAGAGCATTCAATTATGTCTATCTCTTTTAGATGCATCATTCTTCTGTTGTACCTGATCTCCCTGGCTTTTTTCTTGAAGAAAGCGAGAGTAAACTGAACATCTTTAATAGCAGCCTCCCAAGCCTTGAAAGGGGAACAACCCCGGATAAAATGTTTTTTAAAAATATTGTTGATTTCCAACTTAACCAAAGGCACCCTAAACAAAGACATATCCACGTGAGGCCAGCCAGCTCTGTAAGCCGGGTTATTGCTAGCCAGCTTAACAACCATAGGAACATGGTCAGAAATCTGAAGGGAGGGATCAATGGTACAGCTACAGTTCCACAAATCTTGAAATCTGGAGGAGTTCATGTAGATTCTATCTAACCTGGCCGAAAGCCTATTATTCTAGGTATGACCAGTACTAGAAGAAATATCAACCAGATTATGCAAATTCACAAGTCTAAACCATTTATTTTTTTCACTACCAGCAATCACATTGTTACAATTACCGATTCTGTCAGCAGAATTAGTGACCATATTAAAATCACCAGTGAGAATTAGATCACCATCAAGCTTACCAATCTCCTCCCAGCATTTAGACCTGTCTAAGGGATTGTTAGCTACATAAATAGGGTTGAATACTTAGCATCTACTAGGAATGACAAAGCTCGAAAGTTCATTAACATACGAAAATTGAGTAAAGATTGTTCTAAAACCACAAGAGAAGACTCATTTCAACAAAAGATTGATTTTAACAAAATACCAAAATCTCATAAATTCTCTAAAAAAAACTCCATGAAGGTGTTGGCGTTCTCTGTGGGCTAGAGTTCGGGTTCCCCTCTGTCTGTGCCTTGTGGGCTCTCGCCCTCCTACAGTGGAGGTGCCCTCCCTTGTCGCTCCTAGGGTGCTTGCCCTCCTATCGTGGTAGATCCCCCTCCCCAACGGAGGAACATGTTGTTAATGGATATTGTTTACAATGGATCGTCCTCAAGCAGATCCTACACGGACATTGCAAAAGCTCAGGAGTTCTCCTCTATTCAAATTGTAGCTGCGAAGGAAAGGGCTCTCACTCTTTCTAAGCTTGCCCCTGACCTCCCCATTGAACAAGGTAATGGTTTTTTGGATCGCTCCAACCAAGGTACGTCTCACGTCCCCTCTTGTCATACTGCTGCTGAGAAAGGAAAGAGACTAGCTGAGGAAAACTCTCACTTTCTGAACGTCGATACTCAGGAAATTAGTGATGAAGAAGAGTTTATTATTGATAGGGACTCTGTCTCTAACTGGTATACACAGTTGGCTGAAAGGGTTGTTATTGGCCTCTACCATAGGCCCATGCCTACTCAGGATGTGCTTAGAAGTTGGATTAAGAATAATTGGGAGTCTAGAGGCTTATATGCTAAACAAATGCAATATCTGCCTAACAACTACTATCTGTTCTTTTTTGAAGACTCGGGTAGTGCCCAAAAGTCATTACTGAAGGACAATGGCTCATCAAAAATGTCCCTATCTCCTTTTTTAGATGGTATGTGGGTTTCAACCCTAAAGGCCCTAACCCAACTAAACTCCCCATTTGGGTAGACTTTCTTGACTTGCCGATAGACTTCTACCCTTGGCTTAATAAATTAGGATCCATGCTGGGAAAGGTTCTAGGACAAAAAGCTAAGACAGGGTGGATTAATCCTAAATGGGACCCACAATTGATGATAGAGATTGATGTGTCCAAACCTATAAAATAGTCCATACGAATCAAAGACTCTAAAGGTCTATTTCTTCATGAACAACAAATCATCATGTTTCAAGTGTTTTAATAAAGGTCATCTCATTAAGGATTGCCCCATGTTAAAAGGTGCCAAAAATGACTCTAAGGTGGACAAAACAGATTGTGTAGTAGATAACAAAGAGGTTCCCCTGAAGAAGAGTACCTTCAGTCCCCCTTTTGGTCCTCAATCAACCAAAAAGCACACCTCAAAACAAATTAAGAAGAAAACAGATAAGTATTCAAATCCCTATAGTGTCTTGTTAGATGTGTCTAACCACTCCTTCATTGAGGAGCTGGAAGAAGATAAGGAAAATATTCCTACCAATCAGAGGAGTGAAGAGGTTCTAGTGGATTCCCCTAAGCACCCAGAAGAAGGGAATGCTGAAAGCTCTCAAGGTTGGCAGATAGTGTCTAAAAAAAAACAATTATCTCTCTCTTAACAATAGGTATCCTCTTTTGGGTTCAGAGATGCTTGAAAATATGCCTCATGATGATCCTGAGGGAGAGGATTCCCCCTTTTCCCAAAACAAGGTTAATGATATTGTCATAAAGCTTCAAGGTAAACCTAAGAGAAAAGAAACTATGAGAACCTCAGTTTCTAGTCTCCAACCCAGCAAGGCAACAAAGATTTGAAGTTCTTCTTATTTCTAGTTTTCCTCTCATTGTTTTTATGGATTCTTTAAACCTAATTTCTCTTAATACTAAAAGCCTGTCTGATCCTATCAGGGCTAAGATAATTAATTGTTGGATTAAGAACCTTTCCAAGGTTCCTGATATCCTCTACCTCGAAGAGCTGAAGATTGGTGGGGCTAAGCTCGACTCCCAATTAAAAATGGTAAACTCCCATTATGTTTGGCATTTTACTAATCATATGCAGGGTAAAGGTGGTGTAGTTGTAGGTATTAATTCTAATCTGAGTCATCTTATTAAAGGGATTGTCAAAAGCCCGTCTGACCAATGGGTTGCAGCTTACATTGATGCTCCTTCTAATTTGTGCATTGTTAGTCTTTATTCTTCCAACTGCAGGCAAACTAGAAGTAAGTGTTGGGAAGAGTTGAAATCCATCAGCGGTAATATATGTTTAATAGGAGATTTTAACATGGTCACTAAAATTACTGATAGACTTAGTACCAAAGGTTCCTAGATTACTCAAATTTCCTTCGGTTATTAATCACATCAAAATAGCTATTAGCTGGCACTTCTCCCAAAATGTTTCAACTCTGAAGAGCTCAGAAAATGCTATCAAGGAAATCCAAAGGATTTTTACCTTCTATAGAGTCAAAGTCCAAATATTAGGGCCCTTAGGAAGAAGAAAATTCTTGAGGCCTTAAAGGAGTTTGATTCTAACAACCCATCTAAGGATCTTATTGAGCTGAAAGCATCAGGTTAGATGTAAAGAGTACCTGGAAGATAGTTGGTCTCTTGCCAACTCCAGAAGGTTTTGGGTTGGGAATATGGATAGACCTAACAAAAGTATGTATGATCTGATGAAACAAAAGAAGATCAAGGACTATGATTACTAAGAAAAATGGTGAGACTACTATCAACATGGAGGAGAGCTTACAGGAGGCTATTAGCTTCTTTATGGATGTTTTCTCTAGTTCTCCCAAGAGGGAGGAGGAGATCCAGAGAGCCAGAGCCCACACTGCTTCGGTGAAAACTCTCCCTCATGGGCTCGCCTCCATCCTGGACCTACCCCTCTCTGCTGGTGAGGTTAAAGAAACCATCGATAAATTGAAAACCTATAAGTCTCCTGGTATTGATGGGATTCCTAATGAATTTCTTTTGGCTCTTAAGGACTTCCTAACCCCTTACCTTCTGGTGATTTGGGAAGAGGCTAATAGGAAAGGTGCCCTTTCTCAACTTGATATACCTTCATAGTTGATCTTAATCTCTGAATACATTTTTTGGTTCACAAAAGAACTTTTGTTTGTCTGTAGTAAAGGATGATAACTTCATTGTAAGCTCCTTTACACTATGCGTCAAGACTAACTCTAATATTATCAAGAGAAATGCACCGAAAGACTCGTAACTATAACTGACATTCATACAATTATGAAAACAATTAGATTTCTTTGCACAAAGAGAGTTGAGACTATTCTATTCCAAAAATATGTCTTTTCTATTAGAGAAGATGTGTACAAAATGGTATGGCCTTCTTCTGCTCATAACCATAAAAAGTTCTCCTACTTTAAGTAACTTTCCATCAGCATCTCTCTTAGAACTATCTCGGCTGCCTCTCTCACATGTAGGACTTACACTCTGAGTTCTCTACTCTCTCTCTCTTATGTGTCTCATACACACACACTTGTATAGTCACACTGGCTTGGGCCTGAACGCTTCTCTCATTGTCCTCTGCTCTACTTGCTTTATTTATAATCAGTTAGTATGTACTACTTTCTGTATTCAACACAGTCTATTCCTTCTTCATTCTTCACTTCATTATCCTCTTTATTATCCATGCCTCTTCTTTGTTCAAGGGAGCATTTACACACGATTGCTCTACATGCTCCTAAATCAAGAATTGTGGAATCTCTACAATTCTGATTGATTTTTTGGCTTACACAAAATTATAGTTATGAATTCGTTCCATCACATGGGCATGGTTTTTCTGCACGTTTGTCTTCTGGTTCTTGATCCTTCTTTTTCTTGTTGATGCCTTATTGTCTTCATGTCTAATTTCATACTATGTAAAGTTTTTAATGCATAATGGCACATTTGAAAGCTAGAATCCGTAGCTACATTATGTCAAAAGGTCTTTGTAAAACTGGATGTGTGCTCAGAGAACAAGCTTAACATTACATGTATGTAAACTAGAAGGATGTTGAAGGAGTTTGAGAGATAGTTCAACTTCTAAGTAGGAATGAAGTTATATTTGAGGTAATTCCTCAAAGTACTATTTGGATTCATTCAGTTATGGTATGAGACAATTTCTAGTAGTCATTGTACATAGGAATCTTGAGGATTCATAACATATGAGAGACAAAACTGAAGCTAAACTTCTGATAGAAACATGCACATGTTTAGAGAGAGTAAGTGTTCACATTTCTTGCATAATGTGGTAAAGATTCCAGATTTTGAAGTAATGTTGAGCTAATGATGATTGTGGAGGACTTGTAATATCACATTAGCTTAGTTCTTGTGGTGTTTCACACATCAACATTGTGGATGTCATTATCTTGCTTTAATATTGATCCAACTTGTCCTTATTGCCACAAATGATAAACCTTTATCTAATACCAACTATATTAATATGTTGTTCACGTGCTTTCGTAGAGCTCGAACTCCAACAACGTTCTCCCATCATGGGTGTCAATGGCATCTGTTAAAAGTGCTTCTGTTAAGCCACTTTTAATCTCGTTTCGGGTTCTTCGGATGGACAGGGGTCTGACAGTGGAG
The DNA here is from genome assembly GCA_020310875.1 of Ceratopteris richardii. Classification (NCBI taxonomy): domain Eukaryota; kingdom Viridiplantae; phylum Streptophyta; class Polypodiopsida; order Polypodiales; family Pteridaceae; genus Ceratopteris; species Ceratopteris richardii. The sequence continues at coordinate 27,310,658 of CM035407.1, forward strand.
AAGCCCTTTATTTAATTTTCCCAATTCAACATTCACTGAATAGTTAACTATCTTCCGATGCAATGATTATCACTACGCAGTACGTTTATAACGCGAATTAACAACTGCGAGTTTGCATAGACTTATTAATGTTAATGTAGCATTACTGTGTTTAATGTTTAATTACTGTAACTCAATAAATAGAATACAATACTCAGGATTTCTGTAATTCTGCAACGCAGCACTCCAGCGCAGTCGCCCAGACAAACAGTCTGGCCATTCCCCGTCTCTCTCTGTGTGTCGTGCTTGCGAATATGAAAAATAAAATTACATATCATACCCTAAATATTGCAGAGATCAACATCCCTGGGCAGTTCCAAACTTATTAGGAACACCCCCTAGTGGTGGAAGTACAGGACAGTTAAGTCCAGTTGCAGAAGGATCGAAGCCCGATGCTAGTTCGGTAGCACATGACGAGATTCCGGCGAATTCCCGTGTGAGTCCGGTACTTTTTGGAGAAGGTACAGTGACTTCTGGTTGTACAGAGACGTAGTGCGGAGTCAGTTCCACACTGATACAAGAACTATCGGGGGCCGAGAAGTAACAATTTCAATCAAAATCGATGGCATGCGCATACATCGGCTGAAGCTACCTCTCTGCCACCTCCTCGATGCCATTTCTACGGCGAGCTTGGGCATATTCGTAGATTGTGTAAAGAAGCTGCAGAATATGACAAAAGAAATAAGGAAAGACAAAATCCGATGATAAATATGGTTTATATTTCTCCGATTGATTCACAAGCATCCATAGTACAAACAAGATCGGGAAAACAGTTGCAACCAGCAGTTGAAGTATGAAACTTTATACACATAAACTAGACACTAATATCTTCCAATGAGCCATCTTGCACTCAATTTGGAGCTCTGTAGAGAGAGCAGCAGCCTCTGCAAGATTACTGTTGGCGAAGAAGATGATGCAGAGAATTGAAGGAGCAAGACAATGATGGTCACAAGTGTATGTATATTGCTTCCATGTAATGTACAAGTGATTTCAAGTCTTTATATAGACTCTAGGAGTGTTCCACGACTTCTACAAGAGAAATTTGAATTCAAATGAAGGTGGGAATGGTTGTTGGAGGGAATCAATTCATTTTCCTACAATCTAGGAAAAGTGAAGATCTAGTTTGATCTACTTTTAGGTGATTGATTGCTTGATTGAATGCAACTTCAACCACCACAAATTCGTGGGATTTGGGCTCTATCTTTCTACCTTTACATGTGTAAAGCTCAAGGCTTTTACAACGGTAAATGAACCATTAAAAAATCTCTCAAAAAATTACAATAAATGAGCATATGAAAAAGAACTCTCCAACGGATATTCTTTCGATGTGATAGCCTTTGATGTAGATCAAATTCACCTCAAGAATAGTGTAAGCTTGATGTATCATCACACATTAACTTATCGCACAGCCGTTCAATCACATAATCGAACAGATCTATTCATGTTACAACAATAATACTGTGTAGTATTAGTTTACAGCAATTCAATAAGAATAGACTTAACCGTACTCAGATATATGCAAACTCTGCAATACGACGTCTCCGCAAGGTCGCAAATAGCCCAGACAAACAGTCTGGCGATCCCGTCTCCTCTCGCACCGGAGAACCACGTAATATCTCTTCATTAATGAATAAACGGGTTACATCACTTCACTACGCCCTTTCGGTGCGTGCGGTATATGAAAATATATTTACATTGTGCCAATCCGGCGGCCTAACACTGGCACGCATGGTGGACTTGAACCCGCAAAGATAAGAAAACTAAGGCTCATCTACAATGCCTTGGATATACATGGTTCTTGCTAATTTGAAGGTTCTGGTGATTTTTTTGTTTTAATGAATCCAACATCAGTTTTAACGTTTCCGACTCCACCAGCTGTGCGTCAGTGCGTACTGAACTCGCCGAAATAATCTGACTTATCAAGGCATCAGTCTTCGACTGCAAAAACTCTTCTTGCAAATAGAAATCATTGGCAAGGGCTTCATCTCGACTCAATCTCATATCAGCAATTTGACCATCTATTCTGGATAGTCTGTCGGCTTGAACTCCCAGCTGTTTCTCTCTGCGTTCCAATTCCTCAGCTTGATATTGAATTGTTTGATAATAAGCATCTCTTTCTTTCATAATCCCTGCTAATTCCTTCTTAAGTTGAATGGTCAGACTCGTCTGTGCTTTGAGAGTAGTATTCGCCTGAAAAAGATCGGCAGAGGCAGCCTGTAATTCGGTAGTAGTCTGCTTAGCCAAATTAGCCATTTCTTGTCCTCTTTGCACGACCTCATCAAGCTCAATGCGAGTTTCTTCTAAAAGATTGCCGAGAGCAATCCGAGCATCCTCCTTATCCTGAGTCAACTGAGTTAATTGCTTGATTTCTTCATCACGAGCAATTAAAAGAACATCTTTGGCTTTTAACTCAGCCAATGCTGCATCTCTTTGAGCAAGGAGATTATCCTGCTCTGTAAGCCAAGCTTGAAGTTGCTGAAGTTGAACCTGCAAAGCATGGTTTTCTGCCTTAACTGCATTTGCTTCTTCCTGTAATGGGGCAATATCTGCTTCTAAAATATCCACTTTGTGTTGTAATTCATGTCGAATATTATCAGTTGCCTGCTTCATTTGCATAGGTAACTGCTGAGAAAATTGGATCAAGAGTCGACCCATCGATTCGAGTTCATGAAACATCAGGGTTGGAGAAGGAAGCGCCGGAAGAGATTGAGATGTAGAAGCTGAGAACAGATGAGGGGAAGGTGGTGGAGAGTAATTGGGAGAAGACGAGGAAGTAGCGGGTGCGTCGAGAACAACATATTTGACTAGGACAATGGGCTCTACAGTGTTCATGGGTGGAAGAGGTGGAATAATTGGCATCAAAATGAGTGGTGATACAGCTAAACCCGAGGGGAAAGTTGCTTATATATGCCTATATTTTGTCAAAATTACTCAAGATTGGCTCCCTCACCTTGCTCTAAATCACACAATGGTATTCGAAGGTATGAGCAAAAAGAGAAGGGAATGGAGACCCGAATCCAAATGTACTCCAAAATTCCACTACAACACCAAACCCCTTGAGTCGCACTCTCTCCTTATTCACGAGCTCTTGTTCCACTTATCTCTCCGTTCTTTCTTTTCTCTTATTCTAGCTCCTGTCTTTTGATTGTGCACATCCTATCACGTTTAGTTTCACTCACCCTTCCTCGTTACATACTTTCCACACATGTGGCTTCACACACTCCCTTGCTCTCACACCCAAACACATACAAACACACACTCTCCATCTCGCACACTATGCAGACCGAGGTTCCAATATGCTCTTAAGTGGGTGAAGAAGAAACAAAATGATAACACATCTACTATTGTGGATCTATACTCATGCATAAAGATACGAGAGGTAGCAGCACAAGTGCACAAGATAAGTTCGAACAAAAGGACTCAATTATCGACTATCTGTCATGAGGTCCGGACTTACCCAAAATGGTTCTTGTCATTAATCCCAACATAGTCAGATCTATTCAAGGTCAACCGGAAACGATCGTACATTAATCGGAAGCTATCATTAGTTTCTTACTGCAAATTTATTGATTCATACGTAGCTCCTCATGTGTCTCCCTATCTACTCATGCATCACGAGAAATCATCTATATGCTGGAGAGAATCAATTGTTATGGTAATTTAAGGTTGCCTTTATTGTTTCATAACTGAAGTCACAAAATTTGGTTTTTAGTTTCTCATTGTGCAAATTCCATTCACTGAAGCAAGTGGCGATGTGAGTAGTCAGATGTCACTATAAGTTGCCTATGGTGGGTACAGAATCATAGGATGTGCTTAATGAAAGTTTTTGGGGATAATGACACCCTCAATGCAAACTCTCAACGACCATGTTTTGCTAAGCCCATTTCATCTAGAATGCCAGAATGAACATGGACAATTGGACTCAAAATGACTCAAATGCTTTTTGAAGTCTTTGTGTGTTATGGTTCTCAAAAGGATAAGTTAACATCATCTAATGATACACGTTGTCCTTATAGTTTTCCACGCAATAACAAACACAGAGATTGACAATGCCAGCCCAGCAATGATTAGGACTCTGCACTTATTTCCAACCAAAATATTTCTTACAGTTTGCAAATCAGCCCTCTAGCAGTGCAATCCAAGACGTGGTACATAAAACTTTCATTAATCTTCTTTATCATCATGCGGATCCAACACTCATCAACAAAAACAACCACGGCATGATGCACTACCTTTCCATTAATTTCTGAGCACTTTCAAAGTCTTGCAGACAATTAAAAATATTCAAAAGCATGCACGTTGATCAGAAACTGTCACAGATGCTTCAGAAACAAACAGGAGTTCACCGAATCACCTGTTTGTAAGTTTTAGCACAGTCCAAAGTTCTCCCTTGCATCCTTCCTTTCAGCAGCCATTTCTCAAAGTGCTTATATCTCCTTTGGCAAACTCAGCTTTTTCCTTCTTAGACTACTTGCCTTTTACAAGAGCAGCACCCTCTGAGAATATCCTTGGCAGATTATTCTTTTCCCAAAGCTAGTAGAAGAGAAAAAAATCCCTGTCGACAACTCCAGGCCTGAAAAAGTTGCCGCCTTCCTTAATCTCCCACCTAATCTTTTGGCTAGCGTTCTCTCTTTCCCAGAATGCTACTCTATGTAGGCAACACAAAATCCATGACTTCTATTTGAATGCAAAATTCGCCCTCATCTTGATTCTCACGAAAACCAGCATAGGAGACGAACTCGTGAATGTCAGAGAGTTTAGAGTTAGAATCGGGGTGTCTTGATGTCGTGCAAGCTCACAGATGTTTTAGAGCTTAGGATTGCGTTATCTTTTCTGCATTCAGTAGGATATAACCGACTTTACTGTATAAAATCGAGCAGCCGATGATTATCGACAATCCTGAAGATAGACCAATTCACCAGCTTTTATCGGAGCTGGAACTGACAAATTTCGAACCGAACATTGCTCTCAAGTTTGATAATGACATCTTGCGATCTGAGAATCAATTCTAGAGACGAACCCCTTGATTTCTGCCTGCGCTCTGTGATTTCTTCTGTCCTACACACCGTCGACCTTCTCTATTTCTGAATCCGTGATATTCCACTATCACGGTAATTGATGAACTCATAATTGCTTTGTTTGGTCTCTCCTCCCGTGCCTCAGCTTGTGTGAGCATGGCTCATTTCTATCCCAACTCCTGCTACTTTTTACTGTGTGCGCTCCCCAATCAACTTCCACTTCTCCCCGACTGTGAGGAGACTCCTCAAAGTTTTCTGCACCCAAAAAACGAAGCAGCCGCTCTACTCGCGCTCCCCCTGATATATCCCCCACCCCCAGTACTTCTTTTCCCCATTGCTCCCAATAGAGAAAACAAACTAAAAAACAAGAGGTCCCGCTGCCCCCTATCGTTCTGCTCTTTGTACTCCACGCGTCCTCACCATTCAAATGCACCGTAGGAGGGGCTCTACACACTCCAAATACTTCTCATCAATCATCAAATCCACTCTTCAAGTACCTGAAATCAAACATATTTTCCTGCCAAATAGAACCGCATTAGTGCATAAAAACCAACCATTTTGTGAGCTAACATACTCCCCTCTTCTTAATTGCGAAGTCGTCCTCGACGAGCCACTCTTGCTGCAATATGCTCCAACAGCCGTGAGAATGTCAGTGTACAACTTATTTACATACCTCTTCATCGAGCCATCATTCCAAGTGGACCTGCACTCATTGAAGCTATTAGTGCTAAAAAAAATCACTCATGAATACATACGAATCAGTCACTTCCACATGATCCAAGAACATGCACATATATGCAACTCCCATTCCAATATGCATCAAATTGCTCATGCATTCCATTATGAAAATACTCTCAACCAAAATAACACATGCATACCTTTCCATGTTTTACACATGCAACTATCATTGCGGAAAACAGAAACGGAAATACCGAAATAAACAACATTAACTGAAATGAATTCAACAAGAGATGCAACATACCCAAAATACATACCCCTTTTATTGACCTACTATTCACTATGTACACATATTCCATGACCAGATACTCCCTAAGAATCCCCATCGTCGTCCCACAAAATCCATCGAGACCCGAGTACAAGTCAAGACCTACATAAAGACCCTGGAGTGTCCCACACTCTGGAAAACCCTTAGATAAAGCACACAAGTTATAAAGCAAAACCGTTGCATTACCTCGCTAAAGGTCTCATCTATAAGTACATATACAGTATCCATGCCTTTGAGAATGTTGATTCAGAGTGAGCTGATCTGTCACAAGCCACCATACCAATCACACAAGCAAATAACGTTCCCTTCCAGGCGATCATCGCCCTCTCCTCTCTCTCTCTCCCCCTCAGGAGTGGGGAATAACTTCATAGGTAGATTTTATTTATATTCACACGTTGGCCTACGTTGACATTGGATGCGATTCGTGGACCTGACCACACGGCCAAGTTGATTCCACCCATCTACCAATGCAACGCAGCGCACAACACACAAACACATAATGATAACACATAACATATATAAGCTAGCCCATAACAAAGCTGGATGCGGCTCGTGGTCGTGACTACCCAGCCACGATGGCTCCACCTACCTACTAACCCGTTATGGCGCGTAGCTAAGACACAAACATACACATTCCAAGCCTATGGCAAAACTAGCTGCGGCTCGTGGTCCTAACCACCCGGCTAGGATAACTCCACCCACCTACTAGCCCACCATAGCGCGTTGGTACAATCACAACAACACAATGTTTTTTTTTCTTTTTTTTTTCATAGTTAATTAATTTTCCCCAGTCCTGAGAATTAGGGAGATGAAGAAAGGAATTTTTTCCACTTTTCCCACACATGCATGCAAACATATACACTCTAGCCTTTGACAGATCAACCACCTCTTCACTCCATTCTCTCAATTACAGACACTACATATGTATTCATCGAGTTGACTTTTCACTTGGTAACTACAGCCGGCTATGCCTTGGTCCCTCGTATACCTATCCTTAGATGCTCTAGAATGTGAGTCTCCGGGATATCTCATATAGCCTCAACTCGTACTCGCATCCCGACGACTTCCCTAAGGAGAGTCAGGCTCAACTTCAGGAGCTCCGTCATCACTTCCTATCGTTAACACATCTGCCCAAGCCAAGTGATATCGTTTTCCTCGTTAGGCATTTCCCTCGAAGGATCGAAATAGTAATATCAATCCCCCGCCCATCCTACATGTTGGGTCAGGTATTCCTCAAAACACTCAATATAAAATATAACATACAAACCCTTGTTTATGAAACATACCAGCCAGTGCGCTTCCTCCACATCATATTCCGTCTCAAAGTCATCGACCTCTATGTTCATGCGGGCGAATGTTTGGTCCGAGAAATATATCCTTAGCTCGTACAAATAGAGTTGAGTTATTTGATCTGCCATTTTGTTACTTAGCTCCTAACAGTCTCTGCGCAACATAAAAAATAATTAGAAGTCCAAAATTCTTGAGCTAGCAAGGAATAATATTTATGACACAAAAATCATAGCTTACATATGCGCATATATATATATATATATATATAACTATACATCTATGTACAAGGAGTCTACTACGTCCCTCCGCTTGGATCTCGTTTGGCTTCTCCTGTCCTAATGTCACTTGAAATATGGTTTAACTCGAAGCGCGTTAACCTTCACGGGAGCACATTCTTCTCCTAAATCTTGAATTTTCATGGAACCATTGGAGTTGAGTTCCACCACCTTAAACGGTCCTGCCCATCTTGTCTGTAACTTTCCCGGGAATTTATAATATTTGCTATCATAGACTAGCACCAAATCCCCTTCTTGAATCGCATAGGTCTTGAGATTCTTATCATGCCTCTCCTTACGTCTTCTATGAATAGCTTCCAGACTTTGCTGTGCAATGAGTCTCTTTTCTTCTAGCTTCACCAATTGTATGTACCTCTCCTTCAATGACTCTTCCTCTCCCATCCTGGCCTCGATGGCCACTCTTAATGTCGGCACTTCTTTTTCGATGGGAAAGATGGCTTCCTCGCCATATACTAGGGAGAACGGAGTGCTCTTAGTCGTCACTCGGTAGGATGTTCGATACGCCCACAAAGCTTCCAGAAGTCTCTCATCCCAGTCTCGCCTATGCACAGCTACTGTCTTTGTCAGATTCTGTTCAAGAACCTTGTTGGTAACCTCCACTTGTCCATTCGCCTCGGGTAACATGGGATGCTTTTCCTATGTTTGATTTTATATAATTCCATTAATTCCTCGATCAATTCGTTGACAAAATGTGTCCCTCTATCACTTACTATCTCCAACGGGCATCCGAATCGGGTGATAATTTGTTCGTACAAAAATTTAGCTACATCAACAGCTCGGTCAGTCTTCAGAGCTTTGGCTTCTACCCACTTGGTAACATAGTCAGTGCAGACCAAGATATACCTATTGGATCTACGTCTTGAGGGAGGATCAATAGGCCCCACAAAATCAATTCCCCATTTTTCAAAAGGCTTAAGAGCCAGCACTGGCGTAAGAGGAGCAGCATGTGCTAATGTTGGTTTGCCCATTCTTTGGCATTTGTCGCATTTCTTACAGTGTGTGTGAGAGTCTTTGAACAGCGTTGGCCACCAATACCCAGCCAATAAAATCTTTCTTGCCGTCAGCTCACCAGCAAAATGCCCACCGCAGGGTTCATCATGTAATGCTCTCAACACTAGGGTTGCTTCTTCTTCCTCGAGACACCTCCGATAAACGCTCTCATGGACAAAATATCGATAGAGCTACCCCCCAATGATGCTATGGTGCTTCGCCAATGCTAACAATTTTTGCTTCTCTCTCTTGCTTGCTCCCGGCGGGTATTTAGTGGTGCATAAGAAATTCACCAAGTCGGCATACCAAGGTACTTTAGCATCAACCTGAAATAGATGCCCATCAGGAGCATCATCGGGCACACCAGAGATTGGCTCCTCATTAATAATTCGAGATAAATGGTCAGCCAATATGTGCGCTTTGCCTGGTCTGGTTACCACTGTGAATTGAAATTCTTGGAGGAGTAGCATCCACCTCATCAATCGCCCTGATAGCTCGGATTTATTGATGATATACTTTAGGGCTTCATGATCCACATAAAACGTGAAATGCTTTCCCATCAGGTAATGCCGATACTTGTTTACCGCAAAGATCATCGAGAGGCATTCCTTTTCTGTAGTCGTGTAGTTCCTCTCAGTGCTATTCAAGTTGCGACTTGCGTAATAAATAGGGTGGTCCAACTTCTTTTCATCGGCTTGGCATAGCACTGCTCCAACCGTAGTATGAGAAGCGTCGGTATGCACATGAAATTCTCTCCTCGAGTCAGGTGCTACTAAAATTGGCGCATTTATCAATTTATTTTTGATCAATTCGAAAGCACCCTGACACTCTCCAGTCCATTGGTATTGTTGGTCTTTCCTCAAAAGATTCGTCAGTGGTGCTGCTATTGATGCAAAATTTAATATAATTCGTCGATAATAATTAGCATGCCCCAAGAATCCTCTGAGTTGCCGCAAGTTTTGAGGAGGTGGAAGTTGTCCGATTTTTTCCACTTTATCCTCGTCAACCGCGATCCCTTTTTCGGAAATAACATGTCCCAAAAGCAATCCTCTTCGTACTCCAAATGTACACTTTTCAGGATTTAATGCGATGCCCTTTTCAATGCTTCTTTTTAAAATAGCTTCAATCCTCTCCATCATGTTTTCATCGTTGCCTCTGATCGCAAAGTCATCGAGGAATATCTCCATCCAATCCTGCAAATAGTCTTGATATGCAGCTATCATTGCCCTCTGGAATGTGACCGATGCATTGCATAATCCAAATGGCATCACACGATATGCGTATGTGCCCCATTCCGTGGTGAAAGTAGTTTTTGATTGATCCTCTTCATGGATTTGGATTTGGTTGTACCCACTGAAACCATCCAAAAATGAGTACAATTTATGGCCAACCACTCTGTCCAAGATTTGATCAGTAAACGGCAAAGGGAAGTGATCCTTTTTTGTGCGCTCGTTCAACTTTCGATAATCTATGCAAATGCGTATTTTCTTATTTTTTTACGGAACAACTACAATTGGTGATACCCATTCGCTGGATGCGATGGGATATATGAATCCTGCTTCCAATAACTTAGTCAATTCCAGCTTGATCAATTCTGAGTAGACTGGATTTGTCCGCCTAAGTCGTTGACATATTGGTCGGGTACCTTCTTCCAAGTCTATATAATGTTGGCAGATTCGGGGATCAATTCCTCTCAGATCACTGTATGACCATGCAAAGGCCTTGCTCAAATTTTTGAGTGCCAATTTAATGCAATCTCGTACTCCATCTGGTAGCTCTGACCCCACGCTCAAGAACTTCTCTGGAAAAACTTCCCATTTTTCCACCTGAGCTTCTCGCGAATATTCCTTATTCCTTGATGACGTTGTAATTGGAAAGTGTTCCCCAATCACGCGTGCATGGTTGGCCAGATTTTTTTTTCTTTTTCAACCGCACCCAATTTCTTTAGTTCAGCTTTTGCAGTGGCTTCCCGTACTTTAGTTTTACTTTCCACTTCTTTGTTCGATTGTCGACTTCTCCTTAGAAGCTCTTCTTCTAACATTCTGACCCTTTCTCTCAACTGTTGTACTTCCATTGTCGGAGCTAACTCTAGCTTCAACTCCTCTTTTGAAGTTCCCTTCTCCAGGGATTGGGTAGCTTTGTTTTCCTTTGCGTCTATACTTAACATGTAGCACTCAAATTCACTTGTATGTGTCAACCATCCCAGCAACTCCTGGTCTGAGTCATCCTTGTAACATAGTGGATCTTTGTACTCGCCCACTTTCGCGTGTTGGAGGTTGGATATTTGCAAGTTAAATCCATCCTGTGAAAGGTCCTTGGAAGTCTCCGTGCGCAGGGCAAATCTTACCCGCGCCATTTCTTGTCTAACCTTTTCCTTTGCTTTCCGCTCCCTTTCCTCAGCTGTTGTCGATTTCTTGCTGGTCAAGTTTGGAGACACTTGAAGTTGTATTCGATCAGCCTTTGGTCCAATTGTGATAAATCCTGTGCGCCAATCGTGCACACATTCGGCTTGCACCAGCCATGGCCGTCCAAGTAAGATCGAGAAGGTAGCCTCTGAGGTCCTTGGTCTTACTATCAGATAATCAACTTTACATTCTAGACCGCCCACAACTGTGCTTACATTCTTTAAAAGACCCGCAGGCTTCACTTGTGTTTGATATGCCATCCTCAAGGACATCAGAGTTTCTTCCATGTGGTTGAGGCCCAAAGCTTTCATCATGAACTCAGTCATAAGGTTGACTGCGGCTCCACTATCTAACTGAGCCCCAGGGACTCCATATCTTTTAATCTCGACTGTCACAGCTGGAGCATTCGAATCGATTTGCGTCGTAATACTTTGAATCATACCTTGAACCTCTTTATCTTGTCTCTTTTTATCTCGAGCTTTCCTCGGCTTCTTAATATATTCGTTGTAGAGTTTTTTCCTATATGCAGGTGAACATTTCAGCAATGTGCCAATGTCCAGGGTGACTTCCGTGTCAGCGAGCAACTTTACAATGTCCACTTCCTCCAAACTCAGTCTTTCCTTCCTACATTTTGGAGCCCTTAATCTTTCGGGGAATGGTGCTATGCCTTGCACAAACTCCTTGGTCACTGGCGGAAGGATCTCAATCTCTTCCCCATCCTCAAGCTCTTGCTGCTCAGCAAATCCTCCAACTTGGTTCTCTACCTCTCCATGTTCGGGCATTTTCTCTTGGCTAGCTTTTTCGCTTTCACCTTCTGGATTTTTCTTCAAATATTCTTGAGTTCTTGTGACTACCGCCACAGTTGGCTCTTTATGCGGTTTCTTGGCTTGGTAAGCATCCACAAAGGGCATTGACGAGCTAGAGCCTTCTTGAGGGTTCGGTGTCTTGAATACTACTCCGATCGTAGGAACGTGCTCTTGAGCTCTCGTTGTGGAATGCATCTGAGTATCAACATAATTCGAGGACCCTACTGGTCCCTTATCCTTGCCGGTGGAAGCTCTTCGTTTTGGACAATCTTCATCAAAGTGGCCCTCTCCACTACAGTACCTACATAGTGGGGTATAATCAATTGGTTTCTTTTCGTTTGGGCATCTAGATTGAGTATGGCCAAAGCCATGGCATCTCCAACACTGGATTGGACCATCTCTCCTTTGATCACGTGCGGCTCCTCTCGGATAGTCTCCTCCCTGACCCTGAGCACCATATCCATAAGTTTGTCTATTTTCCCAACGAGATGTAGGTGGGACACTTTGAGCGGGCAATCCCGTGTAGGATCTTTCTCTTGTATCTCCCGATTTCATGGTCCGCTCTTCATAGGCCCTCTTGTTGTACATCGGTCCTCCGTGTGATTTTTCCTTCCACAAAAAGTGCAACGCATTCTAGGTGGCGATCTATCTGAGAATACTCTTGAGACTGTAGGGCATTCTGAAGCCAAATGACCGTAACCATGGCACTTTCCACACCATGTATTCGATCTAAACACTTGGTTGGGGTTTGTAGTTACCTCTGGTTTTACTGTGTATGTTTCCTGGGTCATTGTGGCAACTTTTATAGCTTGTGTGACCAACTCCAATATTCGTTCTTCAGTTAGCATAGGCTTTACCTCGCCTGGCATGCTAGTGGAAGCTACAAAAGCTGGGGTCGTCAATGCGGGATTCCCTTGGCTAGGATCTTTCATTGGTATGTTACCTGGGCCTCCCATTGGCTCGTATAAGAGCTCCATCTTCCTCTGTTGGCATAATTGTACTTCCTCCCAAAGCCTTGCTTGTTCCTTAGCATCTATTAAGGTTGCCGGTCTTGTCAGGCTGATATGCTGCTGCGCCGTAGGATCTCTCAATCCCGAAATGAATCTTCTTTTCAATGTCTCATCGTTCGGGGCATTCGCGCCCATCTTTCTTACCAACATTTCCATTCTCTGAATGTAGTTATCGATGCTCTCATTGACTCCCTGTCACAAGTAATCCATTTGTTGGGCCAATCTATCTTGGAAGCCTTGTCATCGAAACTTTGCCAAGAAGGCTTCCTTGAGCATCTGATAAGTTCCACGCTCTTGTGGTGTCAAATTCCCATACCAATTGGCTGCCTCATCACGAAGAATAGCCAGAAAAATCCTCAACCTTTGACCCTAGTCAACTACCTCATTGGCCTCACAAGTAACCTCAAACAGCTGGATAAAACTATCCGGATCCTCGTCCCAAGCACCTGAGAACTTGGTGAAGTCCCCCAAATGAACCGAAATCCGCTGAGCCATTTCAAACAGAGGTGTGATATCAATATCACTTCGATCCCAAAAATTTAGCACACGCAGCCTCAGGATCCCTCCTTCAAACTTTTGCACTTGATTCGCGACTCTCCTACGAGAGTACACGTTTTTAGTAGATTTCTTCGAGCTAGTTGAGGTTGACTCGCCTTGCAATTCCCACCTCTTCCTTTCTCTTTCAAGGGCCCTTCTCTGAGCGTGTTCCTCTCTTTGCGTTTGTGTTGCTCCTGAGGATGAGCTCCCCTCGCTCATGTACTAGATCTTGGGTCCGCAAGCTCGGCCAACATGTGGCCCTAGGCGAACCTATGGCACTCTCTTATAGAGACGTGCCAAGCTAATTCCCGGTAGACGCACCAAAATGATACAGCTAAACCCGAGGGGAAAGTTGCTTATATATGCCTATATTTTGCCATAATTACTCAAGATTGGCTCCCTCACCTTGCTCTAAATCACACAATGGTATTCGAAGGTACGAGCAAAAAGAGAAGGGAATGGAGACCCCAAACCAAATGTACTCCAAAATTCCACTACAACACCAAACCCCTTGAGTCGCACTCTCTCCTTATTCACGAGCTCTTGTTCCACTTATCTCTCCGTTCTTTCTTTTCTCTTATTCTAGCTCCTCTCTTTTGATTGTGCACATCCTATCACGTTTAGTTTCACTCACCCTTCCTCGTTACATACTTTCCACACATGTGGCTTCACACACTCCCTTGCTCTCACACCCAAACACATACAAACACACACTCTCCATCTCGCACACTATGCAGACCGATGTTCCAATATGCTCTTAAGTGGGTGAAGAAGAAACAAAATGATAACACATCTACTATTGTGGATCTATACTCATGCATAAAGATACGAGAGGTAGCAGCACAAGTGCACAAGATAAGTTCGAACAAAAGGACTCAAATGTCGACTATCTGTCATGAGGTCCGGACTTACCCAAAATGGTTCTTGTCATTAATCCCAACATAGTCAGATCTATTCAAGGTCAACCGGAAACGATCGTACATTAATCGGAAGCTATCATTAGTTTCTTACTGCAAATTTATTGATTCATACGTAGCTCCTCATGTGTCTCCCTATCTACTTATGCATCACGAGAAATCATCTATATGCTGGAGAGAATCAATTGTTATGGTAATTTAAGGTTGCCTTTATTGTTTCATAACTGAAGTCACAAAATTTGGTTTTTAGTTTCTCATTGCGCAAATTCCATTCACTGAAGCAAGTGGCGATGTGAGTAGTCAGATGTCACTATAAGTTGCCTATGGTGGGTACAGAATCGTAGGATGTGCTTAATGAAAGTTTTTGGGGATAATGACACCCTCAATGAAAACTGTCAATGACCATGTTTTGCTGAGCCCATTTCATCTAGAATGCAAGAATGAACATGGACAATTGGACTCAAAATGACTCAAATGCTTTTTGAAGTCTTTGTGTGTTATGGTTCTCAGAAGGATAAGTTAACATCATCTAATGATACACGTTGTCCTTATAGTTTTCCACGCAATAACAAACACAGAGATTGACAATGCCAGCCCAACAATGATTAGGACTCTGCACTTATTTCCAACCAAAATATTTCTTACAGTTTGCAAATCAGCCCTCTAGTAGTGCAATCCAAGACGTCGTACATAAAACTTTCATTAATCTTCTTTATCATCATGCGGATCCAACACTCATGAACAAAAACAACCACCGCATGATTCACTACCTTTCCATTAATTTCTGAGCACTTTCAAAGTCTTGCAGACAATTAAAAATATTCAGAAGCATGCACGTTGATCAGAAACTGTCACAGATGCTTCAGAAACAAATAGGAGTTCACCAAATCACCTGTTCGTAAGTTTTAGCACAGTCCAAAGTTCTCCCTTGCATCCTTCCTTTCAGCAGCCATATCTTAAAGTGCTTATATCTCCTTTGGCAAACTCAGCTTTTTCCTTCTTAGACTACTTGCCTTTTACAAGAGAAGCACCCTCCGAGAATATCCTTGGCAGATTATTCTTTTCCCAAAGCTAGTAGAAGAGAAAAAAATCCCTGTCGACAGCTCCAGGCCTGAAAAAGTTGCCGCCTTCCTTAATCTCCCACTTGATCTCTTGGCTAGCGTTCTCTCTTTCCCAGAATGCTACTCTATGTAGGCAACACAAAATCCATGACTTCTATTTGAATGCAGAATTCTCCCTCATCTTGATTCTCACGAAAACCAGCATAGGAGACGAACTCGTGAACGTCAGAGAGTTTAGAGTTAGAATCGGGGTGTCTTGATGTCGTGCAAGCTCACAAATGCTTTAGAGCTTAGGATTGCATTATCTTTTCTACATTCAGTAGGATATAACCGACTTTACTGTATAAAATCGAGCAGTCGATGATTATCGACAATCCTGAAGATAGACCAATTCACCAGCTTTTATCGGAGCTGGAACTGGCAAATTTCGAATGGAACATTGCTCTCAAGTTTGATAATGACATCTTGCGATCTGTGAATCAATTCTAGAGACGAACCCCTTGATTTCTGCCTGCGCTCTGTGATTTCTTCTGTCCTACACACCGTCGACCTTCTCTGTTTCTGAATCCGTGATATTCCACTATCACGGTAATTGATGAACTCATAACTGCTTTGTTTGGTCTCTCCTCCCGTGCGTCAGCTTGTGTGAGCATGGCTCATTTCTATCCCAACTCCTGCTACTTTTTGCTGCGTGCGCTCCCCAATCAACTTCCACTTCTCCCCGACTGTGAGGAGACTCCTCAGAGTTTTTTGCACCCAAAAAACGAAGCAGCCGCTCTACTCGCGCTCCCCCTGATATATCCCCCACCCCCAGTACTTCTTTTCCCCATTGCTCCCAACAGAGAAAACAAACTAAAAAACAAGAGGTCCTGCTGCCCCCTATCGTTCTGCTCTTTGTACTCCGCGCGTCCTCAGAATAAGCGACAGAGAGTCCTGATAGAAAAAAACCTCCCCCCTTTTTCTGTTTCTTTTTTCAGAACAGTGATAACCACAAATCAATAGGTTCCGATTCAGAAGGGGATGGCCCCCCTTTTTGACAACGGAAAAGCTGCAAATAAAACGGGAGCAAATCCAGAATGCGAGTCATTGGCTACAAATATACATTTCTCTCCATAAGTGTAGCCTCCAAGGGGTAATACTAGAGGTGCTTCACATGCAGCATGGCACGGAAAACTTCAGCAATTCTCACCATAGGGTTCTCATAGGTGCCCAGTTTTGCAAATAAGAATCTCCCTTCATCTAGACATTTGTCAGTACTCTAGGACATTTCATCTTTTCTGCAATAGGATAGAGTGCCCTTACTCTGATATTCTCATCTCTTGACTTTAGTAACTTTATGACAACTTCTACGAAACAAGGAGGTGATAAAAGAGTTGTAATAGATTCCAAGAGACATTCAGGTACATTTCTGAATATGTTGCGCTGTTCTTAACAATGACTTACTTTTTCTCCCAAGGACTAGTGCTTAGCTTCTGAAGGGCTAAAAGTGTTTCTCCCAGCAAGTCGACTAGAAAAACCTTCAAGTATCCTTCCTCTCCAAACTAGCCATTATTGTTAGGAGTAACAAAGTAACTACCACTCAACTCACTTCCACAAATCCATTGGGATAGCCGACTGAGAATCCCTTTGTAATGAAGGAGAGCAGCAACACATCTCATAATTTCAGAAAGCTACATCAATAGGTTCCATAGGTAATGTAGCATGGCACGGTAATGTGAATCGGAACTGATTATCACCAAAAGCTCCTCTTGTGTCATCAAGGGGTTCCCAGGCCTATGATAAGGTGGATGATCAACAAAAACCCAGTCGACTCCTGCTCTGAATTCATGAAAGTATGCCACCTCATGTTCTGCTTCAAAGCATCCCATTTTAACGCGACATTGCATGCCGAAAGCTCCTGCAAACTTGGCATCAGTAACTCCATTCAAATGCACCGTAGGAGGGGCTCTAGACACTCCAGATACTTCTCATCATTCATCAAATCCACTCTTCAAGTACCTGAAATCAAACATATTTTCCTTCCAAATAGAACCGTATTAGTGCATAAAAACCAACCATTTTGTGAGCTAACAAGTGTTATCTTGCTTTGATGCCTCAACCTTGTCCATGTCAATCAAAGCAATGATGTCGTTAAGAATGTCAGAAGCAATATCCTTCACCGAATCTTGATTCTGCATATGAGAATCCTCTTGAGAAGAAACTTCGTGAGAGTCTTCGGTGTGGGCATCTTGTTCCTGCTGCTTATTTGGAGAAGAATGATCAGAAGATTCGACATGAATGGATGTAGCGGTGTCGTGGAAGACTTCTTCTTCATTGCCAGCCTTTGATCCCTGCATCTGGCTCTCAGAAGGACTTATACGTCTGCGTTTCCGGTGAAGAAGTTGAAATAGATCATCATCGTCATCCTCTGCGTCCTCTAGCACTGGAGTAGATTTTTCATGGAATAATATGGGAGCGGTTGGAGGTGGTTGTGCAGCTTGGATTACTGGAAAGAGAAAAGTGAGGATATGGGGTAGACGAGAGCATGGAAGGTCACCCTTATTGACTTGTTTGATAACCGCGACACATTCACGGTGAATGCGCCGGAAATAAAAAGAAGCAAAATTGACAGACTCGTGAGAAGCCATGTCTATCATCGAATAGAAGGGGTGTGAGATACCATAAGTGCGTTTTTGCAAATTCAAAATAGCAACTAAAAACTGCAAAGCAGTGCGCTCTGGTTTGGGTCTACACAAAATGGAGTACTCATTAGATGAGTGCCGAGGAAACAACGCTTTCATGGTGGCTACAGGAAGGAGTGGACCATTCTCCAATCCTTCCATGGGGAGGCGGAAAGCTTCAGCAAACGAAGCTAAAGTGATAACAACACGGGACGGGAAACAGGCTATGGGCCAACACTGCTCTGTAGCAGGTGTAGAGGCAATGGTAACAATAATTTGCGCATAAAATGGCTGACATTCCACTGAATGCCAGGGCAATTCAGCGAAATTCAACAAACCACGAGTGCGCAAGTACTCACTCACTTCTGGAGTGAGTCCTGCACAAAAAGTAGCGACATTTGCTAAAGCTTCCATGACGCGCACAAATAAGCACAAGAATACAGATGACAACGAACATGCACAAGCACACAAACATAGTAACGATTATCAGTAAAAGAAACAAGGTTAAGTAGACACACGAGGATCATGAAGCAATTAAAAACCCTAATCATCGTGTGTTGGTGCATTTTGCCCAAGCCTTCATGCTTGATATGCTTGATATTATCCTCATTTGTAAGTCACATGAGTAGTCATGTGAACACCTCTTGTAAAAGAGTACATTTTATCTCTTGTAAATGGAAAAAGAAAAAAGTAAAAGGATGGCTTACCTCATCCATGATGTAAAAGCAAATTCGTGGCTCCAACTACCAAAATCACGAATTTTTGAGCTGAGGGAATCTCTCCTAACTTTGGGGATCACTTTTATGTGGAGCCATTCGAATTCGAATTCAAAACTCCCTCCAAGAATAGCTATAAAAGGAGCAAGAAGGAAGAGGCGATTAGCAAGCCTTGTACGTGACCACTTCATGTCATTTTGTAGAGATTGAAGAGCTTACTCCATAGCTCTATCATTCTACTCCCATTGTGCAAAGATTCATTGCCAATGTGGTTGTAATCATATGTGAATCTATACATTTATTATCATCTACCTCTCTGTTTTGTTCTCTGCTATACTCACTCAGAGCAGTAACTTCAGAAGGTCATATCTCGAGTTTTACTGAACCTTTTTCAGTGTTTTAAAGTGCGTTGGATAGCTCTCACTGTCTAGTTTCTACATATAAATTTTCAAGGTCATTGGATTTATACTTTTGGAGATATCTGCATTTTACTGCTTACTGGTCTATCTCTGCAGAGCCCCGAGAATTGTGGGAATGTTCCAGAACTTGATGAAACTTGTTCTCAGTGCTCAGTCCATCATTTGAAGTGTTTTAACTTGGAATAGGAAGCTTGCTAAGTCTATTTGCTATGCCCAAAAGGAATTTTTCTAATTCCTTCCAGGTTGAGAGCACTGTTCATTTTTTTCCAGCAGGTGTATGTCCAAAAATAGCAAGTTTTGGGAGCTAGTCATTTCGCAAATTGTCGGTCTTGACTTAAACTTTTGGGATACATGTTCCAAAGTACTTGGCTGATATTTTGGTGGATTTAGGAAGCTCAAAGGGTCTACTAATCAACTCTGAAGTCTCAGTTGGCTGGTGTGAAGCTGGTTGTAGCGGCACCTACTCATCTTTGGATTGCATCCACCATCTCTCTTCACAGTGGTATCAGAGCATAGTCAAGCAACATGGGAGATGGATTTCCATCAACAATTGACAAATTGGATCGAAACAACTACCCGGCATGGTCTCTAAGGATGGAGGCTTACCTTCAAGGGAGGAATCTATATGGATTCATATCCGGAGATGAAGCAATGCCAACCATGAGGAACAAAGGGCAACCATCACATGAAGAAGTGGAAGGACTTTCGAATTGGTGTTCGAAGGATGCACTTGCAAGGTCCTATATTCTAAACTCAATCTCTGATTTTCTTTTACCTCATGTCAAGGGATGCAAGACATCAAGAGAAACCTGGAATGCACTTGCTTCTTTCTTCTCTTCCAACACTCGAGCAAGGAAGAACCAATTGTGGATGGAGTTCACAACAATGAAGAAAAGCCCGAGGCAAAATGTGACTGATTATGTCACAAAGATGAAGGAGATTTCCGACCAACTTGGAAGCATTGGAGAGGTAATT
Organism: Ceratopteris richardii; assembly: GCA_020310875.1. Classification (NCBI taxonomy): domain Eukaryota; kingdom Viridiplantae; phylum Streptophyta; class Polypodiopsida; order Polypodiales; family Pteridaceae; genus Ceratopteris; species Ceratopteris richardii. Next base: position 27,330,803 of record CM035407.1, read on the forward strand.
GAAGAGGAGCAAATCATAAGACAAATCATGAATGGAATCAAAGCAGACGACAAGTGGGAGTCATTCACAACAGCCATGGATTTATACATGGATATGCATGTACCCGACCTCAACACACTCATGGGCCAACTCTTCACTCATGAAGCAAAGATTAGCAAAGGTGGTGAGTCCTCAAGAGGTAATCAAACTTCTGCCTTATATTCTGATAAAGCTAAGGTCAAGGACAAGTCAAAGAATAGGAAGAATGAAGATGAAGGAAGCTCTTTCCAAGCAAACTTTGCAGGTAGAGGACGAGCTAGAGGAAGAGGCAGAAGTGGAAAGCAAGGCAGGGGGAGATTCCAATCATCTCAACCTTGCAACATATGTGGCTTATCTAACCATACTACTGAAGAATGTTTCAGGAATCCAAGGAACTCAAGAGGAAGAGGATTCAATAGAGGTGGCTATGGATCAAATAGAGGCAGGTACAATGGAGGCTACAACAACAACTACTACAACAACAATTACAACAACAACAACAACTATCAAAGTGGCCATAGAGGAAGAAGAGATTACAATAACTATGCAGAGGACCAAAGTCAAGAAGATTCATTATTGATTATGAATCTATCAACGAAGAAGGGTAAGGATGATGATCACATATTTTACATTGATTCGGGATGCTCGAACCATGTAGCAGGAAATGTGGCTTTACTTTCTGATTTGGAAGATCCTCATAACAAGCATGAAGTGCAGACAGGAGATGACACAAAGCACTCAGTGGAGAAGATAGGTAATGTGAAGACATCAGATGGGAATATGAACCTCTTAAGCAAAGTCTTGTATGTCCCTACAATTACCAAAAATTTAATAAGTGTTGGACAGATTGTTGAAAAAGGATTGCAGGTTAGATTCAATCGATTTGGAGCATATGTTGAAGACCCAAGGCAAGGCTTTCGAAGGATTGCCAAAGGAGAAAAGACAGGAAGGCTTTTCACTTTTGAAGTGGAAGATACAAAGAACATAGCTTTGTTTAGCTATGGATCTCAAACTCTAACAGAGTTGGAGATATGGCACAAAAGGCTTGCTCACATTGGTGAGAGGACACTCAAACAGATTTGCAGGGACCAAAGTGTACTTGGTTTGCCTAATATCACAAGGCAACACATGATTTATAAGTGTGAAGCTTGTCAACTCGGCAAGGCTCATAGACAACCTTTCAATAAGAAAGGATATATGTATCAAAATCCTTTGGATCTAGTGCACACGGATGTGTGGGGTCCAAGTAAGGAGCCATCTATATCAGGCTCAAGATATTATGTGTCTTTCATAGATGATTGTAGCAGGTGGACCATTCTGTTTTTCATGAAGCACAAGGATGAAGTGTTTAATTGCTTTAAGAAGTATATTGCTCTTGTTGAAAATCAAACAGGTAGGACTTTGAAAAGACTCAGATCAGATGGTGGAGGAGAATACTTCTCTTCTGAATTTGATGCCTTCTTGCATGAAAGAGGCATTAAAAGGGAAGTCACTACAAGGTATACACCTGAACTCAATGGTGTAGCAGAGAGGAGGAATAGAGCTATCGTCGAAGCTGCAAGGTCCATGCTCAACGAAAAGGGATTGCCGAACTACCTATGGGCAGAGGCTGTGTCGACAGCCACATATCTCATAAATAGACTTCCATCTAAGTCACTAGATGGAACCACTCCATATGAAGTGTGGAATGGAAGAAGACCTAGTCTAGAGCATTGTAAAATCTTTGGATGCTTAGCCTATGCTCACATTCCTTCTCAAGTAAGAGGGAAATTGGATCCCAAGGCAGAGAAGTGTGTATTCATTGGTTATGATCAAAACCAAAAAGGATATAGATTGTACAATCCAACCAATAAAGGATTTTCTGTGAGTAGAGATGTAATTTTTGATGAAAACAAATCATGGTTTGATGATGACAGGAAAGTGAAGCTGCCATATGACTTGGATGAAGATTTTCCATCACTTCAACCAAAGGAGCCAAAGCAGATTGAAGAAAGTGATTCGGAGATTGACCTAGAAGACTTGGAAAGACTAAAGCTATGGAAGAACAAAGGTAAAGCAAAGATGCAGGATGCTACATATGGACCCGAGAGCTCACATCAACCACTTAGAAGGTCTTCGAGGGAGAAGAAGAAACCAGAGAGGTTTGGTTATGATACTTCTTTGGTCACCAAGCACTCAATCTACATTGCAAAGGATTCAACCAATGAAGAACCTACCACATTCGAAGAAGCACAAAGCAAGAAAGCTTGGAGAGATGCAATGGATGAAGAAATGGAAGCCTTGAAGGAGAATGACACTTGGGAGCTTGTACCTAACAAGCCATCTATGAAGATAATCGGATCTCGATGGATATACAAAATCAAGAGGAATCCAGATGGAAGTATAAATAGACACAAAGCAAGGTTAGTTGCTAAAGGGTTTGCTCAAACCCATGGTATTGATTATGAGGAGACTTTCTCTCCTGTTGCAAAAATGCCTACAATTAGGGTTCTCATTAGTCTTGCTGCATCTAGAAATTGGAATCTTTATCAACTTGATGTAAAGAATGCTTTCTTGAATGGATGGATTTCTGAGGAAGTGTATATGGCACAACCTCCTGGATATGAGGATGCACATCATCCTAACTATGTATGCAAACTAAAGAAAGCTTTGTATGGATTGAAGCAAGCTCCAAGAGCTTGGAATTTCAGATTGGTTACTTATTTGCAGGACCAAGGATTCAAAGCTAGCAAGGCGGATACCTCTTTGTTCATAAAGAGGAATGGATCTGAAGTGATCTATTTATGTGTGTATGTTGATGATATTATTATCACAGGCAATGATCTTGAAGGAATCAAACAGGTAAAGAGTCAAATGAAGGAGGAGTTCAAAATAAGTGACCTCGGACCACTCACTTATTTTCTTGGATTGGAGTTGATCTACACAGATTCAGGTATATACATCACACAAAGGAAGTATGTCCATGACATGCTCGTCAAGTTCAAGATGGAAAATACCAAGTGTGCAGGTACACCTATGGAGCAAAATCATAAGCTTAGTGCTTATGAAGGAGAGCCAATTGAAGACATCACAAGCTATCAAAGCTTGGTTGGAAGTTTGAACTATGCAACACTCACAAGGGTGGATATATGCTATAGTGTTAGCATATTGAGTCAGTTTATGCATAAGCCGAGAAGACCACATATGGAAGCGGCCAAGCGAGTCCTCAAGTACCTAAAGGGGACCATGAATGAAGGTTTGTTCTATTCATATACTTCAGATATTGAGCTAAAGGTCTACTCAGATGCAGATTGGGCCGGATCTAAAGATGATAGAAGAAGCACATCAGGGTATATATCATTTGCAGGTTCAAAAATCATTTCTTGGTCATCGAAGAAGCAACCAACCGTGGCATTATCTTCTACCGAAGCTGAATATAGAGGTTTGGCTAATGCAACTCAAGAAATCATGTGGTTAAAGTCTTTGTACACAGATCTTGGACTTCATTCTTCAACACCTCATATTTTTGGTGACAACACAAGCTCACTACATCTAGCAGCTAATCCGGTATACCATGCTAGAACCAAGCATATTGAAGTCCACTACCATTATGTAAGGGAGAAGCTATTGAGCAAGGATATTCAACTATCCTATGTCTCTACAGATATGCAATGTGCAGACATGTTGACGAAAGCTCTTGATGGTACGAAGTTAAGTAGATTCAAGTTGATGATTGGCTTGCAGGAAATCAAGGACAATTGAAGACTTATTTGGAGGCCAAGCATGTTAGGCTTGAGGGGGAGCTGTTGGTGCATTTTGCCCAAGCCTTCATGCTTGATATGCTTGATATTATCCTCATTTGTAAGTCACATGAGTAGTCATGTGAACACCTCTTGTAAAAGAGTACATTTTATCTCTTGTAAATGGAAAAAGAAAAAAGTAAAAGGATGGCTTACCTCATCCATGATGTAAAAGCAAATTCGTGGCTCCAACTACCAAAATCACGAATTTTTGAGCTGAGGGAATCTCTCCTAACTTTGGGGATCACTTTTAGGTGGAGCCATTCGAATTCGAATTCAAAACTCCCTCCAAGAATAGCTATAAAAGGAGCAAGAAGGAAGAGGCGATTAGCAAGCCTTGTACGTGACCACTTCATGTCATTTTGTAGAGATTGAAGAGCTTACTCCATAGCTCTATCATTCTACTCCCATTGTGCAAAGATTCATTGCCAATGTGGTTGTAATCATATGTGAATCTATACATTTATTATCATCTACCTCTCTGTTTTGTTCTCTGCTATACTCACTCAGAGCAGTAACTTCAGAAGGTCATATCTCGAGTTTTACTGAACCTTTTTTAGTGTTTTAAAGTGCGTTGGATAGCTCTCACTATCTAGTTTCTACATATAAATTTTCAAGGTCATTGGATTTATACTTTTGGAGATATCTGCATTTTACTGCTTACTGGTCTATCTCTGCAGAGCCCCGAGAATTGTGGGAATGTTCCAGAACTTGATGAAACTTGTTCTCAGTGCTCAGTCCATCATTTGAAGTGTTTTAACTTGGAATAGGAAGCTTGCTAAGTCTATTTGCTATGCCCAAAAGGAATTTTTCTAATTCCTTCCAGGTTGAGAGCACTGTTCATTTTTTTCCAGCAGGTGTATGTCCAAAAATAGCAAGTTTTGGGAGCTAGTCATTTCGCAAATTGTCGGTCTTGACTTAAACTTTTGGGATACATGTTCCAAAGTACTTGGCTGATATTTTGGTGGATTTAGGAAGCTCAAAGGGTCTACTAATCAACTCTGAAGTCTCAGTTGGCTGGTGTGAAGCTGGTTGTAGCGGCACCTACTCATCTTTGGATTGCATCCACCATCTCTCTTCACATCGTGCAATATTGAAATGATACCCTGCATAATTACGGCATGCATGCAGAAACAGAAATAGTAACACAGGGCGGCGATTAATCATAGTGAGATACCATAACGAGGAGATTACGGTCAGTGGTCAATCAAAATGCAGGAAAAAATAAAACAAATGACACGCGAACAAGACAAGGGACACGTCATCGGTTATCGGCCGATTGCTGATATGGGCGAAGCTTAGATCCATTAATCACTTTGGGAAGGGGAACTCCGATTAAGGTGGCCAACCTAAAAGTAGCAGGTCCCACCTGCTCAATAATTCGGTATGGACCGAACCACCGTAATTTAAATTTTCCAGCTGACCGATTTGCTTTAGCATTGTAGAATAACACCAGTTGCCCCACCATAAACACAGGGGTCTTGAGGAAACGATCATGGGTACGAGCTTGGCGAAGCTGAACTTCTTGAAGTACCAGAAAACTTTCCCATCGCTGTTCATCCAATGATCTGAGTGTATCCAACCAAAATGGCAAGGATTCTTTCGGTAGCAATTTCTGAGCTAAGGCAACGCGTAAACTCGGCACTACTACTTCTATCGATGCAATAGCTTCCAATCCATAAGCTAGTTTGAACGGGGTCATGCCAGTAGCAATTTACGGAGCAATGTCAACAAAGTCTTATTGGTACTCTCCACCAACCCATTGGCACGGGGATAATAAGGCGAGCTGAATTTGTGGACAATCTGAAAGGTGTGTCGGTCAATACTTGCATTAAGTGGTTGGCAAAGTGGGTACCTTAGTCCGTAACGATTTCCAGAGGCAACCCATAACGAGGAAAAACTTCCTTCATCAGGCATTTAGCCACCGAAACTGCTGTGGCCGACCGTAATGCCCAAGCCTCCGCCCACTGAGTGGCATAATCGGTACAAGTCAATATGTAGCGATTGTTGGTGAGGGTCGCGGGTGGTGTTATTGGGCCAATAAAATCTAGACCCCACTTTTGAAAGGGTTCTAGAGGTAAGACAGGTTGAAGGGGAAAGAAGTGCCGCTGTAATGGCTGTCCAGACCGTTGACAAGTATCACACTACTACACAAACTGAGTCACATCTTTGTACATGGTAGACCACCAAAGCCCACTTTGAAGAATTTTATGGTGAGTAAGATCAGCTGCGAAATGTCCGCCCGAGGGTAAGGAATGAGCCATAGCAATAACAGATTCGGCTTCATGTGGTGGAATACAACAAAGTAAAACACCAGTATGATCCATGTAGTACAGCTGACCTACAATCAACCGGAATCTGCGACTGTAAAATGCAAATTTCCACCGCAGAGTAGGGGAAATTTGGGGAGGAAGGCACTCGTCAGTTAGAAAAGTTAGTAACGTATCGTAGTATGTAGGGGGTACAAGAGGTTCTGTAGATTCTTCAATAGTTGGCTCAGTAGCGTAAATTGTCGGTGTAGTGTCATCAACCCCCACCGGAGCTTCACCGGAATCCAATCGAGATAGAAAATCCGCCAAGGCATGTGTTGTGCCGGATCGATGAATAACTTCATAGTCGAACTCCTACAATAATAGAACCCATCGAGCCAAGCGACCACCTAAATGTTGCTGCCGGACCAAATACACAAGTGCGGCATGATCCATGTGGAAGGTGAACTTTCGGCCCAACAAATAATGGTGGAACTTCTTCACAGAGTACACCAACCCAAGACATTCTCTTTCAGTCACTGAATAGTTTCTTTCAGTAGGGGCTAATCGCCGACTTGCATAATATACAGGCCGAAACCATTTGTCAGTTTGCTGCATGAGTACACTACCAATAGCTATGTTCGATGCATCCACAAAGACATGGAACGGACGGTCCCAATCAGGTGGTTGCAAAATTGGGACCTGCGTCAATAACACCTTTAAACGATCAAATGCAGTTTGGCACTCTGGAGTCCATTCGTACTGTCGCGGAGCGCTAGTCATAAGCCGATTAAGTGGTGTTGCTAAATGAGCTAAGCACCGTAAATGTCTGCCATGCCACCGGATTTGGCCCAGGAAACACATAACTTCTTTCGGTGTCGTAGGGACTGGTGCCTCCAACACAATTGCAACTTTATCCGGATCGACTTGTATCCCTTGTGCAGAGATAATATGTCCGAGTAGTTTGCCACAAGAGACTGCAAAAACAGACTTTGTCGGATTCAAGCATAATCGGTATTCACGACATTTTTCAAAGCAGCACTGTAAATGATACAGGTGCACCGCAGTCTTACCAAATAAGGAAAAGTCGTCCAAATATACTTGCATAAAAGTAGTCAAGTAGGGTGAAAAAACTTCTTGCATACATAGTTGAGATGTACTTGGAGCATTCCTTAACCCAAACCACATTACCGTACAAGCATAAACACCCCAGTTCGTGATAAAAGCTGTTTTAGGTATGTCCTGTTCTGCCATCCTCACCTGGTTATACCCATTGTATCCAGGAAGGGGAGAGGAAAAGGATCCGCTACAGTGGCAACATTCAGTTTTCGGTAATCAACACAGACGTGCAGCTGTTTATTTTTCTTCGGGACGATCATAATTGGTGATATCCATTCAACATGCTCGATTGGGACAATGAATCCCACCTTCAATAACCGATCAAGTTCTGCTTTGACCTGTACTGCATAATTGGGGTTCATTTGATAATTGGATTGTTTGATTGGCCTCGCCTCCGGTTTGAGCACTACCGGATGTTGATAGATCCGTGGGTCCAGACCTTTCATATCTCGATAGTCCCAAGCAAAAACATCAGAGAACTCACGCAAGAGTCGTACCAAATCATCTTGAAATGTCTTTGACAATCCTGCCTTAATCTTAACTGGTCGCGGGTTAACCGCATCACCCAAATTATATGTTACTAACTGATCTTCCGATACATAAAATTGTCGAGGTTTTACCATATCATCATCGGACTGCAAAAGTTGGCGTAAGGTGGCTCCATCCATAGGCTGAATTCTGGTAGTTCGAGAACGACAAAAGTCATTTTGAACGTGGTACCCTGCAAGGTAATGGAAATATTCCGTACTAGTCCCACCGGATGGACTCGGGATTGGTCTGCCATGCGGACAAAAAATTATACGACTCGATTTGGGTCCAACCCAATTGGTTGCAGAGTGCTGTCGTTGCAATATTCACACCTGAACCGCCATCAATTAGCACTTGAGTAATCTTTTGGTTTTTATGCTAGACAGTGATCAATGGGACTGAATGATCCACCATACAATCAACTTTTGGTTGTATTGTTGCAGTCGCTGGAGTACAGGAAGATCCAGGACTAAACTGTTGTTGGAATTGCTGCCTGACTCCTGGCACCAACACGAGTAACTGCCCCAAAGGGAGTGTAATTGAAGCCCTAAATAGGATGTCTCATACCTGATCTATTTGGATCGTAATTCTCACCGATTTTGATGATGATTCTACTATTGCTGGGGCGGAATTTTGTTCATTCGACCTTGCCTTAGGCAGGGAAACTTGTGTTACCGGAATTGGATCAGGAAACACAATTGGCTCTTTAGCTGTCCATTGACTAGCCTTTGTATACATTCACTGCTGCTCATGGATACCAAGCTCGAACACCTCAGCGGCGGGTTGCAGCTGCTTACCCGATCTGGTCTGAACCACTGCTGCTTGTGATTCAACTAGTGAAATATAGACCATGTTGGTCATTGGATTTTGTCGCTCCTTCTTCCTTTTGTCGTACTCTGTTGCATCCTTGCAAAATCTACAAATATGGCCAATCTCGCCACAAAAATGACATCGAGGTGGTGGGAGAGAAGCACCTTCCATTGCTGTACCCGCCTACCATCGATTTGAATTAAAATTGGTGTTCCGCTGACCTCGGTAATTCCTGTATCCTTGCGACCGATTGGTTTGCATCTGTGGTGGCATGGGCTGCTGGTTGACCTGGTTCTTGTATGATGACATTTACAGCTGCTCGCCCCTGCACCTTGGCATTATACGCGCAATTTTCCGTTGAGTGTCCTGTTGTGTTGTAGATGGCACAATACATCTGGTTAAAGGCACATGTAGCATTGGTGTGCCCTGGATTTTTGCACTTGGTGCAATACATCTATTTAGTCGGATCATCCACTACGTTCTTACTGGCCTTCAACCATTCCAGGTCTTCTGTAAATCCCCCAACTTTATGCGCTAGTTGTAGGGCCATCGCAATAACAACATCCAGTGTCATTGCATCCACACAACAGATGATCATAATTTGTCTTAACTGTGGGGTCAAACCGTTAATGAACCACTGGGTTATAACATCATCCGGTAGATTAGCATGTGCCGGGGGCAATTGTCTTAGGTGAGTTCTAAACAATTTTGCGTATTCCTGAACAGTTTGGTGCGGCTTCTGCTGATTGTTCTGCAAATAGTCGAAGATTTCGACAGGATTCTTCTTCAGCCGAAACCTCTGTAGAAACGCATCCCGCACAACATCATAGTTAACAAAATGATTGATATCATACTCAGTCAACCATCTAGCCGCTTCATTAACTAAGGTGGCCTGAAATACGATAGCCTTGTACGCCGAATCAGGTGGATGGTTCAGCACTGCATAGCTTATCTCAAAGGTCCGCACATGTGCATCAGGGTCGTCACCCGAAAATCCACCGAATTTTGTGTAAGTCACGCCTGTTGGAATCGGTCGAGGTGGGATGATTGGATATGGTTGTTGCTGTTGCTGTTGTTGTTGCTGTTGTTGTTGTTGCTGTTGCTGCTGTTGACCACTCATGGTGCTATTATTGGTACTATTGTTGTTCCCTTAGTTTTGAGGGGGTGTCTCTTGTCCTTCGGAATCTGTATTATCAGACTGCTCACCTTTCGGCTCAAAAATGGCGTTGAATCTCTTACTTATCTCCAAATCAAATAGTCTGTCCTTAGCTTTAGTATCAAGAGTGGGTAAGCTTGCCCTGAACAGTGGTGAACGTAACAAGGATTCACCAGGTAGTACTGCAGTATCACCGAAAAACTTCAGACTCCCACTAAATGGTATCGAACTCCCACTGGAAGTTATCGAACTTTGACCGCACCAGGTTGTCTTTTCACCGGAAACAGTCTCACTTGGCAACACAACTTTATCACCAAAAATAGTCGAATCCTGACCAGATAACGTTGAATGAACTGCACACTGTGTCTCTGTACACCTAGAAATCACTGCACCTTTTTCAGAATGTACCAGAATCACACCGGAATCTACCAGAATCTCATCATGTGTCACCGAACTGGCACCGGAATCACTGCTAACTAGCTCCGATCCTTCAACAACTGGGCTTAAAAGGCCTGCACTTCTACCACCTGGGGGTGTCCCTAATAGATTTGGAACTGCCCAGGGATGCTTGTCTCTTCTATACTTCAGATAAGACTTGCTGGATCGAGTAACCGGCATATATCACCTCTGCACCGCTTGCCTTACGCACTGCTCTATCTTTACTGAGTATTCTCAATCCATTGCCATCTTCCCACAGACGGCGCTAGTGTTAAAAGGGACTGTCAATAGATCCGCTTTTAATCTCTTTTTGGGTTCTTGGGGATGGTAGGGGTCTGACAATGCAGAGGCCCTTTTTCTGATTTTCCCAATTAACTAATTACCCAAACAGTAATTATACGCTCATGCATTACTTCTGTTACACAGTTATAATCTTCCATTTACGATATCATCACACATTAACTTATCGCACAGTCGTTCAATCACATAATCGAACAGATCTGTTCATGTTACGACAGTAATACTGTGTAGTATTAGTTTACAACAATTCAATAAGAACAGACTTAACCGTACTCAGATATATGCAAACTCTGCAATACGACATCTCTGCAAGGTCGCAAACTTCCCAGACAAAAAATCTGGCGATCTCGTCTCCTCTCGCACTGGAGAACCACGTAATGTCTCTTCATTAATGAATAAAAGTGTTACATCACTTCACTACGCCCTTTCGGGGCATGCGATATATGAAAATATATTTACATTGTGCCAATCCGGCGGCCTAACAGTCTCTTGATTCTTTGAATGCCATTTAGATCATCACCTGTCACAATAATATCATCTACATATACACATAGATAGATAACCTCATTGTGATCCCTTTTGATGAATAGAGAAGGATCTGAGCTATTAGCTTTGAACCCTTGATCTTGAAGATATGTAACCAACCTGTAATTCCAAGCTCTAGGAGCTTGTTTCAATCCATACAATGCTTTCTTAAGTCTACAAACATAAGATGGATGATTAGGGTTTTCAAAACCTGGTGGTTGTGCCATGTATATCTCTTCACTTATCCAACCATTTAAGAATGCATTTTTCACATCAAGTTGGAGGAGTCTCCAATTCCTTGCAGCAGCTACACTTATCAATGTCCTGATTGTAGTCATCTTTGCAACTGGTGAGAATGTTTCCTCATAGTCTATACCATGAGTTTGTGAGCATCCTTTGGCAACTAATCTTGCCTTGTACCTACAAACTGATCCATTTGAGTTTCTTTTAACTTTATATACCCATCTGCAACCAATTACCTTTTGATTCGGCAACATTGGAACCAAATCCCAAGTGTCCATCTCCTTCAATGCATCTATCTCTTCGTTCATGGCCTTTTCCCAATTAGGGTTTCCCTTTGTCTCTTCGTAGGTTGAGGGTTCCTCTAAAATAGAGTCTTTTGCCAAGTATATTGAATGCTTCGTAACAAATGTGGAATCATATCCATACCTTTTTGGTTGTCTCTTCTCTCTTGCTGATCTTCTAGGTGCTTGTTTTGAGCGTTCTCCAACCTCTTGCATCTTTGCTTTGCCTCTTGACTTCCATAGCTTGTAATCCTTCTCCTTGATCCTGGACCTGTGTATCATGCTTGCTTCCTAATTGATGAGAGTCAGAATCAAGATCATATGGTAGTGTTACCTTTTGTTTGCCTTCATCATACCAAGACCTGTGTTCTTCAAACACAACATCTCTACTTGTAGTGAATTGCTTGGTTGAAGGATTGAAGAACCCGTAACCCATCTGAGTTCAATCATATCCAATAAACACTGCCTTTGTTGCCCTTTCATCTAGCTTACCTCTTATTTGTGATGGTACATGAACATAAGATAAACAACCAAAAACCTTGCAATGTCCAAGACTAGGTTTTCTTCCATGCCATGCTTCATAAGGAGTCATACCTTGAAGTGATTTGGATGATAGTCTATTGACAAGGTACACAGCAGTTGAAATAGCTTCTGCCCATAGATAATGTCACAACTTCTTCTCTTCAAGCATTGTTCGGGCTGATCCAACCAATGTCTTGTTTCTCCTCTCTGCAGTTCCATTTAGTTGGGGAGAGTACCTAGTAGTCACTTCCCTCAAACTCTTTGGAGAAGTATTCTCCCCCTCCATCAAATCTGAGCTTCTTTAGTGATCTACCTGTATGATTCTCCACATGTGCAAGATACTTCTTGAAGCAATCAAACACTTCATTCTTACTCTTGATAAAGTATAGAATAGTCCATCTACTATGGTCGTCAATAATTTAGACATAGTACCTTGATCCTGCCAATGAAGGTTCTTGACTTGGTCCCCATACATTTGTATGTACTAAGTCCAATAAGTTGTTGTGGATGTAGCCTTTGTGGTTGAATGGTTGTCTTTGTGCCCTCCCAATCTTACATGCATCACACCTGTTGATCATGTGTTGCTTTGATATGTTTGGCAGTCCTAGAACACTTTGATCCCTGCATATATCCTTCAAGGTTCTTTCATTGACATGAGCAAGTCTCTTATGCCACACTTCAAGCTCACTTAGGGTTTGAGACCCAAATTTGAATAGAGCTATGTTCTTGGTTTCTCCTACTTCAAAAGTAAAGAGCCTACCATGCTTCTCACCTCCGGCTATCTTTTTGAAGCCTTGACATGGATCTTCCACAAAAGCTCCATGTTGGGTGAACCTAACTTGCAAGCCTTTTTCAACTATTTGGCCTACACTTATTAGGTTTTTAGTGATAGTGGGTACATAGAGAACCTTACTTAGAATGTTTGTCATGCCATTGGAAGCTTTGACATTACCAATCTTCTCCACAATGTTTGCACTTCAGGTCTATGCTTTGGACTTTCCAAATCAGATAGAAGAGCAATGTTGCCTGCAACATGATTCGAACATCCTGAATCTCTGTATGATCATCTTCTTTACCTTCTTTGTGGCTTAGATTCATAAGAAGCAATGAGTCTTCATGTCGTTGATCTTCTGAATAATTGTTGTAGTCCCTTCTATTATAGCTTCTATTGTTATTGTTGAGGTTGTGTCCACCTCTGCCTCTATTGCTTCCATATCCACCTCTTCCACTTCCTTTCTAGGTCTTCCCATTGAACAAGCAATTTTGAGTGGTGTGGTTGGTCTTATCACATATGGCACAAGGTTGAACATTCTGATCTTTGGCTTTGTCTTGCTTTGGTCTTTTCTTCTTCCCTTTCCACTTGCTCTTGCTTGCAAAGTTGGCTTGGGAAGTCTCTTCTTCATCTTCTTCCTTCTTCTTGCCTTTCTGCTTCTTATCCTTCTTATCTGCATATAGAGTACTAGTTGAATTAACATGATAAGAGTTACCTTCCTTTATGCTATTGTTGGCTTCTTGGTTGAAGAGTTGTCCAAGAAAGATGTTGAAGTCTGGAGTTTGCACATCCATGATGAGATCATAACCCGTCATGAAGGATTGCCATTGCTTATCACATCGAATGCCGTTGAGAATTTGCCTCATGATGACCTCTTCTTCAATCAGCTCTCCAATGGATGCTAATTGATCCGCAACCTCCTTGATCTTGGTAACAAACTCTGTGATGGTTTGTTTAGGTGTCTTCTTCATTTGGTTGAACTCGTTCCAAAGATGATTCTTTCTTGCTTTGGTACTAGCAGAAAAGAAAGTCTCGAGGGCATCCCAAGTCTCTTGAGAAGTCTTGCATCCTCTAATATGTGGTAATAGAAAGTCAGAGATAGAGTTTAATATGTACGACCTTGCTTGAAAATCCCTTGCGCACCAAAGTGTGAGCTTATCTGTCTCCTCTTGTGTAGGTCCTCCTTTGGGTCTTGGAATAGGCATAGCTTCATCACCTGCTACAATTCCATAAAGATTTCTACCTTGCAAATAGGCCTCCATTCTGATTTGCCAAGCCGCATAGTTGTGTCGATCAAGCTTCTCCATCATTGAGGGAAAGCCGTCACCCATCTTGATCTAGCTCTGATACCATTGAAAGAACTTGGAGAAGCTTGTAGAAGGTAGAAAAGTGTGTTTCGAAGCGACGAAGTTTGGTCAAGCCAACCGGCACAAGACCAGCCCTTGAGCTTATGGAGACTCAAATAGACCTTATAAGCATGTGATAAGTGCAAAGAAACATACTATGTACTTTGGGCATCAAGGAGAATGATTCGACACAAAACAGATAGGTTCGCGGGTCGACTATCTCAAAAAAACTTACTATTTATGGAAGAGAGATTGAACTTCAAATGCCCATAGCGACTAGCATGATTACAATTAGAAAAAATCCTTTTATGGGAGTGATACACATAGGGTTGAGTGTATGGAATGCACAAAAGTATAAGGAATAAGCAAAATATGCTATAGGAATGAATGCGACATTCACTGGTGGTACTTCCTATTTTTCAAGAATACACAGAGATTGGCTATCACATCGAAAGAATATCCGTTGGAGAGTTCTTTTTTATATGCTCATTTATGTTGGAGATAGACGTCTGCGGAAGCACGCGAACAGCACAAGGAAGAAGAAGAAGCTTGGAGCACAAACACACAATACTGAATGTATTACTAGAGAATGTACAAAGATAAATAGCCCATTAGGGCAATAGGCGTATGTACAAGCCGGGGGAAAAAAACCTCCTAAAGAGGGAAAAAAGTGCCCCGACGGTCCTAGAGTGTTCACACACATCACTACCTAAATATATCAACAAATCCCCCCTAGGAGTGATGCGGTGAACAAGGAGCTGGCACTCATGTATAAGGAAGTGCCAAGCTATGTGGAAATCACTCCACAAAAGGAAGTAAGCCCAAAGCTTTGCGGAAAGCTTCAAACTTCTCCCTAGGTAGAGCCTTCGTGAAAAGGTCTGCAATGTTCTCCTGCGTGGGCACATATGCCAAGCTGATCTCCCCAGCAGAGAACCTCTCCCTGACATAGTGATAATGCACATCAATGTGCTTAGTGCAAGCATGGAACATAGGGTTCCTCGCAACTGCCAATGCGCTCTGACTGTCAGTGAAGATGGTGGTGGCAGAAGACTGGCCAACACCCAAATCAGCCATAAGGCGTCTGAGCCACACACACTCAACAGTCGCTGTGAAAGCTGCCCTATACTCAGCCTCACAACTGGAAGTGGCCACAGTAGGCTGCTTCTTGCTCAACCAAGATATACATGAGCTACCAAGCATGAATCAAAAACCACTGGTGGACACACGAGTGTCATAGCAACCAACCCAATCTGAGTCAGAAAAAACATGCAAATCTGGCGGTAGTGATCCCCCCTTGGGATAAAACAACCCAAGTAGCCGAGTACCACTCAAGTAGCGAAAGATGCGCTTAACCGCTTTCCAATGCGTGACTCCTCGGCAATGCATAAACCTGCTTATTTGTGAGACAACAAACTGAATATCTGGCCGAGTAATGCATAAGTAAATCAAGCATCCAACAGCCTGCTGATAGAGAACAACATCAAATGCATCTCCAGCATCATGAAGACTCAATCGTAAACCTGTCTCCATAGGAGTGGCAATAGGCTTACAGTCTTCAAGGCCAAAACGCTGCAATAATGTGTCAATATATTTCCTTTGACACAAAGCCATTCCACCATCAACGTGCATAAACTGAATGCCCAAATAGTGATGCAAATGCCCCAAATCAGACATCTCAAATGAGGCATGCAAATCAGCCTTAAAATCAGCAATATGTGTCTCAATAGGACCAGTGAGCAGCATGTCATCAACATAGACAACAATGATCAGAACCACATCATTAGCACGTTTAACATATAAGGTGCTTTCAGTTGGACTGTTCTCAAAACCATGTGCAATCAGATAGGCATGTATCTTCTCATACCAAGCACGTGGTGCTTGCTTTAAACCATATAATGCCTTCTTTAACCTGCAAACCTGGTTTCATGCCCTTTCTGCACAAAGCCACGGGGCTGAAAAACATACACTTCTTCATGCAAGTCACCATTTAGAAATGCTGTTTTAATGTCCAACTGATGTACATTCCAACCATGATGGGCTGCAAGTGCACAAATGCTCCGAATAGTAGTCATACGGCATGTAGGTGCAAAGGTCTCATCAAAATCAATGCCTCTTTCCTGTGCATAACCCTTTGCAACAAGCTTAGCCTTATACCTGTCAACTGTACCATCAGGTTTATGCTTCAGCTTGTATACCCACTTAGTGCCAATGGCCTTCTTGCCAGGAAGCAAGTCACATAAAGACCATGTACCATTCTTCATTATAGCATCATATTCAGATTGCATAGCAGCCATCCAATTTTCTGAATTTTGTGCTTCATCAAAAGAAACAGGCTCATTCTCATCACAGAGACTAGATGCAGCCATAACATAGCAATCTGATGCAAAGGAGGCACTATGAGAGCCTGAACGAGTACGATATGACAAAGGTGCATCTAATTTGTTGTCACGCAAAGTCTACACCAGCCATTTTGGCATAGTTTTTGCCTGCTCAATATCAGCTCTCTCATCAACAAGTGCATCATGTAAATCTGCATCAGAAATGGAATGATCTGCATCATCATATGAAACCTGCAAAGGCTGAGAAGTTGCCTCATTAGGACCAGCACTAGCTTGTCCACCTGTAAAAAGAGGCATCAAAGTATCATACATGTCTTTGGAGCTAAGAGATGTCTCCTTAGTACATGAAAGCAATGGCTGAATAGCATCTTCCACAAAGACAACATCACGGCTAACCAGAATGCGTTTAGTCTGTGGATGATACAGACGATAGCCTTTACTTTCAGAACTGTACCCAACAAAAATACATTTTACTGCCTTATCATCCAATTTTCTGCGATGTTGTTCAGGCACTAATGCATATGCCAAACAACCAAAAACACGTAGATGAGCAACAGATGGCTTGCGGTCGTGCCAAGCCTCATATGGAGTGATAGACTGCAACACTTTAGTGGGACACCTGTTCAGTACATATGCTGCACACATGACAGCCTCAAGCCATAAACTATGTGGTAAAGCCTGACTTTTGACCATGCACCTCACCATCTCCATGAGTGACCTATTCTTTCGTTCAGCAAATCCATTCTGTTGAGGTGTATACGACACTGTACACTAGTGTTTTATCCCACGTTCAGCCAGAAATGCATTAAAATCTGAAGACATATATTCCCCCCCTCGATCAGAACGGAGGGTGCCCATTTTACATGCTGACAGATTTTCAGCCAAAACCAAAAACTGTTTGAAGCACATGAACACTTCGGACTTTGCTTTGAGTGGATATACCCATGCATGCCTGGAAAAATCATCAATGAAAGTCACGAAGTAAAGGTAATTTCCAAAAGAGGGTGTCTGCATAGGACCACAGACATCACTATGTACAAGCTGCAATTTTTGCGTAGCCCGAACTGAACCATCTTTTGGAAAGGAAGAACGCTACATTTTGCCCAAAATACAGCCTTCACAAACATGTTTTCCAGGTGCCTCAAGTTTGGGCAAAGAGGACATCATTTCAGATTTCCGCAGGCGTAACAAACTAGCAAAATTTAGATGACCAAAGCGTGCATGCCAAAGCTTTGCATCTGACATAGCCTTGGAATCATGAACTGCACATGCCGAATCATTCACAGATCTTTCATAGTCTATGAGCTTATAGAGCCCACGACATAAAATGCCAGAAGCAATAATCACATCGCCATTTGAGAGATCATGGACTGTACACCTGTCATCAACAAATTTCACAACCAAGACAATCTTGGCTAATGCAGAAACTGATAACAGGTTCTTTTTGATCCCTGGCACAAATAAAGCATCTGACAAAGTGAAAGAACTACCATCATCAGTAGTCAGAATGATCTTACCAACTCCCATAACAGGATAAGAGGAGTTATTGGCGCATGTGACAGTATTCCCTGTAGGGGCAGGCTCGAGTGAAGAGAAGAAACTGCGCTGCGAGGTAATATGTTTGGTCGCCCCACTGTCAAAGTACCAAACATCTGAGTCTACTGCAAACATGCATTGATCATGAGAAGATGGGTCAAAACTGCAGACATTAGTAAATGCCCATTCTTCTTCCTGCACAAGATTTGCAGACTCTGTTTTTGGTGTAGAGGCCTCTGCAACAACCATTCCAGCCTCTTTCTTCTTTGCCTCTTTAGCAACCAGTTTTGGACAGTTCTTTATAATATGATCATTTCCTTTACTATACTTGCAGAACAATTTCTGCTTTTCTGATTTCTTCTCATCTTTATCCTGGTTCTTCGATTGTGCAGCATTTGCAGATTTCTGCTTACTAGTAGAAGAGCTCCATTTTCCTTTGCCCTTCTGACTAGCCAGGAAAGCTTGATCTGCAACACGCATAATGGACCTGTTCTGCCTGGACTGATCTTCCTGCAACAGAACAGAGACTAATTCCTCAAATGACAAGGCATTCAGATTGCCTTTCATCATCAACCGAAGAGTAGAGGCAAAACTCTGATATGAATCAGGAAGACCATTCAGAACGGTCTGCACAAGTGAGCTATCTGGTATAACCTCATCAGTAGAAATCAATTGTTCCTTCAGGTCTTTGATCTTTGTAAGAAAACTATCCATAGAATCACCTTCATTCATGTGCTCACTCTCCAACTGTTTTCGGAGGTAAGCAACATGAGCCTCATTCCTAGCCTGGTACAAAGTGGTAAGTGTATCCCAAGCATCCTTTGCTATTCTGCAAGAGCGAATGTGAGGAATAATGGCACGTTTGACAGACAAAGCTATCAATGCATGTGCCTGGGCATCTCTGCCATCCCAACGAATTTGCTCTACAGTAGGTGCAACAGAAACAACAGCACGAATAGGAATCTGCGGAATATCATCTTCGACACCATCTTCATCAACTCCAACACCTGTATTTGTAGTACCTGTCGTTACAGGTGTAACAAGACGTCTTTCAACACCCCTCCTCAACAGCCAACATACGGAATACATCACTACTTTCAGCCATGGCCGGTGACTAAAATACCTTGATGCAGAAAATTGACTGTATCTCAAAAAGTTGAACATAACTTCCCAGACGAGTTCTGCTAGACCTGTAGCAGACTTCGAGACGCTTAAACTGGCGAACAGAAACTGGTATATACCTTTGGCACAAAAGGATGAAATAGCCTACACAAGCGCTGTGATAGTGCGTTCAGAGGCCGAAACGAGCTCATATCGCGATTTCGGCACCACAGAGCGAAGCAGTTTTGATCTCGGAAACACCCTGAGTATGCTCACCAAACTTCGTGCGAATTTGAGACTGCAAACGGAGGAGTGTCGACGGCGCCCTAGAAGAAGCGACGACCTGCTCTGATACCAATTGTTGGAGATAGACGTCTACGGAAGCACGCGAACAACACAAGGAAGAAGAAGAAGCTTGGAGCACAAACACACAATATTGAATGTATTACTAGAGAATGTACAAAGATAAGTAGCCCATTAGGGCAATAGGCGTATGTACAAGCCGGGGGAAAAAAACCTCCTAAAGATGGAAAAATGTGCCCCGGCGGTCCTAGAGTGTTCACACACATCACTACCTAAATATATCAACAATTTATTGTATTTTTTGAGAGATTTTTTGATGGTTCATTTACAGGTGTAAAAGCCATGAGCTTTACACATGTAAAGGTAGAAAGATAGAGCCCAAATCCCACAAATTTGTGGTGGTTGAAGTTGCATTGAGTCAAGCAATCAATCACCTAAAAGTAGATCAAACTAGATCTTCACTTTTCCTAGATTGTAGGAAAATGAATTGATTCCCTCCAACAACCATTCCCACCTTCATTTGAATTCAAATATCTCTTGTAGAAGTCGTGGAAAACTCTTAGAGTCTATATAAAGACTTGAAATCACTTGTACATTACATGGAAGCAATATACATACACTTATGACCATCATTGTCTTGCTCCTTCAAATAAAAACCAGAAGATCACACAAGTTTTAAAATTGATGGCGGGTCTGGAGTGAATATTGCAACAATTGCACTCTGTAAGAGAATAGGTTGGACCCAAATTGAACCAGTGCAGTTCTTTGTGCGAATGGCGGACCAATCCAGATTCCATCCGGTGGGACTAGTATGTAACATTCCTATAACCCTGCAGGGAACTACATTTAAAATGACTTTTGTAGTCCTGGAGTTACCCGAATCTAGTCTCGACTACAACTTACTCTTCGGTCGACCATGGCTAAAGCAAGCCAAAGTCGTGCAGGATTGGTCAGGTCAAAAGTTAATTTTTAAGAACAATAACCGCAAATGTGTCGTGACATTGGATGCTATGCAACTCTGTGATTTATACACACGCCCATATGTAGTAGAGCCAGTCCATATGTTGGATGGGCTATCTGATGATGAGGAGGAGGCTTTCCTCAAGACCAATAAGGACCTTATCCCATTAGGTACTGTAGAGTTACAGTCGATAGCAGATAAGTGGAGTTCGACAGCTTGTACGGTCATACCAATGATCGGAGAAGCAGAAGTAGATGATGACATAACTATGGATGAATCGACATTACAACAACTGTTGCAACCAGCTGATGATGTGGCAAAGCCTCAACAATTTTATGTACCGGAGGATCAGCTGGTAATGTACAATTTAGGTGACACGATCAACTCGAGACCAGTAAAAATTAAGGCAGGATTAGCAGACAAATTCCAAGACAATTTGGTGAAACTCTTGCGTGAATTCTCAGATGTCTTCACTTGGGATTATAGAGACATGAAGGGTCTTGACCCACACATTTATCAACATAGAGTGGTGCTGAAATCGGATGCGAGACCCATCAAACAACCTAGTTACAGTATGAATCCACAATGCGGCACAGGTTAAGGCTGAACTTGATCATTTGTTAAAAGTGGGATTTATTGTGCGAATCGAGCATGCCAAGTGGATCTCATCAATAGTGATAGTGCCTAAGAAAAATAAACAGTTATGTATCTGTGTCGACTACCGGAAGCTTAACGCAGCCACCATACAGGATCCGTTCCCTCTTCCTTTTCTAGATACGATGCTTGATAAGGTAGCAAGACACGAAATGTACTCTTTCTTGGATGGCTATAGTGGATACAATCAAGTGAGGATGGCAGAACAGGATATACCAAAGACAGCATTCATCACCAACTGGGGTGTCTATGCCTGCACCGTAATGTGGTTCGGTTTACGGAATGCCCCGAGCACCTTCCAAAGATGTATGCAGGAAGTATTCTCACCTTACCTGACAACGTTTATGCAAGTCTATTTGGATGATTTTTCATTGTTTGGTGACACCTCAGCACACCTGTATCATTTACGGTGCTGCTTTGAAAAATACCGACTATGTTTGAATCCTACCAAATCAATTTTTGCGGTCTCCTGTGGAAAGCTGCTCGGTCATATCATCTCCAAACAAGGAATACAGGTAGATCCTGATAAAGTAGCAGCCGTGTTGGAGGCACCGGTCCCAAAGACAACGAAAGAAGTTATGCAGTTCCTTGGCCAGATTAGGTGGCATGGCAGATACTTACGATGGCTGGCTCATTTAGCGATGCCAGATAACCGACTTATGATAAGAACCCCGCGGAAGTATGAATGGACTAATGAGTGTCCACTGGCATTTGATCGTCTGAAGATCTTATTGATGCAGGCTCCGATCCTGCAACCGCCTGATTGGGAACGTCCATTCCATGTATTTGTGGATGCGTCAGACATAGCGATTGGCAATGTGCTGATGCAACAAACCGACAAATGGTTTCGACCAGTGTACTGTGCGACCTGCAGATTAGCTCCTGTAGAAAGGAATTACTCAGTGGCAGAACGAGAGTGTCTTGGTCTGGTATACTCTGTTAAGAAATTTCGGCATTACTTGCTGGGATGAAAATTCACTTTCCATGTGGATCATGCTGCAGTGGTGTGTTTGGTTCGCCAACAACACTTAGGCGGTAGACTGGCAAGATGGGTGTTATTATTATAGGAATTTGATTATGAAGTTATTCACCGACCAGGTACGATACATGTCTTGGCGGACTTTTTATCTCGCCTGGATTTCGGTGAGCATCCAGTAGGTGTTGATGACACAACGCCGACTATTTACGTAACCGAGCCATCTCCTAAAGAATTTGCAGAACTTCCTATGGCTCCTGCATTCCATGATACATTAATGAATTTTCTTACTGATGGTTGTCTCCCTCCTAATACACCCGCTCCTCTGCGCCGGAAAATTGTAGTCTACAATCGACGATTTCCGTTGATTGTGGGTCAATTGTATTACATAGATCATACTGGTGTCCTGCTCAGATGTATCCCTCCACATGAATCGGCATCAGTGATTGCCATGGCTCACTTATCACCCACTGGAGGACACTTCGCAGCTGATCTCACTCATCGTAAAATCTTGCAAAGTGGGCTATGGTGGCCTACAATGTACAGAGATGTGGTTAAATTTGTGCAGCAGTGTGATGTTTGTCAACGATCTGGACAACCCTTGCAGAGAGATTTCTTTCCTCTCCAACCTGTCCTGCCTCTTGAACCTTTTCAGAAGTGGGGTTTAGATTTCATTGGCCCAATTACACCCCTAGCGACCCTCACCAACAACCGATATATTTTAACATGTCCAGACTATGCCACTAGGTGGGCGGAAGCTTGGGCTTTACGTTCTGCCACAACTGTTTCGGTGGCCAAATGTTTGATGAAAGATGTCTTCCCTCGATATGGATTACCTCTGGAGATAGTGACTGACCAAGGAACACACTTTGCAAATACATTAATGTGAGTGCTGACTCAGACTTTCCAGATTGTACATAAATTCAACTCACCGTACTATCCACGTGCGAATGGTCTGGCTGAGAGTACCAATAAGACTCTGCTGAATATTCTCCAGAAATTGATCTTGGAGTGTCCGGAACAATGGGACCAGCTCTTACTTGTTGTGTTGTGGGCATACCGGACCACGTATAAAGTAGCTATCGGAACGACTCCGTTTAAACTCGCTTATGGACTGGAAGCTATTGCGCCAATGGAAGTAGTGGTGCCGAGCCTGCGAAGAATCTTTTCCATTCCAGTTAGATGTTCTCAGATCATTCGATGAACAACGCTTGGAAAGCTTTATGATTCTTCAAGAAGCTTAGCTACGCCAAGCCTGTACTCATGATCGCTTTCTAAAAACCCTTGTCTTCACGATTGGCCAACTCGTTTTATTTTATAATGCTAAAGCCAATCGGTCTGCCGGAAAATTTAAGTTACGGTGGTTTGGACCATACCGAATTGCTGAACAAGTGGGACCCGCCACTTTTTGGTTGGCAACCTTAACCGGTGTTCTCCTTCCAAAAGTGATTAATGGCTCTAAGCTCTGCCCCTATCACCAGCCGTCTAGTAACTCCTGAGGTGTACTCGGTCATTTTTCTTTTTTCGCTTGTTAATTGCTTTCTTTTTCTACTTCCCGTATTTTCGTTGACTATTTGGCCGTAATCCTTCCGTTTTGCTGATTAATCACATGTTTAAACCCTCGTGTAGTGATCACTCTCAATACGTTTGCTGAGGGATTCCGACTCCCTCAAGAAGGATTGGAGAATGGACCGCTCCTTCCTCTTGCCACTATGAAGGAACTGTTTCCGCGACACTCATCTAATGAGTTTGCCATCCTTTGTTGCCCAGAACCAGAGCGTACTGCTCTACTATTCCTTGTGGCCACGCTAAATTTGCAAAAATGCACCTATGGTATATCCCGACCCTTTTATTCTATGATAGATACGACTTCCCATGAACCTGTGAATTTCACGTCATTCTTCTTTAGGCGCATTCACCGTGAATGCGTAGCGGTTACAAAACAAATCGCCAAGAATGACATTCCTCACACACGTTTACCCCATATCCTAACCTTCCTTTTTCCGGTGCTCCAAGCCACGCAACCACCTCCGACCACCATGCTGCGACATGAAGAATCTACTCAGATGATTGAAGATGATGACGATGAAGATTTGCTTCAATTATTTCAACGCAAATGCAGACGCATTAGTCCCTCCCAGAATCAGGTACAGGGTTCCACTTCGGGCCACAAAGTTGAGGTATTCCACGATACTGCCACCTCCTTACAGGTTGAATCCATCCCATCCTCTTCTCTCAAGCAGCTAGATCAAGATATTGTCATGGAAGATGTCGCTGAAGTCTCATCGCGGGAGGAATCTCATCACCCGGATGTGGAGGCTGTAAAGGAGATCGAAGCCGCTACTAGGGGTACGGATTGTCAATCCCCCTCATCACCAACCGCTGTAGCCAAAGCAGATGCAGTCATTGTCGAAGCAGATGCAATCAAGGAAGTGACTGGCATTGCTGGGATTGCTACTGCAGCTGCTGTGGAAGGTAATCCCATTGAGACCGAAATAGTTTTGGTGCCCACCACTCTTCTCCCTCTCCCTCCGCCAACTACTAGTTTTGAGCATGTTGCTGTTCTTCCCGATGAACCCTCCAATGCTATTCATGTGGCATTAATACCTCAATTATCTTCTCTCGACTCCTCTCCAACACCTTCCCCTCATCTACTCTCTGCCTCGTCATCACAACCCCCTCCTTCTCTTCCTCCCCCAGAAGTTATGTTCACAAAACTGGCATCGATGGGCCAACTTCTAATCCAATTCTCCAAGCAATTGCCTCTACAAATGAAGCTAGCCACTCAGCACATTCAGCAGGATTTGTAGGGTCAAGTTGACTTGCTCAAAGCCGATATTGCTCTACTCCAGGAAGAAGCCATTGCGGTCAAAGCAGAGAATCATGCACTGCAGATTTAGCTTCAACAACTCCAAGAATGGTTAACAGAGTAAGATACTCTGATTGCCCAACGAGACAACACACTTGCTGAGTTGAAGGAGAAGACCGTTCTCCTAGCTGCGCGTGATGAGGAAATAGTCCAAATAGAACAAATGGTGCACGATAAAGAAGATGCTCGTGTTGCACTCGATAATTTGTTGGAGGAAACACGCGCGGACCTGGCTCTGGTGGAACAGAAAGGACAGGAAATGGCTGACCTGGCCATGCAATCTACTACAGAGTTAAAGTAGGTGGTTGAAGATCTTTTTCAGAAAAGTCATGAGCTGGAATCAGAAATTGGCCGGACTATACAGTTAAAGAAAGAAATAGAAGTGCTTAAACGAGAGTAAGACGCTTATTATAAAATGATGCAGTTTCAAACTGAGGAGCTGGAAAGACGAGAGAAACAATTAGGCGCTCAGGCTGATAGACTTTCCAGAATTGATGCAGAGATCGCCGATATGAAGCTAAGACGAGATTCTGCATTAGCCAACGATTTTTATCTTCAAGAAACATTTTTGCAAACGCAGACAGAATTGCTGATGAGTCAGGTAGTTGCTGCTAGTTCGGTTCGCACTGATGCACAACTGGTCGAGCCGGACATTTTGAAGACTATGCTAGACTCATTAAAGCAGAAAATCACTCACACTTTTAAACTAGCCAGAACCCTGTATATACAAGGCATTATTGATGAGCCTTGACTGTATTTTCCTTTTTGGGTTCGAGTCCACCGTGCGTGCCAGTGTTGGCCGACCAAATTGGATATGTAATTTTATTTTTCATATTCGCACGTACCGAAAGGGCGTAGCAAATAGATGTAACTTTCTATTGATTAATGAAAAGGCAAGCACGACACACAGAGAGAGACGGGGAATCGCCAGACTATCTGTTTGGGCGACCGTGTTGGAGTGTTGCATTGCAGAATTACAAAAATCCTGAGTATTGTATTCTGTTTATTGAGTTACAGTAATTAAACATTAAACACAGTAAAACTACATTAACATTAATAAGTCTATGCAAATTCGTAGTTGTTAATTCCCGTGATAAACGTACTGTGTAGTGATAATCATTGAATCGGAAGATAGTTAACTATTCAGTGAATGTTGAATTGGGAAAATTAAATAAAGGGCTTCTGCACTGTCAGACCCCTTTCCATCCCAAGAACCACGTGGTCGTGGGTTCGATTCCCATAGATGGTGCCAATGTTAAAAGCGCTTCTGTTAAGCCACTTTTAATCTCGTTTCGGGTTCTTGGGATGGACAGGGGTCTGACAGTGCAGAAGCCCTTTATTTAATTTTCCCAATTCAACATTCACTGAATAGTTAACTATCTTCTGATTCAATGATTATGACTACACAGTACGTTTATCACGCGAATTAACAACTACGAATTTGCACAGACTTATTAATGTTAACGTAGCGTTACTGTGTTTAATGTTTAATTATTGTAACTCAATAAACATAATACAATACTCAGGATTTCTATAATTATGCAACGTAGCACTCCAGCGCGGTCACCCAGACAGACAATCTGGCGATTCCCCGTCTCTCTCTGTGTGTCGTGCTTGCCTTTTCATTAATCAATAGAAAGTTACATATCTTCGCTATGCCCTTTCGATAAGTGCGAATATGAAAAATAAAATTACATATCCAATCCGGCCGGCCAACAACATCTCATTTGGAGTCTTCGCTTTCAAGAATGAGTAAATCAAGCTATTTTATCTAGATCATTCTTTTCACAAGCACTGGATTAATCCTTAAAATGCATGTATCAAAATTTTTGGGACTATGTTGAGGATCACATTGATAAGAGAGAGAAGAATTGTTATATGCTGAAGGCTATTCGATCCAAGGGACCAATAGGGATATTTTATTGGTGTTTCTTAAGAAAATCTTGGCCTAGAATTCCTACTCATTACTACAAGGTTTGGCCATCTATTTATTTGCTAGCTTGGACATAGCCCCCACATTGAGAATGACAAAGCCTTGGGAATCCTTTAGAGTAGTGTAGATAGACCACTTAAACTTCAGAACCACCCTCTTGTGTTGGTCTATTGTCCATAGAAAGCTTCTAGAGGCTCTTTCCATCTTAAGCATTACGATATTGTTTGGTCTCTAGAAGGCCATGACAAATACTATAAGGAAAATTAAAGAACCATATAGTCATTGTCACTTTCTTGGCAAGATTAAGCTACTTGCCCTTCTAGGAATGGAGTTTTATTCAAGCTTTACCAACACTAAATCTGAATACTATCTCAAAGAAACCCCAAAGACCATGGGAAAAGACTCAAAGATGGAAGATTTGACTTGAGGCAAGCTCATTATAACCGAGATCCATAAGAAAGTATGGAACATGTTTCATGAGGTAGTCTTGGGTGGTTAAACTTTGATACAAAGATAATGCAAAAAACATCCAAACATTTCTAGAAGAGATGCACACATCTCACCTCATTTTGAAGAAACATGTTGATGCCATTAGTGAAAAGTTTGATAATCATTTGAGCATGGCCCTCTAAAGGAGTGAATCCCCCTAATTTTGGATAATTTCTTGATTTCGAAAGTCAAGAAACCGAGGTCGCTTGAGGTATTGTCAGAGAACATTGAGGTAAGCGGACAACCCTACTCAATGGGGTGCCTGAGGACAATAAGTGAAAATATCTAGACATTGACATTGATGTAAGTTGATGCATTCCACAATAAAGTGGAAATCATTTTGATAAACTTTGATCTAAAATCATGATCTTTATGAGATTGCACGATAAAGTCCTATCAAGTCCTTCATAAGCTTTGTCAAAATCGATCTTTAATGATAGAAAGTTTTGGGAGTATTTTTAATCGATGGTGGCTTTAGGATATACCTGCCTTTTTTTAATCTCATTGATCTAATATCAAAGACTATGTGAAATATCATTCAAAATGACTTTGCTAAGGACCTCCCAACCTGTCGGGACATAGTGATGAAGGCGTATAAGCCTTTCCCACCAAGTAGTTCTTAAAGAATAGTTGAAGCTTGGATCTCTCGATTTCCTTTTCATACTTCACTTTACTCATGAACTAAAAAATATTTCTTTGAAGATGCGTTTTAGATTTTTTGAGTTGATCTTCAAGGTGAACGGTATCTTTGGATCTCTTTTTGGTTTCCACGAAAACTTTTGTGGGTATCTTGGATAGTGTTGATCCAACTTTTATCTTGTTCTTTATGTCGATGACATACTCTTGACTGGGTCATGTGATGCAAAACATGACATTCTTATGGCTGATTTGCAGCATACTTTTGATGCCACTTATCTTGGTCTTTTTAGCTACTATCTTGGCATCCAGTTTGTATCCGTTGAGGGGGGAATTGTTATGCATCAAGCAAAGTATGTTGAAAAACTACTTCAGCGTTTTGATTTTGAGGATTGTAAGCCAGTTTCCACACCAATTGAGACAAGATTCATGTTCTCAGTTGAGGATTCCAGTGATGCATTTGACACTTCTCTTTATCAACAAGCTGTGGGGTGTCTTATATATGCATGCAACACAAGGCCGGATATACAGTATGCAGTTTCCCAGTTGAGTCGATTCATGCATAGCCCTGGCACTAAGCATTGGCAACCGATGAAACGTGTGTTTAGATATCTTTGAGGCACTTTGAGCTTAGGTCTCTTTTATGGCAGAGATGTTCAGCCATGCTTGCATGCTTTTACAGATAGTGATTGGGCTGGTTGTTATGATACTCGCGTGTCCACTAGTGGTAATTGCTTTTTCCTTGGAAACTCATGCATATCTTGGTTGAGCAAGAAGCAACCTACAGTGGCGACATCGAGTTGTGAAGCTGAGTACAAGGCAGTTTTCACAGCGACAGTGGACTGTATATGGCTGAGACGCCTATTGATGGATCTTTGCATGGAGATTGATGCTGCTATGCATATTCTCACAGATAGTCAGAGTGCTTTGGCTGTTGCACAAAACCTAGTGTTTCATGCACGGACCAAACATATTAAGGTGCATTATCACTATGTGAGAGAGCGCCTTCATGCAGGAGATATTGATTTGGTATATGTGCCTACACAAGATAATGTGGCAGACATATTCACCAAAGCTCTTCCACGGGGAAAGTTTGAAGCTTTTCACAAAGCTTTAGGCTTGTTACCTTGTGGGGGCTGATCTGTCACTCCCTGTATGTGTTCACATCATTTGCTCCAGGGGGGTTTGTTACAATTTTGCGTTCCTTGAGTAGCTTTGATGTGAACCTTTTCCCTATACATGGACACTTTTTACTCTAGTGCTGGCTAGAGGTTTTTTCCCCATGTTACCACATACTTGATACTCTCATATGTGGTGGTACTTTGTACTTAGGGATATTATTCAGCTCTTACTTCAGTTTTAGTTTATCGATCAATAGAGAGAGCTATTCTAGCCATTATCTTCTCTGTGTGTCTTGCTGCGTTTGTGCTCTTTGTGTGTGCTTCTCGTGTGTCTCCCACACTTCTACACACACCCAACAGATTGGGCTGGTAGCATTCCAGATAGAAGATCCACTAGTGGTTTTCTATTCTCACTTGGGAGTGCAACTATTACATGGAGCAGCAAGAAGCAACCCACTATTGCTTTGTTGAGTACAGAGGTTGAGTATAGAGGTGCTTCAATGGCAGCATGTGAGGCATCATGGCTGGAGATGTTACTTGCAGATTTAGGTGTGGAAGTGCAAAAGCCTATCACTATCTATTGTGATAATCTTAGCAGCATACAGTTAGCACAGAACCCTGTTTTCCATGCTAGAACAAAGCATATCGAGGTACATTATCACTTCTTGCACTTGTTGTATTCTTGTTTTTAGGTCATTCTTGTACATTCCTTTTTATGTAATATAGGAAGAAGAAGAAGATCATTCTTCCTTGTCTCAATCTATGTGCTTCTCCTTGAGAGTGAGAGTGTGTGTGTGTGCTCTCTTCCTTATCTCCTTCCTCGTGACACTTTCGTCCAATGGCTAAAATATACAATCATAAGAACTGCAAGGATTGTGGCTACATTAAGAAAGTTTCCAATCTACCAAATACATGATAAAAAATTCATGTTTGAATAGTGATTTTTAGGGATTTGTGTACATGTCATGATCATTAGGGTTGCAAGATTGACAACACACCATATTTTTATGCAAAATGAAGAAATCCTGATTTCTTTAATAAACTTCCATTAGTTGGATCCAAAAACTCTTACAGTAATATCAATGGTGGTTATATGGTCAACACTTGACCGGATCTTGCAGATGCACGTATACAAAGAGTGCATAAACAAAATCTCATGGAAGCATACACAGAATAAAGAGAGGTAAGAGACTAAACACAAGATTAAGTACAACCTGCCCCCACATACTTTGATGGATGAGTCTATCAGAGTTTGTGTATTTATAGGTATTTTTCATTACATCCGGAATAGAAGACACATGAGGGCGATGCTTCGTAGAGTGTGCATTTACAAAAATCTGCTTTATTTACAAATCATTGCCATCTAAGGGATCTACTATTTTTACAAAAACGTCGCTTTCTAAGTGATCTACTAATTCTACAAAAAAATATATAAAATACTATCTTTTAAATATCTTCAAAAATATATGAATAAATCCATGCGCATTCATGCCTTCATGATTCTTCACATGCTAAATCAAAACACAATCACATCAAAAACCTCAAGACATTAAAATCCATATAACATTCCATTATTCCATAAAGTATAACATGTTTCCTAGTTGACAAGCAACTAACCTCAGTTGATAAGAATAAAATAGACATGGATAGTCACATGTCCCATCACTGAACAATCATAAGCATATTCCATGTAAAAACACATGCATGGAAATGGAAAAATGGAATTTAATGGGACTATGAATGATATGGAGAAATCAAGTGATCATAATGGGGAGTTAATAATGTCTTATGAATCCATTGAGATTCTTCAAGTGAGTAATTTTTATATTTAACTAAATATCTATGATATTTCTTACTAGTGCATGTAGCAGGCAGTAATATTATAATCAAGTATTTTCTCTGGAACTAAAATTTCAGCATCCTCTTCAAGTGAAGGAGGATCATCTAAAATAGGAGTGAGGGGTAAAGTTCATTTGTAAGATTTCAATAAACTAATATGAAAAGAATTATGCATATTCCAATGAGAAGGTATGTCTAGTGTAAATGCATTGTCATTAATTTTTTGAACAATATGGAAAGGCCTACAATAATGTGGTGCAAGTTTAACCTTAGGATGTTGTGAAATGTTTTTTAAATGACTTTTAATTATTCATAACCGCACTTATTGATTTTCATTAAATTGTTTAGCTACTCATTTCTTGTTAACATTATGCATGTAACATTCTTCACTCTTCTTAATCTTCTCATAAACCTCATGAAGTGTAGAAATATGATCTTGTGCAAAAGAATCGGCCATAGGTATATCATTTTCAATGATAGACAAGGAAGTGGGAAGCTTTTTACCATAAACAATTTCATATAATGCACATTGAGTAGTGGTATTTGTTGTGTTATTATATGCAATATGTAGTAAAGGAATTTTCTCATCCAATCCACAATGTGTGAAGTGATCTAAGTCATTTTCTAACTATATGTATGATAGTTTTCCTTTCACTCTGATACCACTTGTCAGTGTATAAAACACCACAAGAAGCAAGATATATACATGTACATATACATATACATATACATATACATATACATATACATATACATATACATATACATATACATATACATATACATATACATATACATATACATATACATATACATATGCATATGCATATACATATACATATACATATACATATACATATATATGCATATACATATGC
Organism: Ceratopteris richardii; assembly: GCA_020310875.1. Classification (NCBI taxonomy): domain Eukaryota; kingdom Viridiplantae; phylum Streptophyta; class Polypodiopsida; order Polypodiales; family Pteridaceae; genus Ceratopteris; species Ceratopteris richardii. The sequence goes on from CM035407.1 coordinate 27,362,524, forward strand.
ATATACATATCCATATGCATATACATATGCATATACATATACATATACATATACATATACATATACATATACATATACATATACATATACATATGCATATACATATACATATGCATATACATATACATACGCATATACATATACATACGCATATACATATACATACGCATATACATATACATACGCATATACATATACATACGCATATACATATACATACGCATATACATATACATACACATAATACATATACATACGCATATACATATACATACGCATATACATATACATACGCATATACATATACATACGCATATACATATACATACGCATATACATATACATACGCATATACATATACATACGCATATACATATACATACGCATATACATATACATACGCATATACATATACATACGCATATACATATACATACGCATATACATATACATACGCATATACATATACATACGCATATACATATACATACGCATATACATATACATACGCATATACATATACATACGCATATACATATACATACGCATATACATATACATACGCATATACATATACATACGCATATACATATACATACGCATATACATATACATACGCATATACATATACATACGCATATACATATACATACGCATATACATATACATACGCATATACATATACATACGCATATACATATACATACGCATATACATATACATACGCATATACATATACATACGCATATACATATACATATGCATATGCATATACATATGCATATACATATGCATATGCATATACATATGCATATGCATATACATATGCATATGCATATACATATACATATACATATACATATACATATACATATACATATACATATACATATACATATACATATACATATGCATATCCATATACATATACATATACATATACATATACATATACATATGCATATGCATATACATATGCGTATGCATATACATATGCATATACATATACATATACATATACATATACATATACATATACATATACATATACATATACATATACATATACATATACATATACATATGCATATACATATACATATACATATACATATGCATATACATATACATATACATATACATATACATATACATATACATATACATATACATATACATATACATATACATATACATATACATATACATATACATATACATATACATATACATATACATATACATATACATATACATATACATATACATATGCATATACATATACATATACATATACGCACATGAAGATGATACAAGAAGAAGTGACCTAGGACCAAGAAGATCTGGGAGGATGCGGAATTTAGTGCAATGATTTACATATGACAGTTATATGGCTCGTCATTGTGCCTACATGACCAAGGTAATACAAGATGCTGAACCTTCTTGTTTTGAAGATGCAATTGAAAATGCAGATCGGTAAAAAGTTATGGATGATGAGATGGCTTCACTTAATGGAAATAGAACATGGAAGCTGGTTCCATTGCCGCAAGGAAAGAAACCCATAGGCTATAAGTGGGTTTACAAGGTAAAGCACAATGTTGATGGTAACATAAGCATGTACAAAGCATGATTGGTAGCAAAAGGATATGCACAGACATATGGCATTGATTATGAGGAAACATTCATCCTTGTAGCCAAAATCAACCATCAGAGCACTTGTTGCATTAGCTACAACAAAAGGATGGACTTTGCATCAGATGGATGTGAAGAACGCTTTCCTACATGGTGAGTTACAGGAAGAACTATACATTGACTAGCCATAAGGATATGAAGATTCAAAGCACCCATAATATGTTTGCAGTTGCAAAAGACTTTGTATGGGCTTAAACAAGCCCCTCATGCTTGGCATGCAAGGATTGCTGACTACTTAACCACCATTTGGTTTTCTATATGTGATGCAGATCATTCACTATATGCAAGGAAGGGTGATAACGACATCATGATTGTGGCTACTTATGTTGATGATTTTATTGGAGGTGGTGATAATGAAGAAAGCATTAAAGAGGTAAAGCAATTTCTTATGCAAGAATTTGACATGAAAGATCTTGGTGTGTTGCAGTACTTCTTGGGCATTGAGTTCGTACATACAGAAACATGTATATGGGTGTTACAAATCCAATATGCCTTGAGTATGTTGCAACAGTCTTGGGCATCATGAAAAGCATTGCAAAATGCTATTATGTACAGGAAAATTGTGGGAACTTTGATATATCTCACAATGACAAGGCTTGATCTTGGCTACACTGTTGGACTTGAAAGTCAATTTATGCAGGTTCCCAAGAAGCCACATTTAGATGCTTTAAGGTGCACTCTATGTTATGTGAATGCTACTTTGGATTATGCATTGTTTTATGAAGCTAGTGTAGATTTGCAGGTTCATGGATACATTGATGCAGATTGGGGTGGTAGCATTCTAGATAGAAAATCTACTAGTGGATTTCTATTCTCACTTGGGAGTGCATATATTACATGGAGTAGTAAGAAGCAACCCACTGTTGCTTTGTCGGTAGAGAGGTTGAGTATAGAGGTGGTGCAATGGAAGCATGTGAGGCATCATGACTAGAGATGCTATTTGCAGATTTACGTGTGGAAGTGCAAAATCCTATCACCATCTATTGTGATAACCTTATCTACATACAATTAGCACAGAACCCTATTTTTCATGCTAGAACAAAGCATATTGAGGTACATTATCACTTCATGAGAGAGAAGGTATTAATAGGTGACATTGATCTTGTTTATGTGAGAACAGATGAACAGGTTGCTAATATTTTCACTAAAGCACTTCGAATAGAGAAGCCGAAGACGTTTCAGAAGATGCTTGGACTAGAGGACATGGCGTTGAGCTTGAGGGGGAGTGTTGAGATATCAAGCTCAACATGTAATGATCCTGGATGACATGTATCACTTTTTCATTTCTCTGACATGTATAGTGGTCACACCGGTATATGTCAAGAATATTCCGTTGAGCTTTAGAACTATATACCGAGAGTGGTAGCACATTTTTTTCTTGCAACTCACTCATTTGTGGACATTAGGATTTTCCTTATGTACTTTCCTTTATATATTGCACTTGTTGTATTGTCGTTTTAGGTCACTCTTGTACATTCCTTTTATGTAATAGTAGAAGAAGAAGAAGACCATTCTTCCTTACCTCAATCTATGTGTGATCTCTCTTCCTTATCTCCTTCCTCATGACATAGAACAAGTTTTGTGCAGCACTAGCACATCTTAGGAACCTATCTCATCATGTCCTTACAATGGGCATTTTTTCTTTTATTTTCTCTCCTACCTTGTTGTAAATTTTCTTGGTCATAATTTGAAGCTTTCTTAAGAAACAAAACAAAAAGAAGACAGAAAAAATAAACAAAGAGCTATGATTATGTATGTGTGTACGTATATATGAATGATAGAATATCTTAGCTTTTAAAAAATGAGTATAAGTATGCATGAAGGAATAGAGAAAATCAAGTATGCACCACTATAACCTAAATCATATGCAAAATCTTGATTGTATGACCTCTGAGTTGTGGAGCTTTCGGATTTCTCAAACATATACGAGGTGCATAATGAAGAGATAATTTAACAGATTGCAACAACAATACCCTTTAAACGCATTACGTATAATTTTTCAACTTGCATTATTGGTTGACCTCGCACAAAGTGCTCACTAATTATCACCTTTTACTGTACATACTTTCCTCTTTGAGTTGAGGTTTTCTCTGAGAATCATGGCTCTTTACATGTTTTATTACTTCCACACAATGCAAAAGTGTCCCACACGGAACCGCTCTTATGATGAAGGAATCGTCTCCACATTTATACTCTCTCTCTCTCTCTTTCACACACACACACTCTCTCTCTCTCACACACACACATGCATCCAAATTAAAGTACACTTATTTTCTTTTGTTTCTTGTAAGTTCAGTTTTCCTTCATCCTTTACATTCAGAGGATGAGGTTAGGCTGACTTACACATATTGAACATTAACCTTCAATACACGATTTCAATATGTGTAACTCATCACTACATTGCAAACCTCCAACTTATCTTTCTCTTTATACATTATATTCGCTCCTCAATGAAAGCACTTTAATAACCCTGAAACCTTCGAAAATGAAACAGTTTTGGGGGCATAAGATGGAAGAGTTTGGGAGTAGAGAACTAGTCCAAGTAGAGTAGAAGGTGAATTCGCTAGGACCCCACATGGGCAGCACTGATATGTTCAAATATGTGACCATCCGGCTATGCACATTAATGATTAGCAACAACATGAAATGAAGTTTCAAAGCTGCTTGCTATTGCTATTGGTCAATGGCTTCGTGATATAAGCATCAATCTGGACTTCATTTGTCTTCACGAAATGAAAAACAATGATGAGCACCTTCTAAAGGCATTCTCTAGGGTTCCCTCATCTCATCATCATGTGTGGTTGGCCACCTTGCACCAGTAGGGGTGCAAAGGCTCCTCTTTAAGCATCAAACGTGTTTGACTACCTTGCCTTGTGGAGAACTTTGCGGACCAAAAGCTTACATTTTTTTAGAGGTTCCCTATAGTTCACCATTGTTTCGACATATGCACACAATCTCCACTCGGGTAGGCAAATTACCTCGCATTCATTGGAATATCGATCGTTTGATGTTAGCCTTTCCATAAACTTTAATATGGTGGAAGCTTACGCCGATTGGGAACAAAAGGGCCACATTATTGATGTTATTGAGAAGGCATATGGGATGAGGTGAAGCTCCAAGCTGATCTTGTGGAGGTCATAGACAAATTTCTCTTTTCTTGGTCAAACCTCGAAGCCAAAAGAGATTTGAGGAAAGCTAGACTTGACAGAAGCTATGTGACACAAAATATCATTGATAAGTTGCCCCCCCCCCCCCCCCCCCCCCCAACCCCTAACTCAGTACATGGACCTTGTAGTTCGCTATGCTATGATTCTTACCTTCAAGAGACTCACTCAACATAGCAAGGCTCATTAATTCCAAGAAAATCATGTGATTTTCTCCCTCCCCTTGGTTCATCAAGAAATCCACTCAGCATGGAACATGGCTTTTTACACTCACTCTTCTCTGAGTAAGTGTTAGTGGTGGTAGTTAAGAAGATGCAAAATATTATGTTCGAAAATTAAAGGGAATTCCAAGACATTCATCATGTTAGAAGAGAACTCTTCACCAAAGGCTCTGGTGTCTCAAGACTGAAATCAACCTAGGCCATTCCCACCTCTAGCCTATGCTCTAGAATATCAAAAGCATACTAAGATATGAAGAGGAAATTCAAAGGAAGAATCTCTTGATCTACTTTAAAGATTGGTGGGTAAAAAAAGCGGAAAATGAACGAAAGAAATGTGTATGCTCCTTAAGAAGAAAGAGGTTAAGGAATCAGTTCCTTACATGATTGATAGCTATGGTGTGGAGTGCAATATAGACAAAGAGAATTGTCCTCTTATTTTCAAAGCAGCTTCTTTCTTCTCGTGGACTAGATTATATGGCCACCATTTCTAGATTTAGGTCTAAAAAAATACCTCCAATATGTGCATGATTGGTTGACGTGCAATATCTACAACACAAAATCCTCACTAATTATCACCTTTTACTGTACATACTTTCCTCTAAGTTGGGGTTTGCTTTGAGAATTATGGTTCTTTACAAATTCTCTTATTGTATTTGCACTCCATATCTGTTTGCATACCATTAAACACGCAGTTTCCCATTTCGTGATGCTCATTTATACCATTTAATCAGTCTTATCATAAAGGAGTCATTTCCACATTTCTACTCTTTCTCTTTCTCTCTCTCTCTCTCACACACACACACACATATAGACACATTCATCCAAGTTAAAGTATATTTCTTTTCTTTTGTTTCTCCTAAGTTCAGGCTTCGACCCATTCTTTAGTTAATCTTATTCTTTCATGAATCTTGGGACCTAAAAGAGCAATGCTTAAACCAAGGGATGTCCTTTATTTCCCACATTCAGGGGTTAACATCACACTCATGTAAAAGGATATTAAATCGTAGATTTTCAATGAGAGGTTCAATGTCTTTATAGTTACACCACACGGCCCCTACAAATTTTTCATTTTGTTTAAGGCCAAGAAAAGAATTAACTTGTGAAAAATGATTATAATGCCCTCTTGAAAAGGGGAGGAATACACTTATACCCCTTACCAACTCACAATTTTATACATGATTTCAGGTTTGCTAGGAGAATAAGTAGATTAAAGGGTATCCCTCCAAAAAGAGATTTTAATAGTCTTGTGGAGTTCAAACGCAAAGAAAATAGATACATGATTCAACTTTTGTCGATCATGTAGAGAGCTTTCCTAATCTTAAGTTATCTAAAATTATACATGAGACCTTGAGTACAAGGATCAATTATGTTTTGGAAAAGGATTGAGTCCCTCCTAATCTCATGAATTACATCTCATATCTCACCATATCTTACAACGGTTTGCTGATCTATGCCTCATCTCAACCATTGTATAATATTTGAGAATTTTATCATGTATTTGTAGCCATTCTTGAATCATGCTAGTGAGTTACCGAAGGTGATTGGTTTTCCTTACATGTATTTGTTGATTGAAGGAGGAATTATGCACTTTGTCGAGTAAGGAATGTACGACTCTTGTGGCAATAGTTCTTCTCTATTACTTTCAATCGATCGAGCCTTTTGTGGTGCCAAGCAGTTAGGTTTAGAGGCCATGTGTTTTTATCTTTATAAGAGTCCTTAGAAGTGCAATTCTGGCTTGACTAGGTTACTTTGGTTAAAGAGTTGACTAGCCTGAATTATAGCTTGAGCTAGTTTGTTCATCTTCATGAACAACGTGGTTCTTTCTACCTCTAAGTTTGCTTTAAGGTTGCTCTTGTCTAATTCTGTTGCATTTGGTCCTTCTCTCAATCATGCCTAATAAGCCTTGGACATCACTTCTCAATTTTCTTGGATAGGTTCTGCTAACATTGATTATGACTTTAGCAAAGGTTAAGTCTCTAAGGGGACATGTGATGTCAATCCTACAATCTTTGCCTTGGTCTCTTTGATACTACCTTCTAGCTCTGCTAGTTTCTTGGACAATTTTCTCTTGATTCTCTCTCTAGAGTCTTTTCGTGACTTGGTTTTTGTTTTACTAGACTCTCCTATGTTTCTAGACCCTGAGTCTCTCTCTAGGTTCCCTTACTGAGATTTTTGTAGGGCCTCAACTCTAGTGACCGCCTAGATGGGAACTAAAGTGGGTGATGATCCATTTGAGATTTTCACTATACCTATCACATTGATTAGAGCTATCTTCCAGGCATTAGCTAGGTTGTTCGGACACTCATGTATCATATGCTTTTTACCACACCCTCAACAATATCCTTGAATGGTAAGATAGCATGGCTAACTTGTTGGTAGGGGGTGTGGGTATTCACTTATAAAGTGATCTCCTTGGCATCTAGAGCATGGTCCTCTAGGTGCGTGTGGTCTCATTTGTCTTATCTTGAGCCTATGATTGGGCTTTGTGTACACTACATTGGCGTATTTCCGTTCTCAATTGTTGAAATTCAAGCTTCAACCTTAGCCTCAATTTGACCATCAAAAGCATGCTGCTTGGAAGCCATATGTAGCAAGCTTGCAAGCACGAGAAACCACTACTCAATTTGAATTTGGATCCCTACTCAAAAATCAAAATTTGAAGCACATTAAGGTATGAGTAAAATCCTATAATTTAAGGGAAGTGATCCCTGACTTATAGGGAATCTTTCTGACTCTATATTGGCACACTATAAGTTGGAATTTTAGTATCGTACATATGTGTCTACTCTTAGAGAGTCTTGGGAAGCAAGATAGTAGGCCCCTAAGCTAAGTAAGCCCTCTTCTTGTTTGCTTGAGTGATTTGAATAAATCTTGTTTAGCCATAGCGCACACAGATTTTTGTGAAGCTAAACAAGTCTAAAGTTGGCTCAAAGTTATTGGCTTCACTAGACACACACATAGACCACTACTCACTTCAGGACCTATTTCTCGAAGAATATGCAAAGATTGAACATGATCATTGTGATTACTTTAGGAGACAAGAATATCTTTCTAGCAAACCAAAAATTGCAAGAAATAAGTATGATTTGATAAGAGAACCTTGCGTAAAACTTGAAGCTATCTAAGTCATACACGTAGAAATTTGTGAGCTAGGTATGGCTACACAAAGTTGAGTGAAATCACTCAAGAAAACTGGGGCTCGCTAAGGAAGGCGTTTACTAGCTTATTCAAACTCTTAAAGATCTTACACACATGCGGGATTCTACATTCAAAGTACAATGTGTGTAGATATAGATTTGAAAAAATTCCTTATATGTTAGGAATCAATTTTCCTAGATTTTAGGCTTTATCACATCCAATTTTGATAGATAAAACTTTGTTGTTATAAAGATTCATTTGAATTCAAAATTGAACACGAGGTCTTCTGGCTTACTCCTTGCTTCTTGTTGCTCCACATGCCATCTATCTTGAAAGTTCCAAGAGTACTAAGGTCGAAGCAAAATTTTGATCACACCCACAATTTCTTATATGATGTCAAGCATTCGTCATTTCCTCCCATGCTTATCCAAAATGCTTGAAATTGCCACTAAGATGTGCTTCCAAATCTTTGATTTTATGCTGACTACTTTCAGAGTCTTCAAGAAACTTAAGTATCCTCACGTCAACAACCAAGGTTCAAGAAAGGAAATATCAATTCAGTGTACCATATGAGAACCACCCCATGTGCCAAAGTCTAGTATGCATGGCACACATGCATCAAATATCTACACCCATGTTACAAGCATATCTTTTAGGACATGTTCACCATGGGTTTCTAGGATTATGACTCTAAAAGTTTTAAGTTTGGACCCACACACCCATGACATTTATTTTTGATGAAAAATTCTTATGTACTTAGAGAATTATTTGAATATCCTATCAAGCACTCCCGGGCTATCAAATGGCAATTTCTAGAACCATATCTAGAATGAAATGTATGTATCATCCATCATATCTTGGCAACTGACATGTTGCAACATTACATCAATCATTCCCAAGCTTAAATGTCTGTAATGGATGTCACACATGAGAGTGAGGGGAGTGTTGCACAAGGGTCTCATCACACACATCAAAGAAGGAGGAATACTTGAATGAAGCCCCAATCAAGCTGTAACACGTTTCAATTTCTGAAATCCTAAACAATGATTTTTATCACTAATTTTGTAACATAAATCTCCAAGTTTTTAAATTAATGCTTCATTTTTTGAAAGTTGAGGATTTCTCAAACTTAAGGAGTCTAGTTAGAACCCACAAATAAAATTTCATGACTTTTAGAGTTCTTTAGATGCCTTATAGGTTATTTAGAACCTATTTTTTAACTATTCCAGACACTAGATTTGAAACCGGTCAAAACTCCTAAAAAAACTATAAAACGACCTAGAGAGCTCATTTTAAATGTTGAATTTTATGTTGTGTTGTTGATGAAATATTGTATTGGGAGCTTATGAATAGAATTAATCTTCCTTCCATTGTCACTTCTCTTGTCTCTACCCTGTGTGTGTATGTGCATCTAGAGTGCTTGCCACCTTCACCTTCACAGATGTCACTCATTCAAGATCATCATATCATTCTTACATCTCTATGCATTGACAATTAAGGAGGTGGAGCTCCTCAATGTTGTACTCATCCTTGTCTAGATTAATAATAGCCCACTCTCTCTCTCTCTCTCTCTCTCTCTCTCTCTCTCTCTTAGATCACTGCTCTCATGCACAAATCATGCGAACCCTCTCAGAAGGTGACAAGGAGTTTGTGAGATGGTTCTCTGTGAACCTAACTATAAAGAAGATTGTGCATTGTTGTAGATTTCTTCATCTCTATAAGGATGAGCACAACCCTAATTACTCTTTATGATAGACAATGTGTATCCCTCTTGTTATCTATTTACTCTTGATAGACAATGTGTATCCCTCTCAGAAGGTGACAAGGAGTTTGTGAGATGGTTCTCTATGAACCTAACTATAAAGAAGATTGTGAATTGTTGTAGATTTCTTCATATCTATAAGGATGAGCACAACCCTAATTACTCTTTATGATAGACAATGTGTATCCCTCTCTATCTTAACATGAGATTGTCTTGTTGTTGTAGTCCTCTATTGTACCAAATGGTATTAATTAGTGCTATATTCATGTGAATTCGTTTCAAGTATGAGCTTGTGTACTCTATAAGAACACACAAAAAGATAGTAAAGCCTACACTAGAAGTCCTCACTATAGATTGAGCATCTTTCGCTCAAAGATGTCTTAGAGAAGTAAAAAGGAATGTAGCACCTCAATTTTTGGGAAGGAGTGACAAAATTGTTCACTAACACAGCTATGAGTCTGGTAATGTAGAGAAAGTGGTAGCATGGATCACTCTCTCTCTCTCTCTTTCTCATTCTTTGTAAGGCTTCAATATTAGAAGGACGAGGTAGCAAACATCATGGAGGGTAGAGGTGATGCACAAAAATGATGCATTACCTATACAAGATGCTAAGAGAGAGCTATCAGGTATTACCACATGGACAAAACATGGGAAGAAAGAAAATTATCCACAAATTTGATAAAGAGATTATATCTACAAAGATCCCACAAAACATGCATTGGAGGAGTGTTGATAAACTCCATGGAAAGTATTCACTAATGCAAGTCCTAAACTATTTATAAACACTTTAAATGGAGAGATCATTATCAACCCCTGAGAAAAAGTGGCACTCGAGAGGAGCTAGCAAATGACACTAAGAGAAACAGTGGGGGAAGGGGTGGGAGTTTGAAAGAGTAATAGGGGTGGCATGGAGAAAGAGTGGTAGTAAGGGGTTGGAGGTTAGGAAAATTGAAAAGATGACACCTTGAAATGCTCTATGAGCATTAGACGGATGACCAAAAGCCTCTCTAAAAAGAGAAAGCACCATCACCAAGTAAGTGTTGCCATTAGCATCACCACCACCTAGAAAAGCACCAACAAAGACACATGTGGAAACAAAATGAAAAAAAGAGTGTAGTGAAATGGAAGAGTGTGATATATGCAAGTGTGTAGACCAAGAAATGGGTAAAGTCACATGGATTAGAAATAAGTTTGCCAAGACCATGAAGAAGGCTTTCCAAGCTACTAGAAAATGGGGGAGAGTCCCTTTTTGTATAAAGTTTCAGGGTCTCCAAAGTACATCACATGTGGGATAATTACCTTAAATGAAAATCAATACACAGTAGAAACAAATCACAAGGTATCCAAATAAAATAAGATACAACTAAAATAATATGAAATGTAGTGTGCTTTCAATACAAAATAGAGATGCACTCATACAAATGGAGATGAAGGAGATGGACTTATATTGTTAGCATGTTGCACTAGTGATGATCGATTGTCAAGCGCTTTGGGTAAAGGAGATATTCAATGATGTGTGGCTTTATTCTTCCACTATATATATATATATATATATATATATATATATATATATATATATATATATATATATATATATATATATATATATATATAGAGAGAGAGAGAGAGAGAGAGAGAGAGAGAGAGAGAGAGATATTTAAGAAATATTGACTTGGACTTTAGTCCTAGTTGACATTGACAAATTATGATGTCCATGGGGCATCTCATAGCATGTAACCAAATATTTTGTATGTATAGAACTGGAATCATTGTTCTCTGCTTATCTAAACAGAACATAAGTGCAAGCAGCTTTTATACACACACACATACATACACACACACACACACACACATATATATATATATATATATATATATATATATATATATATATATATATGAAACGATGGGGGAGGGGGTATGAAAGAGTAATAGGGGTGAGGGTGGGAAAGAGTGGTAGTAAGGGGTTGGAGGTTAGGAAAATTGAAAAGATGACACCTCGAAATGCTTTATGAGCATTAGATGGATGACCAAAAGCCTCTCTAAAAAGAGAAAGCACCATCACCAAGTAAATGTTGCCATTAGCATCACCACCACCTACAAAAGCACCAAACAAAGTGTAAGCAGCCAGAAAGGAACTCATAAATTTTGTAATATATATTCTGAAAAGTCACACGCATGATGTAAAGGCGTAGCGGAAAGTTGTAACCTTTGAGAGATTAATGAAAAGAGTCGCGTGAAGAAGAAGAAGGTGTAGTCACCTGACTGTTTGTCTTGGCGAGAGCCGGAAGCGAAGCGCTGTTGCCGAAACTCTATGTAATCTGAGTCTGTTGTCAATTTTGTTGATTAAGTTAAACCATTAAGTGAAGTTAATGAAGTGTTAAGTAAATTGATTAATGCGATAAGTGAAGAAGTTATACAGTAAAGTGTCTGATGTGGAAGTGTGTTGAAGAACGCAATTCAAATAGTATTGGGAAGATAATCCGATCTAGCGTGTTAATTCGGTGAAGTAGTATACTCTTAATCTGTAGATTTTAGAAAATACAAACATGGCCTCTGTTTACAAACCCCTAACCATCCCAAGAACCTAGACTTGAATTAAACTTTAAACAGATAACTTAATCCGAAGTCTAAGTTTAACACTAGTGCCGTCTGTGGGAAATGGAGTAGTCGTTTGCATCGAAGATTAATGATTGAGGAAGAATCCTTTGATATATGCCTGTAACACGTTCCGGTGAATCATACCCCGAATACCGCAGAGATCAACATCCCTGGGAAGTTCGAAACCTATTAGGAACACTCCCTGGTGGTAGAAGTATAAGACAATTAAGTCCAGTTGCAGAAGGTTCAGTACAACTAACCAGCAGCAATTTCGGTGATAGTTCGGTAGCACACGACGAGATTCCGGTGCGTTCTAGTGCGAATCCGATACCTTCTGGAGAAAGTACGATGATTTCTGGTTGTACAGAGGCGCAGTGCGGAGATAGTTCCGCACTATCTGGTCAGAATTCGGTCACTTTCGGTGATAGGTTCGCGTTATCCAGTGAGAACGTTTCCAGTGACAGTGCAGTCTGGTCCGGTGAGAATTCGACGAGTTTCGGTGAGAGTTCGGTATTACCTGGTGGCGATTCGAAGCTTTTCGGGGAAACTACGGTGCTGTTTGGTGGACACTTACTACGCTCACCATTTTTCGATGCACGATTAGCTAATTTCGACACTAAAGTTGAGGAAGGGCTGATAGATTTGGAGTTAAGTAATCGGTTCAATGACATTTTAGAACCGAAAACTGAGCAGGCTGACCATACAGTTCAGGAATATCAAGAGATACCTCCCCAATTTTCAGGTAACAACGCCACTAACAACAACACCATGAGTGGCTCACAACAACAACAGCAAACACCGCCACAGCCGCAACCACAACATCAACAGCAACAGGTTATTCCACCGTGTCCGATACCAGTGGGGATCACATACAAAAAATTTGGAGGTTTTCCGGGGGATGATCCCTATGCGCATGTATGGACCTTTGAGATTAATTATGCAGTTCTGAGTTACCCAACAGACCCTGCGTATAAAGCTATTGTGTTCCAGTCAACCCTGGTTAATGAAGGTGCACGATGGCTAACCGAATATGATTTGAACTACTTCCGATAGTACGATGATGTGAAGGATGCATTTCTGCAACGATTTTGGTTAAAGAAAAACACATTCGAAATTTTTGACTACTTACATAATAATAGGCAGAAACCACACCAAAATGTACAAGATTATGCCACCCTATTTCGAACTCATTTACGATAGTTGCCATCCGCACACGCTAATTTACTAGATGAAGTTATCACGCAGTGGTTCATCAACGGATTAAAGCCCCAATTGAAGTAGATTATGATCATACGGTGTGTGGGTGGAATGACTTTGGATGCCGTAATTGCTATGGCATTACAATTAGAAAATAAAGTGGGTGGATTCACTGAAGATCTAGAGTGGCTGAAAGCGTCCAAGCTATCTAACGAAGATCCTTTGAAACAGATATACTGTACCAAATGCAAAAATCCAGGGCACAATAGTTCAACATGCGCTCTGAATCAAATGTATTGTGCCATTTGCAATACAACAGACCACACTACGAAGACTTGTCTGTATAATGCCAAGGTACAGAACAGAGCAACTGTTAATGCAATCATTCAGGAACAAGGGCAACCAGCCAGCCATTATGTACCACCACAGATGAGGAATACCCCGTACCAGGGATACATGAATTATCGAGGAGGATGGTCAAATAATTTTGGACAAGCTCGGTGGAATGCAGGTCCATCCGGAGAAGATGCATCTCGGCCACCTACTAGATGTCATTTTTGTGGTGAAATCGGGCATATCCGAAGATTTTGTAAAGATGCATCTGAGTATGATAAAAAAAAAGAACGACAACATCCGATGGCAAATATGGTATACATCTCAGCCGTGGATACGCAAGCAGCAGTGGTGCAAACACGTTTGGGCAAGCAATTACAGCCAGTTGGGGAGATCTTTGAATCAGGAATTCGTGAACAACAGAAGGCATTCACAAAGGCAAGCAAGTGGGCTACACAGGAACAATCCGTATTTCCTGACCTAGTTCCGATGACGCAGCGAAGTATACTACCGGAAGTACCAAAAGGGTGAAATTTGACTCATACAGTATCGGAGTCCACACCGGAGACCGTATCGGAAACAACCAAAACTGATTCGGTGTGGGATGTGCTGTCCAAGGCATCAATTACATTGCCCTTAGGTCAATTATTAGCTTTGGTCCTGGGAGTGCGTCAAGAATTCTAGCAGCAAGTCAGCCAAGGATCCTCAAGTGCCCCTGCAACAGCCACAATCCAACCGGAATTGGACCCAATGGTGGACCATACGGTACCATTGATTATGGTATGGTACAAAGACCACAAAATCACACGTCTTAATTGATGGCGGATCTAGTGTCAACATTGCAACAACAGCACTTTGTAAACGGCTGGGGTGGACGCAAATTGAACCTGTTCAATTCTTGGATGCATGGCTGATCAATCTTGAGTCCATCCGGTGGGCTTGGTGCGAGATATTTCGATCACTCTACAAGGTTTTGTTTTCAAAATGGCCTTTGTTGTGCTAGATTTACCTGAATCGACCCTGGATTACAATTTGCTCTTTGGATGTCCTTGGCTAAAACAAGCTAAGGTAGTGCAAGACTGGTCAGCACATGAATTAGTCTTTAAAAATAATCACCGGAAATATGTTGTCCCGTTGGACAACATGAAACCTTGTGACTTACATGCACGACCATACTTAGCGGAGCCTATACACATGTTGGATGGTCTCTCCGATGATGAAGAGGAGACTTTCCTTAAGGCCAACAAGGATCTCATGGCACTTGGCACTCTAGATTTACAAACGGTGGTTGATAACTGGAGTCCGGTAGCCTGCACGGTGGTACCTATGACAGGTGAGCACGAGTCGAGTACAGAACAGACTTTGGATGAGTCGATGCTCCAACAATTACTCCAGTCTCGAGACGATTTGGAAAGGCCCCGATAGTTCTATGTACCGGAAGATCAACCGATCACCTGCAATTTAGGTGACCAAACCATTCCACGACCCGTAAAAATAAAGGCCGGACTATCCGAGACTTTCTAGGAGCAACTGTTGCAGTTGCCACGAGAGTTCGCGGATGTGTTTGCATGGGATTACAGGGACATGAAGGGGTTGGACCCGTGGATTTATCAACACAGAGTGGTGCTGAAACCGGATGCGAGACCCATCAAACAACCTAGTTATAGGATGAATCCTAACTATGTGGCAAAGGTTAAAGTCGAACTTGATTGATTGTTGAAGGTGGGATTTATTGTGCCTATTTAGCATGCAGAATTGGATCTCTCCCATTGTTATAGTTCCGAAGAAAAACAAGAAGCTACGGATATGTGTGGACTACCAAAAGCTCAATGCCGCAACCATACATGATCTGTTTCCATTGCCGTTCCTGGATACCATGTTAGACGACGTGGCCGACAGGGAGATGTATTCCTTTCTAGATGGATACAGTGGTTACAATCAAGTCCAAATGGCCGAGCAGGATATACCCAAGATTGCGTTTATTACAAACTGGGGTGTCTATACGTGTATCGTAATGTGGTTTGGACTGCGCAATGCTCCAGTACGTTCCAATGCTACATGCAGGAAATTTTTTCCGTTTATCTCACCACATTAATGAGAGTGTATCTGGATGATTTCTCGTTATCGGGGGATACGTTGTCACACCTGTACCATTTACGGTGTTGCTTTGCAAAGTGTCGGGAATATCGCTTGTGCCTGAACCCGAATAAATCGGTATTCTCTGTATCCTGTGGCAAGTTGCTCGGACACGTTATTTCAAAACAAGGCATTCAGGTGGATCCAGACAAAGTGAAGGCCATACTAGAGGCTCCTGTTCCTAAGACACCTAAAGACGTGATGTGGTTTCTGGGCCAAATTCGGTGGCATGGCAGACATCTGCGTTGGCTTGCTCATCTGGCCATACCACTTAATTGATTGATCACCAGTAGCCCGCGTCAATTCGAATGGACCGAAGAGTGTCAACTTTCTTTTGACAGCCTATTAGGGGAAAAAATGAACCCTGAATGGGCCTTTTAGATTAAGAGGTGATTAGTGATGGACCAATGAGAAGAGGGTGGTGGCCACAGTCTACTCCTAGACTAGGCATAGGCTTCCCTTGTTTCTTTGTGGTCAAAGGTGGTATCAATGACTAAAAACCATGAGTTCTTCTATAAAAGTGGTTTGATAGGCCTACATTTTGAATCATAGCCATTGGATTAACTCAAGGATCTAATGGCCCATGTTAACTGTCAGAAAAAAGTCGGCATACAATATGGTCCCTTAGATGTGACAAAGATCTAATGGTTTAGCTTGAAAATCTTGAAAAACTGCGCCTTTATATCTCCATCGTCGGATTGACTTAAAAGGGAGTGGTCCGGATTCATTTGCGTTGAAGTTTGGAATACTTTGAGCTGGAGCCCTTGGATCACTTCTAGATCCAATGGCTATGAATGTTTAGTCTTGAGAGCATCCCAAGGTCAAATCGCAGCCGTCGGATCTTCAGCCATCGAACGTACCTGAATCCACCCCGCCACGGAACTGCGCCAACTCTCTTGTCGTTTTCTGCCAGTGTACATGCTCTCTCTCCTCATTGAATGCTCCCAAAATTGTCTTTTTGTGACAGAGAAACTCCTTTCGATCCAAGCCGTCCGTGAGCACTTCATCCAATGAATAAGAATGCCCACGACTGTTCCTCACTTCGGATCTCTTTTGTCTTCTTTTGACAGGCAAATTGAAGAGAATCGTGGCCATTCACGTGTGATTTTCCAACGGATACGATCTCCCATGACTATATTCGACATGATCACATTCCTTAAAGGAAATATTTTATTGCAAAACCACTAGTGGTTTTTTTTGTGGCCTTAATCCCTCTTTTCTTAATTTTAATCCCTGAAAATTAGGGATCCTTACAAGGCCCATGCAGGGTTCACTTTTTCCCCTAATGGACTGAAATCATGTTAACTCAGGCTCCCATTTTACAAGCACCCAATTGGGAATTGCCATTTCATGTCTTTGTAGATGCATCCGGCAGAGCCATTGGAAGCGTGTTGATGCAGCAGACAGATAAATGGTTTCGTCCCGTATATTATGCGAGCCGTAGATTGGCCCCGACAGAGCGTAACTATTCCGTTACTGAACGCGAATATCTTGGCTTAGTATATTCTGTGAGAAAATTTTGACATTACCTGTTGGGCAGATGCTTCACCTTCCACATAGATCATGCAGCATTGGTATATCTTGTGCGACAACAACATTTGGGAGGACGGTTAGCACGGTGGGTCTTGGTTCTTCAAGAATTTGATTACTCAGTCGTACATCGACCAGGGTCAGCACACACTCTTGCTGACTTTCTATCTCGGTTGGATTCCGGTGAGCTTACAGAGGGCCTTGATGACACAACACCAGCTATCTATGTAGCAGAGACAATACAGGATGATCAACAGGAATTACCGGTACCCTCCTCTTACTATGACACCTTGCTTCTGTTCTTGACTAGTGGATGTCCACCTGGTATGATTTCTTCAGCTGCTCGACGAAGACTAGCCACGTACAGTCAACACTTTTGGTTGATTGTCGGACAACTATATTACATGGATCACTCATGAGTACTACTCAGATGTGTTCCCCCACATGAAATTGCTTCAGTCATTACCATGGCCCATGCTTCCCTAACTGGAGGACATTTTGTGTTTGACCTGACTTACTGGAAGATTCTGCAAAGTGGATTGTGGTGGCCCACTATGTATCGTGACGTCACCAAATATGTACAACAGTGCGATGAGTGTAAGCGTTCCGATCAGCCTTTACAACGACACTACTTCCCTCTCCAACCTGTTGTGCCTCTTGAACCTTTTTAGAAATGGGGTTTGGATTTCATAGGACCTATTACACCTTCGACAACAGTCACCAATAACAGATATATTCTGACATGCACAGATTACGCAACTAGATGGGCCGAAGCATGGGCTCTACGATCTGCTACAGTGGCTACGGTTGTTAAATGCTTAATGAAGGATATCTTTCCGCGTTACGGGTTACCCTTGGAGATAGTAATTGATCAAGGTGCGCACTTTGCAAATACATTAATGCAAGTGGTTACGAAAACATTCCAGATTGTGCATAAATTCAGTTCTCCCTATTACCCACGAGCAAATGGACTTGCTGAGAGTACCAACAAATCTCTCTTAAACATCTTGAAGAAACTGGTGTTGGATTGCCCAGAGAGATGGGACCAATTTCTACCTACTGTACTATGGGCTTATCGTACCACATACAAAGTGGCGACCTGAACAACTCCTTTTAAGTTGGCGTATGGATTAGAAGCAATTGCTCCTATGGAACAGGTGGTTCCCAGTCTACGTGTGGCTCTGGAATGGAAGCTATTATCGGAAGAATCTTTTCCCTTTCGATTGGAGGCTTTACGGTCCCTGGATGAACAGTGTCTAGAGAGTTTTCTGGTGATGCAGGAAGTGCAGCTGAGACAAGCCAAAACCCACGATCATTTTCTCAAAACCCCCGTGTTTATGGTAAACCAATTAGTCCTCTTCTATAACGCCAAGTCTAATAGATCCGCTGGAAAATTTAAACTGCGCTGGTTCGGTCCATACCGGATTGCTGAACAAGTGGGACCTGCGACTTTTTGGTTATCCACCTTAATTGGTCATCTTCTACCTAAAGTGATTAATGGTTCGAAGCTTCAACCCTACTATCCGTTGTCTACCAACTCTTGAGGTGTTTTGGGTATTTTTACTCTTTTCCGTTTCCCACTCTTTTCCATCGCCTTTCTGTTCTCATTTCCGTGTTTCGGTTGACCAACTGACCATAATCCCTCCATTTTCTTATCTAACCATGATTAATCGCCACCTCTGTGTCGTTGCGTTTGTCAATACATGCATGTTGCCATTATGTCGGTATATTTCCAATACTACGTTATGATTAGGGTTCTTGCTACCTAATTTTTCCCGTGTTTCTACTTAATCTTGTTCTTCTCGCTGTTAGTCGCTATTGTGTCTTTGTGTGTTTGTCCCTTGTGTGCTCTGCGTTTTCATTTTTTTCTGAGTGCACCATGGAAGCTCTTGCGAACATAGTAACCTTCCATGCAGGACTCACTCCGGATGTGAGCGAGTACCTGCGTACTCGAGGGCTCTTGGCCTTCGCTGAATTGCCTTGGCATTCAGTGGAGTGTCATCCCTTTCATGCATAGATTGTCTCTGCCATAGCCGCTACGCCTGCTACAGAGCAGTGCTGGCCCTTAACGTGCTTAAACCCCCGTGTAGTAGTTACACTAAACACGGTTGCTGAGGGATTCCGTCTCCTTGAGGACGGGTTGGTCGATGGTCCGCTCCTTCCACTAGCGACCATGAAGGAAATATTTCCTCGGCACTCATCTAATGAGTTTGCCATACTTTTGTTGATATATTTAGGTAGTGATGTGTGTGAACACACTAGGACCGTCGGGGCACTTTTTTCCCTCTTTAGGAGGTTTTCTTCCCCCGGCTTGTATATACGCCTATTGCCCTAATGGGCCACTTATCTTTGTACATTCTCTAGTAATACATTTAGTATTGTGTGTTGTGCTTCAAGCTTCTTCTTCTTCCTTGTGCTGTTCGCGTGCTTCCGCAGACGTCTAACTCCAACAATTGGTATCAGAGCAGGTCGTCGCTTCATCTAGGGCGCCGTCAACACTCCTCCGTTTGCAGTCTCAGATTCGGATGAAATTTGGTGAGCATACTCAGAGTGTTTCAGAGATCAAAACGGCTTCGCTTTCTGGTGCCGAAATCGCGATCTGAGCTCGTTTTGGCCTCCGAACGCATTATCGCAGCACTTGTGTAGGCTATTTCGTCTTTTTGTGCCAAAGGTATATATCAGTTTCTATTCACCAGTATAAGCGTCTCGAAGTCTACTACAGGTCTAGCAGAATTTGTTGGGCCAGTTCTGTTCAACTTTTTGAGATACAATCAATTTTCTACATCAAGGTATTTTAGTCACCGACAATGGCTGAATGCAGTGATGTATTCCGTATGTTGGCTGTTGAGGATAAGTTGGATGGTACCAACTACCCATTATGGGCTTATATGATGCAACATGTATTGGTTGCAAAAGGATTGTGGAACATTGTGCAGGGTGTTGAAAAACGTCCTATTACACCTCTGACTACAGGTACTGCAAATACAGGTGCTCGAGCTGATGAAGACGGTGTTAAAGATGATATTCTGTAGATTCTTGTTCGTGCTGCTGTTTCTATTGCACCTACTGTTGCACCTACTGTAGAGCAGATTTGCTGGGATGGCAGAGATGCCCATGCACATGCATTGATAGCTTTGTCTGTCAAACGTGCCATTATTCCTCACATTCACTCTTGCAGAAGAGCTAAGGATGCTTGGGATACACTTACCACATTGTACCAAGCTAGGAATGAGGCTCGTGTTGCTTACCTCCGAAAACAGTTGGAGAGTGAGCACATGAATGAAGGTGATTCTATGGGCAATTTCCTAACGAAGATCAAAGACTTGAAGGAATAGTTGATTTCTGCTGATGAGGTTATACCAGATAGCTCACTTGTGTAGACTGTTCTAAATGGTCTTCCTGATTCATATCAGAGTTTTGCTTCTACTCTTCGGTTGATGATGAAAGGCAATCCAAATGCCTTATCATTTGAGGAGTTAGTCTCTGTTCTGTTGCAAGAAGACTAGTCCAGGCAAAATAGGTCCATTATGCGAGTTGCAGATCAAGCTTTCCTAGCTAGCCAGAAGGGAAAAGGAAAATGGAGCTCTTCAACTAGTAAGCAGAAATCTGCTAATTTTGCATATTCAAAGAAGGAAGATAAAGATGAGAAGAAATAAGAAAAGAAGAAATTGTTTTGTAAGTACTGTAAAGGGAATGATCATATCTAAAGAACTGTCCAAAACTGGCTGCAAAAGAGGCAAAGAAAAAGGAGGCTTGAATGGTTGTTGCAGAAGCCTCTACACCAAAAACAGAGTCTGCTAATCTTGTGAAGGAAGAAGAATGGGCGTTTACTACTATCTGCAGTTTTGACCCATCTTCTCATGATCAATGCATGTCTGTAGTAGACTCAGATGTTTGGTACTTTGACAGTGGGGCGACCAAACATATTACCTCGCAGCGTAGTTTCTCCTCTTCACTCGAGCCTGCTTTAATAGGGAATACTGTTACATGCGTCAACAACTCCTCTTATCCTGTTATGGGAGTTGGTAAGATCATTCTGACTACTACTGATGGTAGTTCTTTCACTTTGTCAGATGCTTTATTTGTGCTAGGGATCAAGAAGAATCTGTTATCAGTTTCTGCATTAGCCAAGATTGGCTTGGTTATGAAATTCGTTGATGACAGATATACAATTCATGATCTATCAAATTGCGATGTTATTATTGCTTCTGGCATTTTATGTCGTGGGATGTATAAGCTCATAGACTATGAAAGATCTGAAAATGATTTGGCATGTGTAGTAAATGATTCTCAGGCTATGTCAGATGCAAAGCTTTCGCATGCACGCTTTGGTCATCTGAATTTTGCTAGTTTGCTACGCCTGCAGAAATCTTAAATGGTGTCCTCTTTGCCCAAACTTGAGGCACCTGGAAAACATGTTTGTGAAGGCTGTATTTTGGGCAAAATGCAACATTCCTCCTTTCCAAAAGATGTTTTAGTTTGGGCTACACAAAAATTATAGCTTGTACATAGTGATGTCTGTGGTCCTATGCAGACACCCTCTTTTGGAAATTACCTTTACTTCGTGACTTTCATTGATGATTTTTCCATGCATGCATGGGTATATCCACTCAAAGCAAAGTCCGAAGCGTTCATGTGCTTTAAACAGTTTTTGGTTTTGGCTGAAAATCTATCAGCATGTAAAATGGGCACCCTCTGTACTGATCGGGGGGGGGGGGGGGGGATATATGTCTTCTGATTTTAATGCATTTCTGGCTGAACGTGGGATAAAACACCAGTGTAAAGTGTCGTATACACCTCAACAGAATGGAGTTGCTGAACAAAAGAACAGGTCACTCATGGAGATGGCGAGGTGCATGGTCAAGAGTCAGGCTTTACTACACAGTTTCTGGCTTGAGGCTGTCATGTGTGCAGCATATATATGTACTGAACAGGTGTCCCACTAAAGCGCTGCAGTCTATCACTCCATATGAGGCTTGGCATGACCGCAAGCCATCTGTTGCTCATCTACGTGTTTTTGGTTGTTTGGCATATGCACTAGTACCTGAACAACATCGCATAAAATTGGATGATAAGGCAGTAAAATGTATTTTTGTTGGGTATAGTTCTGAAAGTAAAGGCTATCGTCTGTATCATCCACAGACTAAACGCATTCTGGTTAGCCGTGATGTTGTCTTTGTGGAAAATGCTATTCAGCCATTGCTTTCATGTACTAAGGAGACATCTGTTAGCTCCAAAGACATGTATGATACTTTGATGCCTCTTTTTACAGGTGGACAGTCTAGTGCTGGTCCTAATGAGGCAACTTCTCAGCCTTTGCAGGTTTCATATGATGATTCAGATCATTCCATTTCTGATGCAAATTTACATGAAGCCCTTGTTGATGAGAGAGTTGATATTGAGCTGGCAAAAACTATGCCAAAATGGCCGGTGCAGACTTTGTGTGATAGCAAATTAGATGCACCTTTGTCATATCGTACTCATTCAGGCTCTCATAGTGCCTCCTTTGCATCAGATTGCTATGCTATGGCTGCGTCTAGTCTTTGTGATGAGAATGAGCCTGTTTCTTTTGATGAAGCACAAAATTCAGAAAATTGGATGGCTCCTATGCAATCTGAATATGATGCTATAATGAAGAATGGTACATGGTCTTTATGTGACTTTCCTCTTGGCAAGAAGGCCATTGGCACTAAGTGGGTATACGAGCTGAAATGTAAACCTGATGGTACAGTTGACAGGTATAAGGCTAGGCTTGTTGCAAAGGGTTATGCACAGGAAAGAGGCATTGATTTTGATGAGACCTTTGCACCTACATGCCGTATGACTACTGTTCGGAGCATTTGTGCACTTGCATCCCATCATAGTTGGAATGTACATCAGTTGGACATTAAAACAACATTTCTGAATGGTGACTTGCATGAAGAAGTGTATGTTTTTCAGCCCCGTGGCTTTGTGCAGAAAGGGCATGAAAACCAGGTGTGCAGGTTAAAGAAGGCATTATATGGTTTAAAGCAAGCACCACGTGCTTGGTATGAGAAGATACATGCCTATCTGGTTGCACATGGTTTTGAGAACAGTCCAACTAAAAGCATCTTATATGTTAAGCGTGCTAATGATGTGCTTCTGTTCATTGTTGTCTATGTTGATGACATGCTGCTCACTGGTCCTATTGAGAAGCATATTGCTGATTTCAAGGCTGATTTGCATGCCTCATTTGAGATGTCTGATTTGGGGCATTTGCATCACTATTTGGGCATTGAGTTTATGCAAGTTGATGGTGGAATGGCTTTGTGTCAAACGAAATATATTGACATATTGTTGCAGCATTGTGGCCTTGAAGACTGTAAGCCTATTGCCACTCCTATGGAGACAGGTTTACGATTGAGTCTTCATGATGCTGGAGATGCATTTGATGCTGTTCTCTATCAGCAAGCTATTGGATGCTTGATTTACTTATGCATTACTCGGCCATATATTCAGTTTGCTATCTCACAGATGGGCAGGTTTATGCATTGCCCAGGAGTCACGCATTGGAAGGCGGTTAAGCGCATCTTTCGCTACCTGAGTGGTACTCGGCTACTTGGGTTGTTTTATCCCAAGGGGGGATCACTACCGCCAGATTTGCATGCTTTTTGTGACTTAGATTGGGCTAGTTGCTATGACACTCGTGTGTCCACCAGTGGTTTTTGCTTCATGCTTGGTAGCTCATGTATATCTTGGTTGAGCAAGAAGCAGCCTACTGTGGCCACCTCCAGTTGTGAGGCTGAGTATAGGGTAGCTTTCACAGCGACTGTTGAGTGTGTGTGGCTCAAATGCCTTATGGCTGATTTGGGTGTTGGCCAGTCTTCTGCCACCACCATCTTCATTGACAGTCAGAGCGCATTGGCAGTTGCGAGGAACCCTGTGTTCCATGCTCGCACTAAGCACATTGAGGTGCATTATCCCTATGTCAGGGAGAGGTTCTCTACTGGGGAGATCAGCTTGGCATATGTGCCCACGTAGGAGAACATTGCAGACCTTTTCACAAAGGCTCTGCCTAGGGAGAAGTTTGAAGCTTTCCGCAAAGCTTTGGGCTTACTTCCTTTTGTGGAGTGATTTCCACATAGCTTGGCACTTCCTTATACATGAGTGCCAACTCCTTGTTCACCGCATCACTCCTAGGGGGGATTTGTTGATATATTTAGGTAGTGATGTGTGTGAACACACTAGGACCGCCAGGGCACTTTTTTCCCTCTTTAGGAGGTTTTTTCCCCCCAGCTTGTATATATGCCTATTGCCCTAATGGGCCACTTATCTTTGTACATTCTCTAGTAATACATTCAGTATTGTGTGTTTGTGCTCCAAGCTTCTTCTTCTTCCTTGTGCTGTTCGCGTGCTTTCGTAGACGTCTAACTCCAACAACTTTGTCGTCCCAAACCAGAGCGCACCGCGCTGCAATTTCTTGTTGCTGCCTTAAACTTGCAAAAACGCACGTATGGTATATCCCATCCTTTCTATTCCATGATAGATATTGCCTCCCGAGAAACCGTTAATTTCACATCGTTTTTTTTTCGGTGCATTCACCGTGAATGCTTAGCACTTACCAAACAACTCACCAAGCATGAAATTCATCATACCCGTTTGCCCCACCTCCTCACCCTTCTCCTTCCAGTGATACAAGCCGTGCAACCACCTCCAAGGGATCCCGTGCTATTACACGAGGAATCTACACAGATGTTTGAAGACGACAATGATGAAGACCTGCTCCATTTCTTCCAACGAAAATGTAGACGAATTTGCCCATCGCAAAGCCAGGTGCAAGGTTCCACCGTGGTTCAAGGCGTTGAAGTCTTCCATGACACCGCTACTTATTACAGGTAGAGTCTGTACCTGGTAAGCAACCCAAAAAAGATGTTATTATGGAAGACGTAGCAGAACTCTCACAGCGGGAGGAATCTCATCAACCGGATGCTGAGGCTATGAAGGAGACAGCGGAAGCTACCGTTGGTAGTGAATGTCATTCTCCTTCTTCACCAACCACAGACACCAAAGCAGATGCAGTCAATCAATCGACCAGTAATGAAGAAGCAGTTACCAAATTCGCACTATCGGTACCCTAGAATGAGACCTGAATAGTTTTAGTTCCGACTTCTCTTATCCCTCTACCTTCTCCAACCAACATTCCTGATGCTGTTGAAGTTTCTCCCGCTGCGCCTTCAACTACCATTCGTGAGGCAAAAACCCATCTCCTCTCCTCTCCTGACTACTCTCCACCATCATCACCTCACCTGCTCTCTACCTCTTCAGCACAGCCTCCTGCTTCTCTTCCTCCAATAGTAATGTTCACTGAATTGGCATCCATGGGCCAACTCCTCATCCAATTCTCCCAGCAATTGCCCCTCCAGATGAAGATGGCAACTGAGACAATTCAATAGGAGCTACAAAGCAAGGTTGACCTTCTAGAAGCAGAAATTGCCCCTCTCCAAGAAGAAGTACTTGCAGCTAAAGCCGAGAATCATTCATTGCAGACTCAAATCCAGCAGCTCCAAGAACATTTAGCAGAAAAAGACAATATTATTGCTCAACGGGACACCGCACTTACCGAATTGAAGCAAGAAGTTGCAAAAAAGATAGATGCTATGCCCGCATTAGGCAATGAGCTCCACAGTACGCGGGATGCACTCAGTGTCTTAGAAGAGGCCTCGTAGTCGTTAGCGGCCAATGTGCTTAAAGCAGAAGCTGAACTGCATAATGTCACTGAGAGATTGTTCCAGCGAGATCAAGAATTTACTGCTGAAATTGCCAAGACCATACAGTTAAAGAAGGAACTTGCAGTTGTGCAAAAGGAGAGAGAAGACTTTTACAAAACGATGCAATTTCAAGTTCAGGAGCTCGAGAGAATAGAGAAATAGTTAGGAGTTAAGGCGGACAGGCTCTCATGCATTGATGCAGACATAGCAAAAATGAAGCTATGATGAGACATTACTCTGGCCAACGAATTTTATCTACAAGAATCATTTTTGCAGACGCTGACAGAGTTACTTATAAGCCAAGTCATTATTGCCAGTTCTTTTAGGACTGATGCACAACTTATAGAACCTGCAATTTTGAAAGATATGCTAGATTCCCTAAAGCAGAAGATTACATGTACCTTCAAACTAGCTCACACTATGTATATTAAGGGCATCATAGATGAGTCATGACTGTGTAATTACAATTTTGGGTTCGAGTCCACTGTGCGTGCCAGTGTAAGTTACCGAAAAGGAACTCATAAATTTTGTAATATATATTCTGAAAAGTCACACGCATAATGTAAAGGCGTAGCACAAAGTTGTAACCTTTGAGAGATTAATGAAAAGAGTCGCGTGAAGCAGAAGGTGTAGTCGCCGGAATGTTTGTCTAGGCGAGAGCCGGAAGCGAAGCGCTGTTGCCGAAACTCTGTGTAATCTGAGTCTGTTGTCAATTCTCTTGATTAAGTTAAACCATTAAGTGAAGTTAATGAAGTGTTAAGTAAATTGATTAATGCGATAAGTGAAGAAGGTATATAGTAAACCATCTAGTGTGGAAGTGTGTTGAAGAACGCAATTCGAATAGTAATGGCAAGATAATCCAATCTAGCACGTTAATTCGGTGAAGTAGTATACTCTTAATCTGTAGATTTGGGAAAATACAAACAGGGCCTCTGTTTACAGACCCCTAACCATCCCAAGAACACAGACTTGAATTAAACTTTAAACATATAACTTAATCCAAAGTCTAAGTTTAACAAAAGACACATGTGGAAGCAAAATGAAGAACGGAGTGTAGTAGTGAAATGGAAGAGTGTGATATATGCAAGTGAGTAGACCAAGAAATGGGTAAAGTCACATGGATTAGAAATAAGTTCGCCAAGACCATGAAGAAGGCTTTCCAAGCTAGTAGAAAATGGGGGAGAGTTCCTTTTTATATAAAGTTGCAGGGTCTCCAAAGTACATCACATGTGGGATAATTCTCCTTAAATGAAAATTAATACACGGTAGAAGCAAATTGCAAGGTATCCAAATACAATAAGATATAACTAAAATAATATGAAATGTAGTGTGCTTTCAATAAAAAATAGAGATGCACTTGTACAAATGGAAATGAAGGAGATGGACTAATACTGTTAGCATCTTGCACTAGTGATGATCAATTGTCAAGCCCTTTGGGTAAAGAAGATATTCAATGATGTGTAGCTTTATTCTTCCACTATATATATATATATATATATATATATATATATATATATATATATATATATATATATATATATATATATATATATATATATATATATATATATATATATATATATATATATATATATAGAGAGAGAGAGAGAGAGAGAGAGAGAGAGAGAGAGAGAGAGAGAGATTGATTTAAGAAACATTGACTTGGACTTTACTCCTGGTTGACATTGACAAATTATGATGTCCATGGGGCATCTCATATCATGCAACCAAATATTTTGTATGTATAGAACTTGAATCATTGTCCACTACTTATCTAAACAGAAGATAAGTTCACACAGCTTATATATACATACACACATACATACACACACACACACACACACACACACACACACACATATATATATATATATATATATATATATATATATATATATATATATATATATATATATATATATATATATATATATATATATATATATATATATATATATATATATATATATATATATATATGAGAAACGGTGGGGGGAGGGGGTATGAAAGAGCAATAGGGGTGGGGGTGGGAAAGAGTGGTAGTAAGGGGTTGGAGGTTAGGAAAATTGAAAAGATGACACCTTGAAATGCTCTATGATCATTAGACGGATGACGAAAAGCCTCTCTAAAAAGAGAAAACACCATCACCAAGTAAGTGTTGGCATTAGCATGACCACCACCTACAAAAGCACCGACAAAGACACATGTGAAAGCAAAATGGAAAAAAGAGTGTAGTAGTGAAATGGAAGAGTGTGATATATGCAATCGACCAAGAAATGGGTAAATTCACATAGATTAGAAATAAGCTTGCCAGGGTCATGAAGAAGGGTTTCCAAGCTAGTAGAAAATGGGGGAGAGTCCCTTTTTGTATAAAGTTGGAGGGGCTCCAAAGTACATCACATGTGGGATAATTCTTCTTAAATGAAAATTAATATACGGTAGAAACAAATTGCAAGATATCCAAATACAATAAAATACAATTAAAATTATATGAAATGTAATGTGCTTTGAATACAAAATAGAGATGCACTCATATGAATACAAATGAAAATGAAGGAGATAAACTTATATTGTTAACATCTTGCACTAGTGATGATGGACTTATATATATATATATATATATATATATATATATATATATATATATATATATGTGTGTGTGTGTGTGTGTGCGCGCGCATGTATGGATGCATGTATGACCATAGCCTGACACGTTTTTTTTTTGAGAAACGAAATGGAGATATTTAGGAGACATTGAGTGCACATATTTTTTTCTCCTCACCACCATTAACAAGTATGTACATCTACGTGACTTTCGTGGTTCTTAGTACACATCCTTTTTTGTAGCTCATTTGATTTGACGTGCTGCTATTTAAATGGGTATCACAAGTTTAATGTATCATAACCTCCATGGATTGATCGTAGGCAAATTACACTTATTTTTTTTATATAAAGGAAGTTCGGGATTAGCCTACTCTCTCGGATTTGATTTAAATAAAGAGAGAAAAGTACAAGAGAAGGGGACTAGTGCCCACGGGACCCTTCAAATCCCACAAAGCAAGGGACGCTTTTACAGAGCTTAGATGGCATTAAAAGAAGGTTAATCACCCTCTCGTCACCCTCATGAGGGGCCCACTTGGGTTTAAGCTTGTTATTGATCAAAAGGAGAACTTGATGGTGCCTGAAGGGGGGGGATTTCTTACAGTTAACAATCCTTTTGCCAAGGAGGAACAACGATTTCTCGATTGACCACTCCTTGGGGGAGTCTCCGAAGTTGAGGGCACATCTTTCTCGCCAGATTTTCCAAAGGACCTCCCCTCTGATGGCGTTCTAGAGAGTCGCGGAGCAGCCGATCGCTTCTCCTAGCAGGGCCTGCTGCTAACTGAGATGTCTCTGAAGTCTAATTTTCTTTCCAACCGTCTGCCAGAGTCTGTTGGAGTTTGGGTAGGTAAAGAAGATGTGTGGAACATCTTCGATGGACCGGTAGCAGCGTTTGCACCAGGGAGGGATCCCACAAAGTTTGCTAGCCTTAAGGTTGGTCCAAATTCCATGATGAAGAATTTTCCATAAGAGGACAGACTTTTTGATTTCTATGAGGGAGTACGAGATAGCCATGAACTTCATGTCCCACCGAAGCCGCATCCATGACAGGCACCACTTCTTGTTGAGGTTAACCTGATAGTCAATCATTTCTTTGATGTTTGGGATTTTTGATAGGCTATTCCCATTGTGCCATTTGAGACCAAGCGAGCTTGCTGTGTCGTGTCCCATGAGAAGGCGAGTTTTGTGACGATCCCAGGCGAGACATCTGCTTTGCAAAGTGTTCCATTCTTCGTATGAAATGTTGACACAAGGGTCAATATCCTCGAAGTTGATCCAGCGGTTGGTGTCTTGTTTCCAGAGATGTTTCCATTTATTGAAGCCTTTGTTCCATAACTTCTTGGCATTTTGAATGTTCCAAGATTTTACACTCCGGATGCCATGGATCGAAAACCAGATAGAGTCGTTTTGTCTGATACCGGCAGCCCACTTCCAATCTTCACTAATTCTTGTGTAGCTTTTGACTTTATTCCAACTCTTCCATTAATCTTACACTTATTCATACGTAGGCAGATATTTTGCATTAACCGTATGTTTCAACAATGCGTACATATACGTAGGCAGATATTTTGCATTAACCGTATGTTTCAACAATGCGTACATATGTATGTAACTACCTGTATATACACATACGTACCTAATTACATATGCATGTATGTCTATGTCTCTTTTATGCTTTTGTATGTATCTCTATGTATGTATGTGTTTGTAGGTATAAATTCTAATTGTTTGTTCGTCTTCATGCATATGTTTCTTATTTTGTGTTTTTCTCTCGTACAATATTGTTCTTTTTCACACATATGTTGATGTTGGATGGATGTCTTTACCATGTCATTCTAAGCACATACATATATACCCAGTACTGTGTATATACCCATTATTATATGTAGGAATATCTATATATTCATAAGGATAGTAATAAGTATGAATGCATGTGTATGCATCCAGTGAATCACAAGTATTTGTATCTCTGAATATAAGTAAAAGATCACCTACCTACATACACTTATATGTGTAGAGAATTCATTCTTAAGACAATGAAACAGTAGCCACATTATCTCCTTACAAGATCTATTTACACTATTCTCATTCGTTTGGACCCTTTTAACTCTCACCATCCTCCCTTCAAGGGAATTTGGGGCGAATCTAATTTCATGCTACTTTTGGTCTCCTGCCGCTCTACACGCCTTAATCTAAAGTTAATGGCAAAAATAGATTCAAGAACTCTAAAAGTGACCCACTTTTGGGCGCTCATAAAAAAGCTTTTACGACAAGAGAATTACCTCGATTCCCTATAACGGGATAGGAAGAGGATCGAAGTACCGTGTACTCTTCTATGGACGGCCGCCCCCGTCTTCTTCCATATTTAATTTTTTTTTTCTATATTTAATTTTCTTTTTCCAAAGGGAGTTTGACAACACCTTATTCTTCCAAACTTTAATTAATAGATTTAACAATTTTACAAGCGAACAGGCATAGTATCTATGGTACCTCCAAATCTCACAAAGCAAGAGTTGCTTAAAACTTCTTGGAAGACATTACAAAAAAGGTTTGATAACCTTTTCTTCCTCATCATGAGAGGTCCACTCTATGATGTCTCAAAAGGGGGGGGGTTCTTACGATTGGAAATTCATTTGCCTAAAAGAAAAAGAGATGTTTTGATTGCTCATTCTTTAAGAGGGCTACCAAAGTTAGGAGCACATCTTTTTTTCGAAATCTTTGAGAGAGTTTTGAGAGGGTTTCATCTCTTATAACATACCATAGTGCCGAGGAACAATCGATGGCTCCACCCAATAGCACTTGCTTCTAGTTGATTTGTCCCTGTAGCAACACGATTCTTCCAAGAGCTCACTACATCAACATTGACTTGGGACATGAAAAGAAGAGGTACTCCAAGTCCTTCTACACCATGAAGAGGCTCTATAAAATTTGGTACCTTTTACATTGATCCAAATTGTTTGGAAGATTCGCAACATAAGAACCGGATTTTTGACTTCGATGAGAAGATACCAAAAGGATTGGAACTTGAGATCCCACCTAAACTCGGATTTCATCTTTTTTCAAGAGATCAAAATTGACCGGAGAACTTCAAAACAGATTGAAATGTATTCCAGATTTAATTTTGTTTATATGATTTAAAGTATATTAATGAAAAAAAAAATAATCTGAGTTCAAAAATGTCTGACCAGTTTTTTTTATCGGAGAAGAAGATAGACAAGGTGAACACAGAGAATTGCTGATGGCTCCTAGGCATGGAGAGGCGAAGTGTTTGGTGTACAGATACTAAGAGCGTAGAGTGGCTACCAGAGAGGGCCATATACATTGCGGGTGGCATCTTTGCATGTCCTTTCAATCTGTCGTGCAATCTCCGTTGCTACCAACCTTCACCTGCTAACTCTCGGTCGCTGCTTTACGCCACGACCTCCTTGAAGGCTTTACTATTGTAGCGACGCCTGTCCCCCTCTCTTTCTTTGTGCATCTCTCCAACCCGATAGGTATCGTTCTCTTATGCACATTTAGATACGTACACAATCTTCTCTAGATCCTGCGTTAAATCGAATGCGCCTGCAAAGCTCTCTCTCTCTCTCTCTCTCTGTGCGTTTAGCATCCCTTCAATAGCACGAAGAGGTATGCGCTCGCTTTTGTACGGACATTTGTGTATCTGTGTGATTCTTTCTGGACTTCTAAACTTATGCTGTTGTGTGTATGTGAAAGAGTTAGGTTAGGCATCAGATAACAAGGTTTCCTTGCGCGCATGCCTCATGCATCCGCGTTTTCTTCCATATGATTGAGGTGTCTGTGCATGTCTGTGTGTGTGTGTGTGTGAGAGAGAGAGTAGTTTCTTGCTGTATTGAGCTTAGATATGCTTGTGTGATCCTTTTTCTCATATATTCTCATTCGTTTGCTATTATTGTGGTGAATTTGTCTATATCTGGTATACCAATGTTTTTTGTTCAGAGCCATGATGGAAACGCAGCTAGAGGTGCTGAGTGCTCTGGACAAAGCAAAGACGCAATGGTATCATTTCACAGCCATTGTCATCGCAGGGATGGGATTCTTTACAGATGCATATGATCTCTTTTGCATATCTACTGTCACGAAACTCCTTGGCAGAATTTATTACTACGATCCCTCAACGAGCAAGCCAGGAGTTTTACCAGCGAATGTCTCCGCTGCCGTAAATGGTGTAGCTCTCTGTGGAACCCTAGCGGGGCAATTGTTTTTTGGTTGGCTCGGGGACAAACTTGGTCGGAAGAAAGTATACGGAATCACTCTCATGTGCATGGTGTTCAGCTCTATTGCATGTGGACTTTCATTCGGTCACACTGCCAAGTCCGTCATGACAACACTTTGTTTCTTCCGGTTTTGGCTTGGCTTTGGCATTGGGGGAGACTATCCTCTGTCTGCTACTATCATGTCCGAGTACGCAAACAAGCGTACAAGGGGTGCCTTCATTGCGGCGGTTTTTGCCATGCAAGGGTTTGGCATATTAGGAGGCGCTGCTGTTGCGATCATTGTGGCAGTAGCTTTCAAAAATGCTTTTCCTGAGCCTCCCTTTAATGTGGACCCTGTAGCTTCAACACCATTGGCAGCTGATTTTGCCTGGAGGATTATTTTCATGGTTGGAGCTGTTCCTGCAGCACTTACCTATTACTGGCGGATGAAGATGCCAGAGACTGCTCGTTACACAGCATTAGTTGCAGGAAACGCAAAAAAAGCAGCATCAGACATGACCACAGTGCTTCAAGTGGAACTAGAAGCTGAGCAACATAAGATCGATGTCATTGTTAATGGCTCATCCTATGGGCTATTTAGTAGGCAGTTCATGATGAAGCACGGGAAACATCTGTTGGGTACGACAAGTACATGGTTTCTTCTAGATGTGGCGTTCTACAGCCAAAATCTTTTCCAGAAAGATGTATTTACAGCAGTCGGTTGGCTGCCATCAGCAGGCAATATGAGTGCATTGGAAGAAGTCTATAAGATTGCAAAAGCTCAAGCTTTGATTGCATTGTGCTCCACAGTGCCAGGATACTGGTTCACAGTGATTTTGATTGATCGGATTGGGCGATTTACCATACAACTTATTGGATTTTTCTTCATGACGGCATTCATGTTTGCACTTTCAATCCCCTACGACCAACTTCGCGGAACTGAATGTGGTTCTCGATTATGTGGAGGGCATCATATCATCTTTGTTGTCCTTTATGCGTTCACTTTCTTCTTCTCTAATTTCGGCCCAAATAGTACTACGTTTATTGTACCTGCTGAAGTCTTTCCAGCAAGGCTTCGGTCAACTTGTCATGGTATATCTGCTGCGGCCGGGAAAGCTGGAGCCATTGTAGGTGCATTCGGCTTCTTATATGCAGCTCAAAGTCCGACGGAAGGTAAACAGGAACAAGGTTATCCAACTGGGCTCGGTATCAGAACAACTCTCATAATCCTGGCTTGTTGCAATGCTTTGGGCTTCCTATTCACTTTCTTGGTTCCAGAAACGAAGGGCAGGTCCCTCGAGGAAATTTCAGGTGAAAACTCAGGAGAGAAGTTATCAGAATATACCTAAAGTCAGTACCATAGCTTGTCTTCAATACCTCGTTACCTGATGCAACATTCGTGGATCGAAGCTTATGCAGTCAGTTTGAATGGGAACAACGAACTTATGCTTTTTCGATGTAAATCCTCCCTATTTTGTGAACTATAAGAGTATTTTTTTCTTAATTTAGATCAGTGGCTAATAGCCATACGTTGGGGTGAGCTCTTAGAGGAAGAGTGTCCAGCGTTAGGCATGTTTTGTTCCACAATATCAGCCTTCCGATTCCCTAGGCCATGTACCAGTCCTTTTTGTGATAAAAGCCGTTTAACTTCAAGATTTTAGTATATGGAATAGAATTAAGAAGCATAACATAATGTTATGTCGATTTTAGCGTTTTTCATAAGAATATTGTTCTGCAGACCTTGGTTGTTTACAGTGTGTGATGCCGGAAATGTTAACTCTTTTTCGATGAGCTATAAACTTTGATGTTCTAATGCAATGATCATTTTGGCGTGATGCCGGAAATGTTAACTCTTTTTCGATGAGCTATAAACTTTGGCGTTGGATAGAAACGTTTCTTTAGTGGAACTGCTGGGTGCAGGCTGTCATTTGAAACGCATTAAAATTCAGAAAATTGTTGTTATGAATATGTGTTAACTTAAAAATACGTTTTATGTTACATTTTAATCATTTCAGGCTTTCCTTAGTACTACATTTCATCTATCACTTCAGGAATTATGAATCAGAGTTACCTTAATGCTAGGTACTATGAGGGCCGTCTTAACTATAGGTAACATTCATGCATCATAAAATCGCGCTTCACTTGGTCTGGATCGTGGACATTCATTTGATTGCTGTCACCGGATCTCCCTTTTGGGTTATTTTCGTTTAATTGTACGACACGTAGCCAATCAATAAGTGCAATTATATTCTACCTTTCACACTGAACTTCCGAAGCTTGTGGAATCATTCATGTAGAAAAGTTGAATGTTGGTGTGATTTATTCTCCATGAACGATTGGATCAATTCCCCACACAGGAAAGATCAAGATATGCTAGCTTCTGAATGCAAGTTACACATGGATTCGGTACTTGGAATATTCATCTTTGATTTCCTTCCCTTTCTTGCACTTCAAAATTATTGTTAGGTCAATCAATGGATGACTTGATTTATGAGCGCTTTATGTTATTATTTATTGAAATAATCAGATTTTAATTCTATATATGGCGATTTATTACATGCAGACATTTTTCACGGATCACATTATGCTCATATTATGCTCCATAAATGGAAAAGTTTAATGTGATTCTTTATTAGCAGATCAAGGATCATGAAAGTGTGGACATTACGTAGTCATTCAAGCTTATATAATTTTTGTTATTGTAGATCGACTTCAAATTTCTATTTTTTATAAGAAGATCAACTCTATAAAATGTTTTTTCTTTGTGAAAAAAAAATCCTTAAACTAATGAAAACTACTGATAAATACATGGATTTTTAATGTTATAATTGAATGAAATGATTGAAATTTATTTATTTTATCTATGATAGTGATTTTCTACATGTGTACAAATTTGACATTGGTTTCATTATATTTAACAAATAAAGTTATCATTGATGCCGTTTAGATTTCTTTCAATTGCAGAACTACAATGTTTGTTTGTTTGGACTTCTTTCTTGGTTTTAGAGGAATAACGATTACGATAATCGGATATCTACACCGAAAGTGACTTCATATGGCACGTGATTCATGAATAAATGGATCCTACTTTCTACTTGGAAACATCGACACAGAAAGCGACATCATAATACTCGAGGTTGATGAACATTTTGGGTGAATCTGTCATTAGGAAGAAATTTAACACAAATTTCTCGTGCCACCATTTTCACTTCCAATCTTCTTCGCAATACGTGCAAAAAGTGGACCCAGTAAAAATTTTCATGATTATGTATTTGCTTCTTTCTTCTTTTCTCTTAGCTTTTCTTAGAGGAAAAGGAATAAACTGTGCAAAGAGAACTCTTTTCATAATTTCCACCATACATGAGTAAACGCCATTCTAAAGAATCACTTGATAGCCCACTGCCATTTGCTATATCATTTTACCTCCTTTTGAGATACAGCCGAGCTACCTTGACTACTGATGTGTTCAAACAGATCATGTCGTTTCTCTACTTTGAAGCAAAAGGTTCTCGTAGGACGTACCTTTTATGAATAGGGCATGAATGTATGATCCGGTGGATACACCATAATAAAAAATTTACCCTCGTTAGTTGTCAAGTTTTAGAAATTATTTTGCCTTCTCAATCAAAATCATATATTTTCCTCATATTAGTTCAAACTAAAATCAACCCATCAGTGTCTATATTGAATGTGGATGTTATGAACACTAAAACACCAAGGAAATCATTAGAATATGTTGCATAAGATATTATATTTGGTCGAGAGAGCAGTAATAAAATATAAATAGCTCATTCTCAATGCATTACTAAAATATAATATCTAGTCTTGATTATAGTGATAAAATATAGGATTTGATTTTGAGTGCAAAACCAAAATACTATTTCTTGAATGTGGATTAAGAATAAAATACACTATGCATTAGATTTGAAAACGATTTTAAACTTTATCTCAATCGGATTTCGTAAAACTTAAAATTATGTGATATTTACAATACACCAGAAACCGTAAGGGTGGTCTCACTATTTTATATTTTGTCTCAAAAAATATTCAGTCATCATCTAAAATTGTAAATTTTAGATGTTCCCTGTGTTGCCTAGAGGTTGAGGATTGTATAGGATTTAAGGGCACAATCTAGGTTTTCAATAAAAGGTTTTTAGACAAACATTGACAAGAAATAAATATTTCCAATAAATGATTCAAAAGTCCCTATTTTCTCGGAATTTTGAAAGAACTTCTACAAAGGTACTGATATCATGGGCAGAATATCACAAAAACAAAAACAACCGTAATTGATTGAAAATTTCACATCGTTGAGACATACTTCGTTTTTCCTAGAATGTGTTTCCAAAGTGATACAAACCCTTCTCTCTTTGAGTGAGAGTGCACATCACGTTTTAAAACACATGTTTTCGAATGTGATATGAGTTCTCCACTAAATGAGGAAAAGAGCTCTATTGCTTTTAGAAACACACTCTAGGAAAAATTGAGGGCATCTCACGTATTACTAATTTTTGCTCAAATTAGGTACTCTCTTTATATTTGTCTTGTAGTGTCACTCAAATGTAACTTTTCACGTCATTAATGTTGTTGAAAACTTATGGGTTTCACTTATTCAAAATCTAAAGTTTTTTGAAATGCAATAAGACCCCCTCTCTCTTTGAGGGGAGAACCCATATGGCATTTTAAAGCACGTGTTGCATAACACTACTCTAGCTATTAGTTCTAATGTAATTGTATTTCCATGTTCTTAGCAATGAACTTCATACTCATTGGTGAATGATTCATTTTATTGAGTAACTCCAAGAAGTTCAAGGAGATGTGTGCTTGAAGAATTGATGAAAAATTGCATGGATAGAATTTGATGGGTACTTTATTGATTCAAAAGAGTAGTGGGTCTACTTCTACTTGCATGCGAGATGTGGCGGAGACACAAGTACAATGATTAAAAAATAAATTTATATGTTTAACCAAGAGATCCAAAATATAATAAAACAATGCACATGCTCTATTAACAAATTATTCACATGAAAATAAGAAAAAGAAAAATAAAAATTACCTTTTATTTTTAGTAAAAATAGCATCAAACATACGAAAAATGGTATTTTCTTACACGGCATCATAGAGAGATTCAAATTTCCATAATGGAAGTAGAAAAAGAGCAAAACGATGGTTGCAAGTTACATGTCTTGCATCAAGGAGACACAAAATAATAATAGATCATACTCCATACCAATGATGTGCAGGGACATTGTAATCGTAAGAATGATTTACCATAAAGCTCTTACAAAGATCTTAATACCAAAAAATAGTCAAAGAAACTAGAGGATTAGACAAAAAAATATAGTGATTTATCAACACCCATAAATTATACATCTTTTGCATCAAACTTCAAAGATTTGTTTGATAAAGTGCAAAGTGTCTCTACTCATAAAACATTTTGTTTTCTGGTTCCTCAAAGCATCATTGTATCATATGTGGCATAAACATATCCACTGGTATGCTTGTGCCTTTGGTGCCAACCATTGACAACATTTGTTCACCATTGAAAAATTAATTGTAGAGACATTTATAAAATATCAATTTCAATAATATTAAGGTTGCATTCATGTATTACTCATTAATGATGGGATGTTGTACACCTTCCCTTTGCAGCCTTGAAGCAAAGATGACCTCACATGTATACTCATAGATATCTTTGTTTACTCAAAATGATGGTTCTCTAAATTATTTAGGATTGAACACAAGAGCTTTTGCGAACTCTGACTAGACAATAAGAACTTTCTAATGCAACTTATCTCACACAAAACTTTTGCTCCTACTCTCAGAAGCAATGCCTCCAAGATACACAATTTGTTGCCCTTCAGTAGGCATGCACACAGAGACATTTATTCACTCCAGGATCAATTTCTCTCAGAACATTTAGAGTTAAAACTTGAGCTTTGAGGCAACATTAGAAGACAATAAAAACTTAAAAAAAATATTACAAGAAATGGAAAAAAATGATAAAGAATCTCGTCTCAACACTTAGAGCTAACTAGCTCCCATACACAGAGAGATATGGTTACCCAAAGTCTAATGAAAATCCTCAAGAAAGCAAAGGCCTTGGTTAACAAGGGTTCTCCTAGCTTATTCAAATCATATGAGAGAGAACACACATGGGATCTATGTGATTCAAAGTACAATGTGTGTTTATAAGCCTTTGAAAAGGTCCCTAGATTATAGCAAACCCTTTTTCTAAATTATAGGCTTTATCACACCTAAATGTGATAGGTGATAATTGACTATTATATGAGGATTTCAAATTCAAATTTGAGTCTGCATTTTTGTGCTTTAACTCCTGCTTCACATAACTCCAAGTTTAAACTATGCAAAGGATCCATAAACTTCTAGGATTGGATCTTCAATTTGAACACTCCCTCAAGCTTCAACCTTCAAGTCTTCAACCTGGCTCCATCAATCCATCCCTCTTTTGAACTTTTTTAGCTTGATTAAGTTTAATGCCTTGGTGAATATGCCAACACATTGATCCTTGGTACTTATGTGTTGAACTTGTGGCTCCTTAGCCAGCACTTTCTCCCTCATGTAGTGATGATGTGCCTCTACGTGTTTACTCCTAGCATGGAACATAGGGCTGGCAGATAGGTACACACTACTCATGTTATCACACATGATTGGAAATTGATTGACTCGGAAGCTCAATTCAACCATGAGCTTCTTGAGCCACATGAGATCACATGTTACTTGTGTTAATGCCTTGTATTCAACTTCAATGGAAGATAGGGAAATTTTAGGTTGTTTCTTTGCCATCCATGAGGTGACCTTCTTGGCTAGCATCAATGCACATCCACTTGCAAATTATCTTCAAAAGGATAGAAAATACCTTCATTTAAGGTACCCTAATTTAGATATCAGAGTACTCTTGTTGTTGTATTTAAATGAGGAACCCGAGGTGTGTGGATGTGTTGACATAAGACACCAACTCTATATGCTAGGTAAGGCCTTGTGATAGTGGTATAGCTCACATAGCCTACTATAGACCTATATAAGAGTGCATCTTGGACTTCATTGCCAAGCCTACTATAGACCTATATAAGAGTGCATCTTGAACTTCATTACCTTCTCTTGAAGTCGAGTTCATATTTATTTCTATTGGATTTCTTAATGGTTTTAACCCTATGAATCCATACATCTTCAATACATCCAAGATGTACTTTCTTTGCATAAGGCAGATACTATTATCCTTATATATGGCTTTAAATGCCTAGAAAATATCTTAGATCTCCAAAGTTTGAGATCTTGAAATCCTTTCCAAAATTTTCTTTGACATCCTTGATGCCTTCTTCATGATCACCTACAATACTCAAAGTCATTTACATACACACATAAGTAGACATATAATCACTTATTTTGAAGGGCAACCTAGTTTTCTTACCTAATTCATAATCTTGAGATAAAATTTTTTAAGATTTTCATCATACAGATTTTGTACCCCAAGCACGTACCTCTTCCTTTCCATATCCTTCAACCTCTCATTATTTATATGCCCATACCGTTTGTGCCATATGTCCACTTTTTCTATCTTCCTGCTTCCATATGTGGAGTAGATTGTGTGCTTGAAATTTGTCTTCACACCCAAAGTGAATATCCTTCCCTCCTTCCTACGTTTAGCTATCAATATGTACCCATCTTTACGGTTCTCCACAAAGCTTCCCTTCTGATTGAACTTTACATGTACTCATCTCAACTATTTGACCCACATTAACATGATTATTTCTGATTAAGGGAACATTAAGAACAAAATTTAAGCATTTAGCCTTGTCAAGGCCATCCAACTAAATATCCCCTATGTGTGTGATATCATGAAGAGTACCATCACCTATTTCCACATGCCCTTTGGTTGATGGTGCCTGCATGTTTGAAAAGAAATCCTTATTGTAATTGAGGTGATTGATGCATTCACTATCAATGTACCATGTGATTGATCCATGTGTCTTGTAATCACTCATGTACATCATAGCTAGCATACTTTCACTCTCATTTGAAGTAGATGCATAATTACCTTTTCCTTTGTAGGTTGAATTTGTCTTCTCCCTTTGATGGCAATCCCTTGGATAGTGTCAATACTTGCCACAAATGAAGCAAACCTCTGAGTTGTGGTTGTCTCTATTCTAGTTATACCTTCCTCCTCTTCCTTTGAACTTCCCTCTTCCTCTTGAAGAAGATAATTTCCTTCCTTGGTCTTGATCACAAAAATTAGTGAGCATATTCAAGGCAATTAGTGTTGGTGCAAGACAACCATCAATTGGTGATTAGAACAAAGTATTGAAGTCAAAGAATAAAGAAGAGATCAAATTCAGAAGCATGAAGACTAGCGAATGAAGACTTGTATATACATGTACACTAAAGTTGTAATTAGCTCACTTATACTTTTCTTATGGTTACGAGTTTGTACATGTATGCCTATATATACAAGTGAAAAGTCGGGACATGTATGAGAGATGATGAAAGACAAGTTGTAAGAGTCATTAGACACCTTTAGAAGTGAAGAGAATATGTCTCATCAATTAGATGTAATGTCTTCCTGAATAGAAGAACATTGCACCCGACATTTTGCTTCGTGCTCCTTTTATGTTTATCATTTTGTGAAATGCTTTTGTACAAGTGTGAGTGCATAATGGATTGAAATTTGTACAAATTTTTAGATCTTAATTGTGATCAGGTTGAGAGAATAAAGAGTAGGAACATTTACATGTGTAAATGTGAAGAAGAGAAGACTGCAACAAGCATAAATTTGATGATAATGTTTTGGTCAGTTATCCTTCTACAATGTAATGTTTTGAGCAACCAAGCATTCATTCTTTAAGTTGGAAGGTAAGCTACCTATGGCTAAAAGCATTTGAATAAGTGGGTTCTACTTTAAGAGAACTATGCATTAGAAGTTATAGGTGTCGAAGTCGATTGTATAGAAGTACAATTTTAGACATAGGTGAATTTTTTGGAGTAAATCTCAAGATTTACTAAACCTTTTGAGAAAGGGTAACTTGGAGATGGTGCAAAACACTAGGCAACACTTCATACAAAGTTTCATTGAAAACGTTACACATTTGATCACCCAATGAGTGAATTAAGTGCAACAGACTTTTTTGAATAGTCACTCTCTACACTGTTAGTGCAAAGATTGATAATCTGGTATTAGTCTTCCGAAATCGGTTGAGGTTTTGAGTTGTTCTTGGTATAGAGATGCTCTAAGAGAAAGGATAACATGTTCTTTTGGAGATTAACACTCTCCATCAGTGGTATTAGAGTAGCAATCATCAAAATTGAAGAAAGGAGGATCCTGACTATTGCACTTATACAAAAGTCAACCTTTGAATATTCAAAAGGTGAAAGTTTGAAGTGAAAGCTAGAGAAGGAAGCGTGAAGCTATCAAGAAGATCAAAAGGAACTATATTCCAAGTAAAGGTGCAGTTATTCCTCACAAAGCTTGAAGAATTTAATACATAGGTGAAGAAAAGATGGGAGATTCTCTTCAGATAGAGAAACTGGATAGAGAAAACTATCTTGCTTGGTCAATCAGGATGGAAGCTCATCATATGAGCAAAGATGTGATAGGATATATCACCAGTTAAGAAGAAAAACCAGAATTCATAGATCCTAGTGTTCCAACTAGAGATGAACTCTTAGATTTGAAGACATGGATGAAGAAGGATGCTCAAGCTAGAAGTTTTATCTACATGGGAGTCAATGATTACTTACTACCTCATTAGAGGGCTTGAAAGTGCAAGTGACATATGGAATGCTTTGGAAGAACATTTCCAAAACACCACAAAGTCAAGGAAGGCATTTTTATGGGCAAAGTTTACCACATTCAGGAAGAAGGCTTCTCAATCCATTTCTGATTATGTAGCAAGGATGAAGGACATTGCAGATGCATTAGGAGCAATTGATGAAGATATTGAAGAGGACAAATTGGTAAGGCAAATTCTCACATGTTTGAGTGGAGATGAGAAATGGAAGCCATTCATCCTATCCACGGAATTGTCATTGGATCATTTCACTCCTGATTTGGATCAATTGCTAGGACATATGCTAACCTTTGAGCAGGATGTCAAAGGTGATGTTGATAAAAGTATAGGTCAAGTAATGTATTCAAAGGACAAGAAGAAGTTTAACAAAGGCAAGAAACAATTGAATGAAGAAGAAGGTACAACTAGCCAAGCTAACTTCCTAAGAGGAAGAG
This sequence comes from Ceratopteris richardii, assembly GCA_020310875.1. Taxonomy (NCBI): domain Eukaryota; kingdom Viridiplantae; phylum Streptophyta; class Polypodiopsida; order Polypodiales; family Pteridaceae; genus Ceratopteris; species Ceratopteris richardii. The sequence continues at coordinate 27,406,082 of CM035407.1, forward strand.
GTGGTGGCAAAGGAAGAGGTAGAGGCAGAAGCAATAAAGATGGTGCCAAAGCTTGCTAAATTTATGGTAAGACTAATAATTTTGCTCATGATTGTTGGCATAATAATAAAAATGGTGAAGGATATAATCAGAACTTTAATTCAAGAGGAAGAGGTAATAGAAATCAAAGAGGCAATTTCAGAGGTAGAGGTAGTAGAGGTTTCTTTGGAAGACATGCAGGTAGAGGCTTTCAAAGTCAATCCTCCAATAATACCTACTACAACTATGCTTCAGATCAAAAGATGGATTCAACCTTAATTATGAATGCAACTTGTGAGACAAAGTGAAGATCAAAGAGTCTTCTACATAGACTCAGGTTGTAGCAATCACCTGAGTGGAAACATTGCCTTGCTGACTGATTTGGAGAATAAAGTAAGTAATCATGTGGTTCAAACAGGTGATAACACAAAGCACAATGTGAAGTCAATTGGATCAGTGAAGGCTAAGGATGGGAGCACTCTTTTGAGTAAGGTTTTGTATGTTCCCACGATTCCAAAGAATCTGATAAGTGTAGGGAAAATTGTTGAGAAAGGTTATGAAGTAAGGTTCACTAATGATGGAGTTTTTGTGGAAGACCCTAGCAATGGGTATAAACAAATTTTTTCAGGAAAGAAAGAAGGAAGGCTATTCACATTAAAGATTCAAGGCAAGGTTGTTCATGATTTGTTCACTTATGGAGGACATAAGATGTTTGAGTTAGATCTTTGGCATAAAAGGCTTGGACATTTCAATGAAAGAGGTATTAAGGATATGGTTAACAATGGTTCAGTGCTTGGATCACCTAAGGTTGCAGGTCAACACATGACATACAGATGTGAGTCATGTCAATTAGGTAAGGCTCATAAGCAATCATATAATAAGCATGGTTTCATGTATTCAGAGAAGCTTGAATTGGTACACATAGATGTGTGGGGACCATCAAAGGACTTTAGCATTAATGGTTCAAGATATTATGTGATTTATGTTGATGATGCTACCATGTGGATCACCATATATGTGATCAAAGATAAATAAGAGGTGTTCAATACATTTAAACATTATCATGTGTATGCAGAGAGAATCATAGGTCAAAAATTGAAGAGACTAAGGTCAGATGGAGGGGGGAGAGTGTTTCTCTAATGAGTTCAGTTAATAATTGTGGAATTCAAGTATAAAAAGGGAAGTAACTTGCAGGTACTATCCTCAACAAAATGGTGTAGCAGAAAGGAGAAATAGAACTCTTGTTGAGTTTGCAAGGTCAATGATGAAGGAGAAAACTTGTCCCAATTATTTGTGGGCTGAGGCTATAAATACAGCCACATACTTGGTTAATAGGCTACCATGTAGAGCTTTACAGGGTATGACACCATATGAAGCTTGGTGGGGTAAGAGACCTACCTTAGATCATTGCAAAGTATTTGGATGTTTGGCTTATGCGCTCAATTGAGGCATAAATTGGAACCTAAAGTTGAAAAGTATGTGTTCATTGTCTATGATGATAATTAGATGGGTTATAGGTTGTGGAGTCCATCCACAAAGCAATTCCTTGTGTCAAAAGATGTTACATTTGATGAGCAAGGTACTTGCTATGTAGGTACAATTAATATTCATGAAGGTCATGAAAAAACTTTGAATCAGAAGAAAGGTAAATCAAAGGTTCAAATATTTGATGAAGAAGAGAACAATGAAGCAAAAGTTGAAGTTGAAGAAATGCCAAGGTTTGATCCAGAATGTGATGAACCAGAAACTTCAAGAAGTGGAGAACTCAGAAGGTCATCAAGGCATAAATGGAAACCTACAAGGTATAGCTATGACACTTCTTTTTTGACTACTAAAGATTATACTTACATGGTAAAAGCAGAGGAAGACCCTTCTACATATGAAGAGGCAAAAGGTAAGGAAAATTGGGAGAAAGCTATGCAGGAAGAGTATGATGCATTAATGGAAAATGAGACATGGGATTTGATTCCCAAACCAAATAGTCAGAAGATCATTGGATGAAAATGGGTCTACAAGACAAAGAGGTATGCAGATGGAAGTGTGTCTAGATATAAAGCTAGACTTGTTGTGAAAGGGTATGCTCAGACATATGGTATAGATTATGATGAGAATTATAGTCCTCTAGCAAAGATGACAACTGTAAGGACTCTCATAGCTATTGCTACATGTAAAGGTTGGAAGATATGTCAATTAGATGTGAAGAATGCTTTTCTAAATGGTTACATTTCAGATGATGTTTTAAAAAATATGTATGTAAGCTCAAGAGAGCTTTGTATGGTTTGAAGCAAGCCCCGAGGGCATGGAATTATAGACTTGTGAAGTTCATGAAGGATCTTGGTTTCCAAGTATCCAAAGTAGATAGTAGCTTTCTTGTTAAAGCAAGTGATGATGAGTTCATTTACATGTGCATATATGTTGATGACATAATTCTTATAGGTACAAATGAGAAGGGTATACAAGGTCTTAAGAAGCAAATGGACAAAGAACTTAAGATCAATGACTTGGGAGACTTATCATATTTCTTGGGCATGGAGATTTCATATACTCAACATGGAGTGTATGTGAATCAAGAAAGGTATTTGAAGAACTTGCTAATCAAGTTTAAAATGGAAGATTGCAGGGTAGCACCTATTCCAATGGAGGTGAATCACAATTGGAGCAGATATGGAGGAGAAGAATTCAAGAACATGAAGCTATATCAAAGTATGGTTGGTAGTTTAATCTATGCTACATTAACTAGGCCTGATTTATCATATGCAGTTGGAGTGTTGTCTCAATTCATGCTTTGAAAAGGGTGTTAAGATACATTAAGAGTACACTCAAAGAAGGTTTGTATTATGGTTTCACATGAGATACAAACATCAAGATATATAGTGATACACATTGGGTAGGTAATCATGATGATAGAGATCAACCTATGGGTACTTATGTTATGTGGTAGATAAAGTAATTTCTTGGTGTTCTAAGAAGCAACATACAATTGATTTATCATCTATAGAAGCAAAATATAAAGGGACAGTTGAAGTTGCAAAAGAGGTCATATGGTTGAAGACTCTCACGAAGAGTTTACTAAGAATACAACCACTATTCATGGAGATAATATGAGTTCATTGTATTTAGCTTCTAACCCTGTATTTCATGCCAGGACTAAACACATTGAGATTCAATATCACTTTCTAAGAGAGAAGGTGATTGATTAAGAGATTGAAGTCATACATACTTCAACAAAAGATCAAATTGCAGACATGTTAACCAAAAGCTTGGATGGAACAAAGCTACAAAGATTCAAAGACATGGAAGGTATAAAGAAGATAGAGAAAATCACAATTGATGATTGAGGGGGAGCTGTTGGTGTAGGACAACCATCAATTGGTGATTAGAACAAAGGGTTGAAGTAAAAAAATAAAGAAAATATCAAATTCAGAAGCATGAAGACTAGTAAATGAAGACTTCTATATACATGTACACTAAACTTGTAATTAGCTCACTTATACTTTTGTTATGGTTACGAGTTTTTACATATATGCCTATATATACAAGTTGAAAGTTAGGGCAGGTATGAGAGATGATGAAATACAAGTTGTAAGAGTCATTAGACACTTTTAGAAGTGAAGAGAATGTGTCTTATCAATTAGATGTAATGTTTTCCTGAATAGAAGAAAAATTGCACCCGATATTTTGCTTAGTGCTCCTTTTGTGTTTATCATTTTGTGAAATTCTTTTGTACAACTATGATTGGATAGTTGAGTAACATTTGTACAAATTTTCAGATCTTAATTATGATCAGGTTGAGAGAATTGAGAGTAGGAACATTTACATGTGTAAATGTGAAGAAGAGAAGACTGTAGCAGGCGTAAATTTGATTATAGTGTTTTGGTCAGTTCTCCTTCTACAATGTAAAGTTTTGAGCAATCAAGCATTCATTCCTTAAGTTGGAAGGTAAGCTACGTATGGCTAAAAGCATTTGAAATTTGGTTCGAGTTTGAGAGAACTATGCATTAGAAGTTGTAGGTGTCAAACTCGACTGTATAGAAGTATAGTTGTAGACATAGGTGAATTGTTTGGAGTAAATCTCAAGATTTAGTAAAGATTTTGAGGAAGTTTAACTTGGACAAGGTGTGCAAACACGAGTCAACACCTCATACAAAGTTTCATTGAAAACTTTAAACATTTGGTTACTCAATGAGTGAATTAAGTGCAGCAGACTTTTCTGAATAGTCACTCTCTACAGAGTTAGTGCAAAGATTGATAATATGGCATTAGTCTTCCAAAATTGGTTGAGGTTTTGAGTTTTTCTTGATATAGGGGTGGTCTAATATCAAGGATAACTTGTTCGTTTTGAGATTAAAACTCTCCATCAATTAGGATTTCAAAACAACTTCATCATGTGGCATTGAAATTTTGATCTAAGCTCGTTTAGGCCTTTGAATGCACTATCGTAGTGCATGTGCAAGAAATTTCATCCTTTTGTGCCAAATATATATATAGGTTTTGGTTTGCCAATATAAGTGCCTGAAAGTCTGGTATAGGTGTAGTAGAACTTGACTGGGTAGTTGTATTCAACTATTTGAGATACAATCATTTTTTTGCATCATGGTATTTAGTAAGTCGCCATGGCTGAAATCAATGATGTATTTCATATGTTGGCTATCGAGGACAAGTTGGATGGTACTAATTACCCATTATGGGCATATATGATGCATCATGTATTGGTAGCAAAAGGGCCATGGAATATTGTGTAGGGTATTGAAAAATGCCCTATTACTAGTGCAAATAGACTCGTTGAAAATGATGTAGATGGCTTTGAAGATAATGATCTTCAGATTTGTGTTCATGCTTTGGATCTTGTTGCACCTAATCTAGAGCAGCTTTGATGGGATGGTAGAGATGCTCAAGCACATGCATTGATAGTTTTTTCTATAAAAGGTGCCATTATCTCTCACATTCACTCTTTGAAAACAACAAAGGATGCTTAGGATACGCTTATCACTTTATAGTAGGCAAGAAATGAAGTATTTTGATGTTGATGCACCACAGTGCACTCTCCTGCTCGAGAACTCCTCGATGATATGCTTGGAGTAGAAAACCAAGCTCTTGAGGCCGCACACAGTACTTTGCACAGATGCTACAGAATACATAGAAAACACAGTACATAGAGGAGCACGAAGACAGACTTCTTAGGTCTTACAAATGCGGTCAAACTTATAGTTTGTGACTAACCATGCCACTATATGTTTTATTAAAGAACATATACAAGTAAGTGTCCGGTGGCCATTTGGTCTTTCACATGGACACTAACGGTGACAATCTCCCACTAAAGGCCAACATGGCCAAAGTAATTATGGGAGAAAAATAAAGAATGATAAAGAATACCTGAGTGTAAGTATACAACAATACCTCCCACCTGATGGGCATGTTACACAGTATAAAAGTGACTGTGTAAGATCAAGAATCAAGTAACCCCCATCAAGTGACAATAGTGTCGAAAGCTATCATGTGGTAGAGCTTTAGTCCCCATCTACAACATTATCTCGAGTGTGAACCTTCTCAAGAATAATGTGTTCAGTGGTAAGACAATTTCTAATGAAGTGATACCTCACCTCAATGTGCTTGGTCTTTGCATGATAGACCAGATTCTTAGCCAAAGCAATGTCACTCTGACTATCACTGAGCAAGCGAGGTACATGCTGATGTAAACCCATATCACAAGCAAGACGAGAAAGCCATAATGCTTCCTTACATGCCTCACTTGCTGCAACATACTCTACTTCTGTGGTGGAAATAGTAGTACATTCTTGAAGACGAGATCTCCAAGAGATAGCACCTCCAGCAAAATGAAAAATGTACCCTGATGTAGACTTACGATTGTCTACACAACTAGCATAATCAGAATCTGTGTAACCAATAATGGATGCTTTCCCTCTACCTAAGCATAGACACTTGTCCTTAGTGCCACACAGATATCGCAAAATCATCTTGACCGCTTCCCAATGTTTCTTGCCAAGATTAGACATATATCTGCTTACAACTCCCACTACAAATGCAATGTCTGGTCTCGTAGCTACCATAGCATACATGAGACTACCAACAACAGACTGATAGGGAATTCTGGTCATGAATTCCTTTTCCTCATCTGATTTGGGGCAATCATCCTTGCTCAATTTCACATATGTGGGTAAAGGTGTACTCAATGCCTTTCCACCCTGCATATTGAACCGGTCAAGTAATATGGATATGTACTCACTTTGAGACAAGTATATGCATCTTTTACTCCTATCACGAGTAGTCACATGCCAAGTATATGTTTGGCATCCCCCAAATCCTTCATATCAAATGTATGACTCAATTTCTTTTTCAGAACTGACAAATCATAAGAGAACTTCCTAGCAATCAACATATCATCGACATAAAGTATCAAGCATATCAAGCTGCCATCTTAGCATCTCTTTGTGTAGAGACAATGATCCTCATTGCTTCAAGAATAGCCTTGAGATTTCATAAAAGCATCAAAATTTTGGTACCATTGTCTAGGGAACTGTTTAAGTCCATACAAGCTCTTCTTAAGCTTACAAACTAGACTTTCCTTGCCAAGAACTACATAACCCTCTAGTAGTTCCATATAGATCTCATCTGTAAGATCTCCATGCAAGAAAGCAGTTTTCACATCCATTTGGACTAGCTCTAAGTCTTCCATTACAACGAATCCAAGCAACATGCACAGGGTAGTCATCTTGACCACTAGAGAGGAGATTTCCTTGAAATCAACACCATGTTGTTGCTTAAAACCCTTTGCAACGAGTCATGGTTTACACTATCTGATGTGAATTTCAGCTTATATATCCATTTACATGGTAAAGCTTTCCTGACCTTTGGCAAAGTTACTAAATCCCAAGTACCATTCTTGTGAATAGAATCCAACTCACTCTTCATGGAACGCTCCCACTTGACATGATCCTCTATCTGTATAGCCTCTTTGTAGCAAGAAGACTCACTGGCATCTGTTAGCATAACAAAATCTAAACCTGGAACATATCTATTAGGTGGATGTGAGACATGTGTAGACTTCTCAATGTTTGCTGAACAGGAACATGTGCAGACTGATCTGAATGGACATTCTCTTGAACATCCCTATGTGCAGCATTTTTATGCATCCTAACCGGACGACTAGCATCGTCAAACACCACTCTTCTCACTTCAACCTCCTTAATGGGTTGTTTATGCATCTTAGACTCATTGAAAATGACATCACTACTTCTGATCACTGTTTGTGTTTCAGGATTCCATAAATAATATCCAAATTGTCCTTCTTGACCATATCCAAGGAAAATGCATTTCTTTGACTTATGATCCAACTTTTGTCTAAGATTCTTGGGTATATGAACATATGCTTCACACCCAAAAACTCGAAGATGATCATAATATGGTGGCTTCCCTATCCACAACTCCTCTGCCACTTTCACACCTTTGGTAGTACTAGGTGAAAGGTTAATCACATGAACTGCAGTCAATACTACTTCTGCCCAAAAACCTTGTGAGAGGTTTGCATGATGCAAGATAGAGACTACTCTATCTTGAATAGTTCTATTCATCCTCTCAGCTATACCATTCTGTACTGGGGTATAAGGAGCTGTAAACTCTCTACGAATCCCTCTAGACTGACAGAAAAGACTGAATTCATGTGAGGTATACTCACCCCTGTTATCTGAATGTAAAGCTTTTAGCTTACTTCATTTTTTTAGTCTCAACTCAAGCAAGCCATTGTCTGAAAGTGGGGAATACCTCATCCTTCGATTTGATAGGATATACCCAATTTTTTCTAGTATCATCATGTATGAAAGTGACAAAGTAGAGAGAACCACCTAAGGACCTAGTGGGCATATGACCACACACATCTGTATGGGCGAGATCTAAAGGTTGAATTGAAGAGTCAATGTGCATTCTATGCACATTCCTGGTTTGCTTTCCTTATTGACAATGCTCACAAAATGAAAAATCGGAGAAAGATAACATAGATAAGTAGCAAGAACGAGAAAGATTTTCCATTTGGCTATGAGATATATGGCCCAAACAACCATGCCAAATACAAGCCATAGGCTGTTTAGTAACAGCTAACAAGTGTTCTTTTTGTGATACAAATAAAGGATAAAGTGAGCCAACTTTGCTTCCTTTTGCAATAACCATATTGCCCTTTGATATGAAAAAGGACTGAGCATAGAAGACCACCTTGTAACCAAGGTCATCAAGTTGACCAATTGACATCAAACTGTGTGATAACTGAAGTACATGGCATACATTATGCATAGTAAATTTTGAACCATCAATGAACTGCACAACCACATCTCCAATCCCCACAACATCGCACTGGTAAGAGTCACCAAGTCTCATGGTACCAAGAGACTTTGTTGCATAATTAGAGAACCATTCTCTGTGTGGTGTCACATGGAAAGAAGCACCATAATCTAGCAGCCAGGTGTGGGAAAGAGAATCAGCCATAAGCGTCTCAGATGGCACAATACTATCAAGTGTCAACACATCAACGCCATCAGAAATAGCATTAATTTCTTCAATATTCACAGTCGAAGTAGATGGTGCAGGTAACTGTTTAACATGCCCATCAAAGTTCTGTCCTTTACCTTTAGCATTCTTTAATGCATAACAATCTTTCTTCATATGTCCTTTCTTATGACAATAATGGCATTCGATATCCCTCTTCCTTGATTTACTTCTACCCTTATTCCGTTGACCATTCTTTTCCTTGTTCTTGCTCCTACCATGTTGCTGATTCTTTCCTTGGTATGAATCACGAACATTATATGCATCTCCACTCTGAGTGCCAACCATAAATTTTCTATGAATCTCCTCACTCAAGAGTGCTCCACATATGTCATCATAGACAATTTTACTGCCACGTGCACTATTGCTAATAGTTGTGCAAAATGTATCCCATGATGATGGCAGGGTGCATAACAGCAATATTGCTTCCATTTTGTTATCCATATCCATTTTCTGAGCCTGTAACTGGGAGAATATAGCATCAAACTCATTTAGATGAGCAGCAACACTATCTGTATCCTTCATGCGAAGGTCATACAATTTTCTCATCAGATACACTTTATTTAATGGCGTCTCTTTTTCATATGTATTGCATAACTTCTTCCAAAGCTCCTCTGCACTTTCACAGTCTAATACTATCAAGTAAACATTATCTGCTAGGTGCAAGCGAATGGTAGACTTGGCCATTTCATCTAACTCATCCCAACCATCTTCATCCATGTCAGTAGGCTTCTTTGAAATCCCATTTTGTGGCTTCCATTGCCTCCTTTGAATCAGCACATCTTTAATATGATTCTTCCATAGAGCAAAGTTTGTGCCATCAAAATTTGGGATCTCAAAATGGTCTTTGCCCTGCAAGTTATAGCTCCTCCTTGGAACACTAGCAATAGACCCTGATCCACCGGATGTGCCTGAGATCTCCGATGCCATGATGGTAGAGAACTAAATAGAATGATAATGGATCTAGAAGAGCCTCAACACCAACGAATAAGTGTATCAAGGAGTAAATCGACCACTGTATAGTTGACAAAACTAAAAATCTGGAAAACTTTTGCTAGACTATCCTCTGCAAGATGAGCATATGGCTAGTGTCAAAATATCATAAAACTCCAAGTACTGACATGTTTTCCTACATAGTGAATCACTCACTCCACCGCATATAATCAATTACCCAATAGAAGCCAACTAGGCTTATCGAGCAGCTATGAACAACTATCATACATCTCCTATGGCGAGGATGGGTAAGTCTTCCACCTGCATCACCGAAGAGACCCCGACATCTGGGTGTCTGCCAGTTAAGAAAACTTCACCACAACCCTCTTTATCAAACATAAAAGGCTTTATGCAAAGAACATAACCGCTATATCAATGACCACATGGACGTACATAAGCAATATCCACAAAAGCATACATGGTGTGTATGTGCTCAATATATGTAGTAAAATGACACTAAAGGCTGAATACAGAGCCCAAAAACTAGCCAATAACACTTGCAAGTGTCTAATAACTCTCATGTTTTAGGCTCAAAAAACCAGCATAAATTTGCAGCAGTTGCTCCCACCAAAATTGAAACCTTTCAAGAAACCTGTAGTTTTAAGAGTGTGTCTGAAAACACAGCCCCAAAGGTTGATATTTATTATCAGAGAAGTACAGAAAACACTCTTCTTGATGTTCTTGGACCTGTGTGAAGAGAACTATGTGCGGAAGTACTCCAAAAGGGCTCCAAAAGACACCCAAAAATGCTTCAAAAGTAGGCTTTGAAAGTAAAGAATGAAGCTTTGAGGGACCAAAACATGTTCAAGGTAATGTCAACCTTAGTCTTTCCCCTTCTTCAGACACCGCAAGAGTGTAGCTTAGTGGCAAGAGATTGCCATGGTTAAGCGAGCTCTAGGGGGAACAATACTGGGATGAGTGAGCTCCTAGGAAGTACCACAAACCTCTATCTTCCTTGATCCTTGAGGTCGTCCCTCACATGCAGCCAATGGCGCCAACGGTGACTTCAATGACTTGGATGACAAGGTATGCCAAGGTCTATGCCTTGGTCCCCGCCTTAGTCGAAAGCCTTAGGGGGGGTGCTCGCTTCGCTCGCACAAAAGGAACAAAGATTTTTGCATCGAAGTGCTCTAATACCAGTGAAATATTTCAATGCTGATGCACCAGAGTGCGCTCTCCAGCTCGAGAGGTCCCTGAGGATATGCTCGGAGTAGAAAATGGAGCTCTTGAGGCCGTACATAGTACTTCGCACAGATGCTGCAGAACACAAAGAAAACACAGTACACAGAGGAGCAAGATAGACTTCTTAGGTCTAACAAATGCAGTCAAACTTACACTTTGTCACTGACCATGCCACTATATGTTTTATTAAAGAACATATACAAGGAAGTGTCTGGTGGCCATTTGGCTTTTCACATGGACACTAACGGTAATAAGAAATGAGGCTCATGTTGCTTACCTCCGAAAATAGTTGGAGAGTGAGCATATGAATGAAGGAGATTCCATGGAATTTGTTTTGACAAAGATCAAAGATTTCAAGGAGTAGTTGATTTCGGCTAATGAAGTCTTGTTAAATAGTTCACTTGTGTAGGTTGTGCTTACTAGTTTATACTTGGCAACAAATGAGGCTTGTATTGTTTACCTTCGAAAATAGTTAGAGAGTGAGCATATGAATGAAGACGATTCTATGCAACGTTTTACAACAAAGATCAAAGACCTCAAGAAGTAGTGAATCATTGTTGATAAAGTGTTGCCAAATAGTTGTTAATGGCCTTCCAAATTCATATTAGAGTTTTGATTCTATGCTTTGATTTATGATGAAAGAGAATCCAAATGCCTTAACATTTGAGGAGTTAATCTCTATTTTGTTGCAAGAAGATCAGTCTAGGTAGAGGAGGTTAATTATGCATGTTGCAGATCAAGCTTTCTTAGCTAGTTAGAAGGGAAAAGAAAAATGGAGCTCATCTACTAGTAAGCATAAATCTCCTAATACCACTGAGTCAAAGAAGGAAGACAAATATGAGAAGAAAAAAGAAAAGGAGAAAGAGTAAAAATGCTCTAAAGGAAATGATCATGTCATAAAGATTTTTCAAAAACTAGCTACAAAAGAGACAAAGAAGAAAGAGGTTGGAATGGTTGTTGCAAAGGCCTCTACACCTTAAAAAGAGTCCAATAATCTTGTGAAGGATGAAGAATGGGCTGTTTTGTCCTGTAGCGACTTTAGACTAAAACAAAATTTTTAATTGGAAGGCCATACTTTCACTTCTGCGTACGCTTCCACTTCACATACCTTCACATTTTACCTGTTAATTCTTCACTTGTTCACCTAAGAGAGGGTTCACCTGAACCTTCCAAAACACTTTAAAAACACTTTTGAACCTTAGGGAAATTAAAAAAATACCTCTACAACCTGCAACCAACTTTTTGCAATTTTACCCTTTGTGGACAATTACTTGTGCACTACCTGTGCACCTTGACACCTGCACTTTGAACACTTTGACTTTGCCTCTATTGACTTTGACCTTGACCTTGTTGACTTTGATTGGTTTGACTTTGCCTCTTGACTTTGATTGTGGTTGACTTTGACTATAGTTGACTTTGACCAATATGACTTTTATGGGCTCAATAGTTGCCCACCACCTAATGTGCTCTCCGTCCCAGAGAGCCACAACCAAATCTCTGAGCAGATATGACACCATGATTCTTGTGCTACAAGATCTTCAAAAGGATACCTGAGCAGCAACCAAGTCCACCAGAAATAGGTGAGAACAAGCACTAGAGAAGAACCTAAAATTGGAATTTTTTGCATGTAAAAGAAAAGGAGGGCAATGGGAGGTTAGAAAGGAGGGGGAAGGGAGGGGTGAGGGGGCTGAGATGGATAGGGAAGGGAGGGGTAAGGATGAGGTTGGGTAGAAGGGTAAATGGAGGGTGAGGGAGTAGGAATATGGGATCTGGAGAGGGCCAAAATGACCAAACAATAGAGCTATAGAGGGTGCATATGGGAAATTATGAAACATAAGGTAAAACAAAGTGAGAATAGACCATGTGGACCATGGAGTAAAATAAAACATGTGATAAATGTGCTCAAAACATGTGGGTTTTGACCAAAAGTCAGAGAAAAGGTTTGATTTTGCAAAATTAAGTCAAAAAACGAATCCAGAAGTGGAAAAATACATGAAAATGACTCCAAGTTTGAAAAAAATGGCCATCCAAGGCACGATCCAGAGGCAAAAGGTTTGAACCATAAAAATACAAATAAAAATAAAAATTAAAAAAAAAATATATATATATATATATTTGAAAATTAAAATAAAATGAAATAATAAAAAAAATAAAATATTTCTCACTACTTTTTTTTTAGTTTTATTTTACTTTTTTAATGCACGTGGCTGGGCAAGAAAAAGAAAAAATAAAGAAAAATAATGAATAAATAAAAAATAAAATAATAAAAAATAAAATAATAAAAAATAAAAATAAAATAAAAATGAAATAATAAATAAAATGAAAAAAAAAAGATCCATTGGCAAGGGGGGGGGAGAGAGAGAGAGAGAGAGAGAGAGAGAGAGAGAGAGAGAGAGAGAGAGAGAGAGAGAGAGAGAGAGAGAGAGAGAGAGAGAGAGAGAGAGAGAGAGAGAGGGGGAGGGAGGGAGAAAGTTTTTTTTTTTTGAAAAGAATCCCAGGGGAGGCACTTTTTTTCCGAAAAAATTCCTTTGGGGGCCCTTTTTTTTGGAAAATACCCAAAATTAAAGAAAATTACAAAAAAATCCCAAAAAACCCAAAAAAATTCTGAAAAAATTCTCAGAAAATTTCCTACAGGTCTAGGCCAACTTCCTCCCTCAAAACCACAGAGAGATTCCTTTATTCCTCCAATTCGGCAAGAAAATGAAATTTGAAAAGCATCAAAATTGCTAAAAAAATTCTAAAAAATGCTTGAAAAATTCCCAAAAATTTCCAAAAATTTTACTTTTGCAAAGGTTATGAAATAGTTGCTAAATTTATAAAAACTCAAGGAACAAGCATGAAATGGATAAAGAAAACTACTAAAATTTAAGCAAAATGAAGTTTCTATATACAACCTAGATAGATTTTGCAGGTTCCAAGTGATCCATAAATCTTTAGTTGGCTTGATGATAGGCCTTGAGCCATGATCTTGATATGTTGACCCCGAGAAACTCCTCCATAATCTCCAATTTTACTGAACTTCATTGGTTTTGTCTTCTTGTTGGGCACCCTAGTCATCTGATAGGGGTACCCTAAATCCTTGAGTAAAATATTGTCTCCTCCATACTACAACTTTTGTAACTTTGTATCAGCAACTTTATAGCTTAATCTGCAAAATTTCATTTTCACTATTCCAATCTCTTCATCAAATGGAACCCTCTGTTTCCAAAGACTTGCAGGTACTCCTTCCACATCCTTGTAAGTCCGTGCACTCACTATCATAAAAATTGACATAACAGATGACATCCATACCACTATCCATAACAAAATAGCCCTTGATATAGGATTTGAAGTAGCTTCATCACTGCTACACTTAAGGGCTTCTCTTTTCTTCTCTCTTCTATGGCCTTTGACTGAGACAGTCTCACTCGAGTCAGTAACTTGAATGATGTCCTCTTTCCCTCTGAAACAAATAATTGGCCTCCTTGGCCCATTTCCAAAGTTATCCCTATGTCTAGGGTCGTAATTGTTACCTTGATTCGGTGCAACCACCATCACGTTTGCTGGTGGTAGGGCTCCTCCTTGTGTCCAATATGTTGTTGCAGGCATTCCTCTTGATTGGCATTCCTGGGCCTCATGACCAACTTTCCCGCGTAGTTGGCAAGTCACACTTAATAGAGGAAATTCACTTACTATATGACCTTGCTTACTGCACATGGTACACCAAAGTCCACACTTGATGCCACCCCCTTTGAGTTCCTGCAACTCCTGTCGCAGTTGAGCTAATTCTTCTTCTTCGGCTTTCTCCTCCTTTTGGAGCTTCAATGCCTCAATCTCCCTCCTCCACTGAGTAACAACATTCTCCTCCTCTTTGTATGGCTTATTCCTCTTTAAGCCCTCTAGCTCTTTCCTTAGTTGGATTACTAGATCCTCCATTTCCATATAATAGGGTGGTTGAGAAGAAATGGCTCCATACTATTGCCTTATCTGCTCCAGCCGTGTAGCTGTGTTGATGAACTCCTCTATGGAGGCTGTGGGCAACACTAATTCCTTGATTTTAAATTGGGTGGTCATTTGGAAGTGGCTTAGCTAACCATTTCTTAACAAAAAAATCATGTGGTGGATTTGGCAATTTAGCCATTAGTGCCTTGGCCCTAGTCACAAACTCTGGGAACTTTTCACCTGGACCCAATCTCAAATTTTCTAGTTCCTCTATGATGATCTCTGAAGTATTTCCATGCTGGAATGGAGTCCTGAAGCATCTTTCATGAAGTCCCAAGTTGTAAAATGGTTCTCAACGAATTGGCTGAACCATTTATCTGCTAACCCTTCTAATGTGGTAGGGATGAGTATCAAAAAGGCATCCTCTGTTCCCATTAAGCCTCTAGTTTTTCATAGTGCTAAAAACCTTCTAATATCGTCATCGGGATCTTCCTGAGCTAAACCTTTGAAAGAAGGAAATTTTATATTTAATCTTGATAGTAGGGTTTCCAAGTCTACCTATCCTGTCATGCTCTTTACTGATGAAGTTGACGAAACTGGACTGCAGGATCTTCTAATAGCCTTCCTTCTTGTTTGCTTGCAGGTGACCCTCAATGTTTGGGACAGGGTTGCGGTCATGGGCTATTCATAGTCCTCTTAGTATGAGATAATTGATAAGAATATTTACCTCTTAGCTCAATGAAGTAGCACTGTAGTACTGTCGACACTTGACCTCTTCTACACTTTGCACTTGGTTTCTCCTATGCTAAAATCTTCTTGGAGTCCCACCGTGCATGCCAAATTTTGTTGGGGGATTCTTCGACAAGAAGGGATTTGAGTGATTGTAGGAGAAAAGGGAAAGACAAGAAGAAAGATTAACATTGGAAGCCTCTATCGATTTGATTATAAGAAGACAAATACAATGATGATGAAAAATACAATCCAATGCTTCTGTGCAAAATCCCTCAGAGTGATCAATCACAAAATACCAAATACCCAAGGGTCTTGTTGCTGCCGGCCTTCTCTGCAGCAGACCTCCACCTTGTCCAAGCCTGCACTTGTGCACACCTTGCACCAAGCTACCAATAAGGGGGAGGGTTGGACACCTTCTGTCGGCATGCACACAACTTCAATGGGACCTTGGGATCCTTGGGATGACTAGCTTAGCACTTCTTTACACACTTCCTTAGTCACTCTTCATGCACACCTTGCACTTCACTTCTCTGTGTCGAAAGACTCAAGCTCAAAGCATGAAGTCAATTAAAGAATAAGGAAGAAATGTTTTGTACATTTATGTA
Source organism: Ceratopteris richardii (assembly GCA_020310875.1). Classification (NCBI taxonomy): domain Eukaryota; kingdom Viridiplantae; phylum Streptophyta; class Polypodiopsida; order Polypodiales; family Pteridaceae; genus Ceratopteris; species Ceratopteris richardii. Next base: position 27,422,086 of record CM035407.1, read on the forward strand.
TAATAGCTTTAGAAAAATACTTCAAAAACACTTGATGTATTGATGAGTCTATAGTCACATGTATATATAAACTCATGTATAGTCGTGATATAGAAGAGAGATGAAGAATAGATGAGAATGTGATCAATAGATTTCAGGTTGTTCAAGAGATAGATGTGTAGAGAGTTTTCTCGTGAGTTAGCAACTGGTCTTTCCTAGAATTCCCTCAGCCTGATCATGTGGATCAGGAAAACTTTTGTACACATCTAATTCAGAAGCTAATCAAGCTATGACCAAAGGTTGATGATCTAATTCTCTTCAGGTTGTGTGTATGACAAGTAGGAACATTCATATGTAGAAGTCTACAAGTGAAGTTCTCAGAATCGTGCATTTTCTTGTTCAAAGATTTGCTTGGATCTCAGTGCTCAGTGTAAAGTTTTCTATGTTTGAGAATTCAAAGTCTAAGTAAGAAGGTAAGGAAGCTTTGTTCAAAAGCATTTAGCAAAAGGGTTTAGATTCTGAGAGAAATCAACTTAAGAAGTTGACCATGTCAAAGTCATCATTTCTAGAAGGCAGTTTCTAACACAAGTTTGATCTAAGTGATCAAATTGAGAATCTAATAGTTCTTTTGAAGAACTAATGGTCATTGTGATTTCACAAAGGGAGTATGAACATGTGAATATCATTTGAATGATTAGAATCAAAGCCATATGTAGAGATCAAAGTCCATTTCTGAAGCAGACTCTTGAAGATGAAGAAAGCTTCATATAGAGAAGTATTTCCTAACGTATATGAAAGAGAATACAAAGTTTGTGTAAAGTTTGGTTTATTATTGATATAGAGGAGTTCTTAATTCAAGATAAATTAGACATTTGGAGATTAAGAGGTCTGCAGCAAGATTGGCCACAGATAACCACTAAGAATGAAAGCAATAAGAGGAAGAAGAGGAAGAAGAGAGAAGTCACACCAGAGGAGAAAGAATCCTTATTTGAGGTTCCGGAAAACGTTTAAAACGTATGAGATATAAGATAGGAGAGTCATGATAAGAATGCCTAAACATGATGCACAAGAGGGAGAGGCCTATGATAACAAAGAAACCACCAAGAAAATTGTTGTAACCATAGAAGAAGGAGAAGAAAAATGCACATATATTGCATATGACCTGATGGAGGAAGAGGAGAAAGAGTTGATAGCATTGCTAAGAGAATACAGAGATGTATTCGCTTGGAGTTACAAGGACATAAAGGTCTAGACCCTGACATATGCTCACATACGATTCCCATGACCTCAGATGCAAAGCCCTCTGCAAAAGCCATACACTTATAATGATAACTATGCTACCAAGATCAAGGAAGAGATAGATCGCTTGGTAGAAGCTAGATTTATCTATGAAATTGGGCACACTGAATGGGTATCCCCCATCGTAGTGGTGCCCAAAAAGAATGGAAATTTACATGTATGCATTAACTTGAAGAAAGTTAATGCAACCACTATTAGCGATAGTTATCTACTTCCTATCACTGAGCATCCCTTAGAAAGAGTGGCAGGCAAGGAAGTCTACAGCTTCCTTGATGGATTTTTTAGCTACAATCAGGTAGCCATTGCCCCAAAAGATAAGCATAAGATGGATTTTGCCACAGAGTGGGGCATATTTGCTTTTTTGGGTAATGCCATTTAATATCACCAATGCACCCACTACCTTTTAGTGGCTGATGTGTCACATATTTAAAGAATTCTTTAAATACATGCCATTTGGTGTCACCAATGCGTCCGCTACCTTTCAGAGACTGATGTGTCATGTATTTGGAAGTCTATGTGGATGATCTCTATGCTCATTCCAACATTAGACAAGCCCATATCCCTTAGCGGAGAGCTATCTTTGACAAATCTAGATAATATCAAGTTTGCTTGAACCTAGAAAAGTGTCTTCATGGTCAGGCAAGGCAAGATTCTAGGACACATAGTATCAAAGAATGGCATATCTATGGATGAGGAAAAAGTGAGAGCTATTATAGAGTTACCTAGGCCCAAGAATGTCAAGGAAGTACAAGCTCTCATGGGGCATTGTGGATACTATCGCCGATTCAAGCGATCATTGCAAAGCCACTGTACTCCCTTTTGACAAATTTTGAGTGGATTGATGAATGTGAGAAATCCTTCAATGAGCTTAAAAAGCGACTTTGTTCAACACCAATCTTGACCACACCAGATTGGAACAAACCCTTTCATGTTCATGTGGATGCATCAAATTATGCTATTGGGTGTGTACTTGCACAACCTACGGGTGAAGGTAATATGGATCTTTCAATTGCCTATGCTAGTAGAGAGTTGAATGAAGCTGAACGAAACTATACCACCACCAAACAAGAAGGATTAGGCATGGTATATGCTGTAAAAAAGTTAAACACTATTTGCTTGCAAATAAGTTTAAATTTTTGACTTATCATCAAGCTCTGCTGTACTTGGTAAATAAGCATTGCAATACAGGTAGATTAGTAAGATGGTTTCTCTTACTAATGGAATATGACTTTGAGGTAGTAGTGAGGAAAAGCATGACTCACTTGAGAGCACATCATCTCTCGAGGCTCACGTTCGGAGAGGCCCCACAAGGAGTATCAGATGATCTTCTTGATGCTTACTTGGTCAATTTGGAAGTTGTGCCGCAATGGGCCAAGACATTAGTGTCAGTATTGACATATGGACCTAAAGATCCAATAATGAACACTCAAGATAGGGAGGTAGTAAAAGCCCAAAAGTACCATATCATGGTAGGAAGTATGTACAAGCATACAGATCAAGGGATATAAGCTTGTTGTGTGGAAGAGGAGGAGTATGCGCAATGGTTGCAATTAGCACATCTGGGTGCCTTAGAGCAACACTACTCAAGGCAAAGAACTTTACAGACACTAAGGAGACTCGGAGTGCATTGGCCGACTACGGAAGCAAATGTCCATAATTTGTGTAAGGAATGCCGAGTCTATCGTATCAGACCATCCATGGAGCATGTTACACTATACCACGTGTCTCTAATACCAGATTGGAGCGAACCATTAGTAGCCTTTCTGAGGACGAAAACATTCCCTCAAGAGATGACATTGGCTAGATAAAGGAGCTTAGAGCAGGAGGCACTAGACTACTCACTCATTGGAAATAACTTATACAAGCGTGGTAAAGATGGTTACCTAAGACTATGTGTCCATGAGAGTGAATATCTCAAGATCTTGGAAACCGCTCACCAAGGTGTAGCATGAGGACACATTGGACCAGACCGTGTGATTAAGGCAATCCTATTTGCAGATTTGTGGTGGCCAACCCTTCACATGGATGCACATACCTATGTGAAGCGGTGTGATGTTTGTCAGCGAACTCAATATCCCATACGTAAAGATGAGATGCCTTTGAAACCTATGATGGGTGGACGTGCATTCTCTAAGTGGGGAATAGAGTTTGTAGGCCCTATTGACCCCCGAGCTAAAAGTTCACATGCTGAATACATAAATGTCACCATAGATTACCTCAGCAAGTAGGTAGAAGTAAAAACCACAACGAAGAACGACGCTCAAACGATAGCTAAGTTTTTAATTGAGAATGTGTTCACTAGATATGGGCTACCGATAGAGCTAGTAAGTGATAGAGGTACTCACTTCTTGAATGAAGTCATTGAAAATCTTCTCCAAGGTTTCTTGGTAGTACATAAGAAGTCTGCCCCCTATCATCCACAAGCTAATGGACAAGCTGAGAGCACCAATAAGATCTTATGTAATGTGCTGACAAAATTAGTGAATAATAAATGCTCTGATTGGGACAAACAACTACACCATGCTGTTTGGGCATATAGAGTTGCCTATAAAATGGTACTCCAAGCCACACCCTTTCAGATGGTATTTGACCAAAATGCAGTGCTACCATTGGACTTCTTGATACCAACACTGAAAGTAGCATAAAAACATGAGTGGACAGGGCATAAACTCTCTTCAAAGATCTTTGATCTGGAACAGCTAGGTGAAACGAGACTGAGAGCTACCACAGGGATTTATGCAGCCAACAAAAGACAAAAGGCATACTTTGATGCCCATGTGAAGGATAAAGGCTTGAAGGCCAAAGACTTAGTTTTGGTGTACACCCTGAAACAACATGCATGAAAGCTAGAGAAGTGTGGCTATGGAGCCATGATTATTAACAGAATATCAACAAGTGGGGCAGTCCAATTAGCCACCTTAGAAGGTGATATCCTACCAAGTTACATTAGTGGATGCCAAGTCAAATTATATCAAGAACCCCTCACGGAGGAAATGCTTAATTGACTTAATACTGCCAAGAAACGCAAAGAAGAAGAAAAACGAATCTGAGAAGAAGCACAGGCAAAAGCTTTGGAACACATTCGAAGAATGAAATTGAGAAGACAGGGTAGAGATCAGCTTAGGATAGATGCCTATGTAGGTCTAGGATATCACATGGCTATGTGTCAGGTCTCACGTGTAAGTTCCCATAGAATAATTGATCGACATCCTTTTGTAACCTTAGATATAGGACAAGGAAATAGTGCAAGGATTGTACGGGCCTTGATTGAATCAGGTGCAGCCAAAAGTGCTGTTAAACTTTCTTGTTGTCAAGAATTGAAATTAAGTGTCAATCCTATAGAAGCATACCTCATAGGATTGAGAGGTGTGGAAATCCCTTGCATGGGTGAGGTGGGAATTCCCCTCTACATTCAAGATGCTCTCATGACAGTTAAGGTGCTAGTGTGTCAAGACGAGGACCTCACCGAGCCTCTTATCTTGGATCAAGACGGGATCTACGATCATTCAGTCAAGCTGAACCTAAGAAGTGGACTTCTTCAGGTCTGGGTAAATTAAAATCGCATTACAATTGAAATAGGAAAGGAAGCACTCAAGGAATTAGGAAAGGCACCAACTCCTCGTTCTTCCAGGAGTACACATGAAGATGACAATGCTATTCTTGTCCAAAAATCTGTGATGCAGAGGGATGATGTTCTCGACAAAGAAGCCAAGGATACGATGAAAATCCCTTCTTTTCCAAAAGTGATAGAGACATGGCAACTAAAGGAGTACCGAACGCAAAGGAAGTAGGCGGCTTATGCTCAAGGCCAAAAGGAGAATATGAAGCAAGGTGTCTCAACCATCAAAGCAAATATGGGTACGAAAAGGCAAGCATCCTATTGGTGATAAACTAGAGTCACCGTGAAACATAGGACACTAATAGGAAGTCTCTCAAAGATTCATCTACAAAAGTAAGTTCTATTTGGGTACCCAAGAGGTCAATGAAGGCCGACCCACAATCAAGACAAATTTGGGTGCCTAAGGCTTGTTTGCGGGCTCAAATACCCTTACGAAAACCACGCACTGTGAATCAGTATTCACACACTCAAACTGCCGATACCCATAATTGTTTGGCATGCATAGTCATATATCCGTCCACATGCACGAGCAAGATCACTGGTAAATGGGTCCCTTAAAAGCCTCATTTCCAAGTAGAAATTCTTGTAGAGCCTTCTAAAGTCCCCATGAAATGAAAATGTATAGCCACACATTATATGTGGCAACTCAAATCTTGTAATAAACCCCCTGACCCCACTCTGTAAATCCACCCCACATACTAACCGCATCCATACACCATTACACCACTCTAGGTAGCACCTAGGAACCTGTCATCCACTAATCACACCTTGATTACTTCCATGCTCAGTTACCAAAGCTTGAATTCTTGAGCTGTTCATACCTAGTTAGCACACTCACTCCCAGCAAGGATAAGAAGGGGACAAGCACCTTTGTACTTCCTTCTCTTACACGAGGGAATGAACTGAAGCGTTTTAAATTAACCAACAATTTAGTAAGGGAAGCTCTAGAAATGAGAGGTATGCACATCCCCACTGAAAAAGAGACAATGATCCCAGACAATATGAAGAAAAGGAACCTAACTAAGTCAAAGGACATGGTGGCAATGACTCCATCTATAGCCATCCACCTCCGCATGTGCATGCAACACTTTGCATTCCCTACCCAAGAATGAGTTACAATGCCACCTAAGAAGATTTGGTTTAGTTTATACTTGGTAGACATGATAAACCTGAAAATCAATATGCCACATTGGATTATAGACCAGATCCATCTTGCACATCAACGCTGATACAAGAAACAAAAGTTAGTGCTCTATGGATGTTGTGCACTTACTACAATTGTTTATCGATGCCTGGGATATGATGTGCCAATTCAAAGGGCACTCATTTGGACTAGGGTGCAAGACTTTTGGCAAAGAGTATCAGCCACAGGGTTCCCATCAAAGAAAATTTGAGGAGCTGTTCAAATGCCATGTGCACAGGCTTGGGCTGCTACTCTGTCACTGGACCTGATTCCGCCACCCCAAAGGTGAGTACAACCATTCACCATCAGATTATCGAGGCACAGTGCAGAAGAACCTAATCTGATCTTCCCATCGATCCCCACAGATTTAGAGTTTCCTCAGGGCTTCATGCTTGATGATTTAACTGATGAGGAAGTAGCTAGGATAATCAATGCAACTAACTTGGAAATTGAGATAGAGCAGTTAAGTGGACAACAAACAGTCACAGATCGGCCCGACCAACCAGTGATTGTCAAAGGAGAGGAAGATGAGGAGGAGACTGAAGAAGAGGAACAAGATGAGGAGCAAGAAGGATCATATGATAAAGCGGAGCATGAATATGAGCAACACGTGATATTGGAACTCGCAGGAGCCCTAGCATACACAACACAAATAAAAAGACGGAATGATACTATCAACCTGGTCCAGGAACAACATAGACTATCCTTGGCAGCAGGGAAGGCCTTAATGAACCAGATATTTGAAGAAGAAGGTGTAGATGAGCAATTTAGAGCTTCCCTCGACATGCTTGTGGATGCATTGGGGGTGCTAGAGACTGTGCACACCACCCTGGCCCACTCTCGGAGATTTGAGTGAAGGCATGAGAGATGCCCTCCAAGATCTGGGAAGCATATACATATTATAGTATCAGAACCACATGGCACCACCTCCGCAACCACTGACAGGACACACTCCATCCAACACACTGAAGAACCCCTTGTGTCAAGTGCACCCCCATCACCACCCCTACCACCCTCCTCTCCAACTCCACCCCCCTCACCTCATACCACCACTGTCGCCCCTACTATCATTGCGATGGTCCCCACCTCCCTTAGTGAAGCACAGAATGTGAGTCAACCATCACAACTCTCACAATACGACACCACTATCACTGTAACTATTACCATGGACTATGGAGCTCTAACCATGGTCATCGGAAATCCCATTCCTCTAGTCACACTTCTAGGTGGCCCACATGCACAATTAAACACACCTTTGTACACCTTCACTACCATCACCACACCTGCCATTCCCATGTATATGGTAACTCCAATGATCGCATCCCATGCACGACCACATGTACATATCACCCACATTTGCACCTCTCCCTCCCCCCATATTCCCACAATCTCCCATTCCCCCACCACCCACTTCACCATTCTCAAGCACAAAACCCACCATCCCTTTCCCTTTTCCCTACCCCCTGCATTCCAAACCTTCCCAGCGTCCACCCCTGTAAATAATATATTCAATACTTTATATCAATGTGTGTCTTAGTTACAACAAAATTACCAGCATTTAGATACTCAGAATACGAACCTGTTTAGAGTCCATGAGACACTACAAGAACGACTCACAAACATGGAGAAAAACAAGCAGCAACTACAACATGATTATGATACTTTGCAGAGACAATGTGAGGAATTGGTGGCCACTCCCCCTCAACTAGATTCACAAGCACAACTCCTCAAGGAAATGATATGCGTCCAACAAGCAGACAATCTCAAAATCCATCGCAACCTCGCATTACTAAGGAAACACATGTCAGTAGCACTAGAAGAAAACAAAAGACTACAAAGACAAACTGAAGAAAATTTAGAAGCAGTAATGGAAGGATCACCAAAAGAGATTGACCCAGAGTAGTTCAAAGCCCTCCTGTCAGCCAACATGCAGATCATATTGGACACCCATGCCAACCTACTAGAGGCATATGATGCCTTAGAAAAAGAGTGTGATGCAACCTATCTCATCATGATGGATTGGCGCTTCCGATGATCTATATGTACCATTTTGTGTATTATTAGCAGATTATAATGTTGAGATCAAACATCACACCACGAAAGAACCAAACTACGTAACCCAATTTGCCCAAGACGACATTCCGAAGAGCGCTGCACAGGGCAACACCTTTCAACCTACATGGAGAATACGGTTACTCGAAACCTATCCCAAAATGATATGCACATGGAACAATATGCCCTTGTACATTAAGTATAACCCCTACTATTGTCCTGTTTTTCGATGAAGATCATGGCCTGAGTCCACTTAAACAGTGAAGAACATCAAAGGATGTGACAAATGGTTGAACTATGTATATCTGGCACTGCCTCATGGCCCACCAATGGTAGAATATATGATTTCAACCATTCAACATTGGGGCATTAGGTTCAAGAATGTACCAGATGTCATGGCACAGATGTGCCTCAAAATATTCGAACTCATGCTCGTCACATTCTGAAGCTTCAAACATGTGAAAGAACCTCACCTCTTGGCCCTAGGCTTCAATGAAGGCAACCTCGACCTAGTCTATGATATGAGCACCACCCCATCCGTCAATGTTGTATATGCGTGGCATGCTCGTATCAAATATCTCCCGACGTGTTTCAAACAAACGTTTGAAGAAATGTTTATCACAGGGCTCTAGGAGTATCACTCAAACATATTCATACCCACACCCTCTCATTTGCCACATTTATTTGTTGTGGAGCAGGACTGAGGCTAGAAGAGCATCACTTGGCCACAGATGTCGTCGAATACTACATCAAATGTTTAGTTTAGCAAGGGTCTGTCAGAGACGACAGACGCTGTGGTCGGGTTCTTGCGCGCTTAGGGGTGCACACACGATGCCAAGTACATAACCTTGACTTTAAATCTATTGATAGGAGAAGATCTCTTCCTTGAATTTGCATGTGTCTCTCATGATCTTTTTACTAGGTGCTACACTTACTATGACATGAACTCTGAAAGGGAATCAAAACAATGCAAACATTTAATGCACACATTTACTTGATTGCAATTATGAAAAGTTTCATCGCAGCTAAGTTAAAGTCCAAGTTATCAAAGCGTTTGTCCATTTAGCAACGAGGAGATAAGTTTATTCTTGTGTGTATCCTCAATCACTTTTATTCCAACCTCTTGGTTATTTTCTTTTAGTAATTTCACAAATGTTTGCAAACGCAATATAAGAGCTCAATTCATTGCTTTTTTTTTTCTAATATAGAGGAAGTTTTGCATTAGCCTACTCTCCCGGACTTGAATTAAATAAAGAAAAGTACAAGAGAAGGGAGCTAGTGCCCACGGGACCTCCCAAATCCCACAAAGTAGGGGAAGCTTTTACAGAGCTTAGATGGCATTACAAAGAAGGTTAATCACCCTCTCATCACCCTCATGAGGGGCCCACTTGGGTTTAAGCTTGTTATTGATCAAAAGGAGAACTTGATGATGCCTGAAGGGGGGGGGGGGATTTCTTACAGTTAACAATCCTTTTGCCAAGGAGGAACAACGATTTCTCAATTGACCACTCTTTGGCGGAGTCACCGAAGTTGAAAGCACATCTTTCCCGCCAGATTTTCCATAGGACCTCCCCTCTGATGGCGTTCTAGAGAGTCGCGGAGCAGCCGATCGCTTCTCCCAACAGGGCTTGCTACCAACTGAGATGTTTCTGAAGTCTAATTTTCTTTCCAACCGTCTGCCAGAGTCTGTTGGAGTTGGGGCAGGTAAAGAAGATGTGTGGAACATCTTCGATAGACCGGTAGCAGCGTTTGCACCAGGGAGGAATCCCACAAAGTTTGCTAGCCTTAAGGTTGGTCCAAATTCCATGATGAAGAATTTGCCACAAGAGGACATACTTTTTGATTTCTATGAGGGGGTACCAGATAGCCATGAACTTCATGTCCCACCGAAGCCGCGTCCATGACATGCACCACTTCTTGTTGAGGTTAACCTGATAGTCAATCATTTCTTTGATGTTCGGGATTTTTGAAAGGCTATTCCCATTGTTCCATTTGAGACCAAATGAGCTCGATGTGTCGTGTCCCATGAGAAGGCGAGTTTTGTGTCGATCCCAGGCGAGACATCTGCTTTGCAAAGTGTTCCATTCTTCGTACGAAATGTTGACTCAAGGGTCAATATCCTCGAAGTTGATCCAGCGGTTGGTGTCTTGTTTCCAGAGATGTTTCCATTTTTTGAAGCCTTTGTTCCATAACTTCTTGGCATTTTAAATGTTCCAAGATTCCACACTCCGGATGCCATGGATCAGAAACTAGATAGAGTCGTTTTGTCTGATATCGACATCCCACTTCCAGTCTTCACTAATTCTTGTGTAGATTTTGACTTTATTCCAACTCTTCCATAGGGAGCACACAAGATTAGAGCCTTTCAGGAAGACGGGGATCGGGGAAAACAGCAAGGTCAAGAGGTCGAGATTCTTCCAATTTGGGAAACCCATGAGAGCCAACTGGTTCTTGTTTCTAAAGATCAACTTGGCCCACAAGGCCTCCCTGTTGCACCAAGCCTTAATGATCCATTTGGCTGCCAGTTTGTTAGCCATGCACCCGATGTCCAGGATATCGAGACCCCCACTATCTCTATGGCTGGTGTAGATGGACCACTTGATTTTAGGCACCCCCCTTCTATTGTGGTCGCCCGTCCAAAGGAAGTTTCTACAAATACTATCCAATTTGAGAAGCGGAGCCTTTAAAAGCAGGCTATCTTGTTGGCATGCGTGCAGTAGTCATCAAAACAAAATACAATAGAGTCCATACGTGGTTACCAGAATTTGTGAAGTTTACTCTACTGACTTAGAAGAATATCTCCAAGAACAATGCATATCGTTTCCAATAAGTGTGAAACACTTCCGTCTCTCGTGACATGCATTTAGGAACAATAAATGGAAGTTTATTCCGTTAATGAAAGACATATGTTCTCAGCAACAAAACATCCATGTTAACTAGTCACTATTCCAAGCCATTGAAATGTGATGCATACTAATTCTAAATTTACATTCTTTGTTCACAATAAAGAACTTTTAAAAGTACCAGTTTTCCATAAAACATTATTGTACATGTAACCTCAGTGCTAAAACGCTGCTCCCTATGAGCTTATGTGAAGCTCAAAACATTTAGCGTTGGTTTCAGCAAGAAAATTAGAAACTCTTAAGAAATAATACTAAAAAAAAAAACAAAGTTTGGAAAAATAAACCTGTAACTTACAAATGCGAGCATCAAGGAGAAGCTACTTCTTCGTTTTCCCAAACAAAAAAAAAATCCCTTTTTACAACAACTTTACCATATGTTCTTCTGCGAATGAGAAATGTTAGATGCAGGCATTCGCTATGAACATCAGTAATGAATAGACTTCTGACACTCCGACACATTTTTTGTAGACTCATCATACGTATCATTCGAGTTTGGAGTTTCATATTTCCATCTCTGTACGACCATCGCTGATTCAAACAAATCTCACATATCTATAGCACAGCATAGAAATAATATTATGATTCCTTTCGTTCTATAGCTCAGTTTCTTTACTCACTCTCTGTCATCCATAGGTCTCACAACTCTGCGCGCGATGGAAGTTTCTGACAGGTTGTATAGCGTGTCAAAACCCCAATGATGCGATCCCACCTGTCCTCTTTCCCTCTCTACAGCTGATGAGCTGAATTTTGACGTTCCTCAAGAATAGCAGAGATTTCTGGAGGTAAAAAATGCGAGTCCAACTGATGGAATCAAACTTTGATATTTCTTAGCTACGAGGTCATCCACAATCTCTTGTTTTCTTCACTACAACCATGCAATCCATGGAAGTGTTGAAGATAGCAAGTACTCTGAAAGGTGAAGAAGCACATCCTAGGAATGATCCATGGAGATAAAATCTCCACGACAATGCAAGAGAGGGGGGAGTGTTGGCTGCAGTCAAGGCATCTCAAGACAAGGGAGCCGGCATAAGGAATCAGAGCAAAGAGAAGGACCAAGCAGGCAAAGCAGTCAAAGAAGATCCGGTAAGTAGGCCATTCAATTTTTCTAACCTAATCTCTTTTTAACAATGATTTTCATCACTACATGAACATTGTAAATACCCTTTTTGGTAGATTTGTCTCCATTCTCTTTAAGCCGATGAGTCCTTGAGATTCAAGAGTACTAGAAGTACCTATGTACCAATTTTCATAATTTTTAGAGCTCTTTTGAGCCTCCAAAATAGCTTAGGAACCTAATTTTTAACTAGGCCGGACATTAGGTCTGGACAAGGCCACTAGCTAGTCAAAAGCTATAAAAGGAGCTAGAGAGCTCATTTTTGGGGAGAAAAAATTATACTTTGAATTAAAGAAGCGTGATTGTAATTGTGTTTGGATCTTAATCAAAGCTTCCATTGTCTCACTCTTTGTTCTTACGTGTGTGCGTGTGTGTGTGTGCATGCTTATGAGCTTCTCCATCACCACTTGTGCACATCACTTGCTCGAGGTCTTCATACCAACCTCATGTCTTCCCAGATTGATATTAAAGGAGGTGCTTCTCATCACTGAGCTATAGTAAATCCATCTAGAACCAATTTACCTTCATAGAATCCTTTTTTTGCACTAGCTCCCAAGTGTCATTCTCCTTGAGTGCTTTAATTTCTTCATCCATAGCTTCCTTCCATTCTGCCTTGGTCTTTGCCTCTTCATATGATGAAGGCTCTTCAATTGGTAAATCTTTAGCAAGATAAATGGAATGCTTGGTAACTAGAGAAGTGTCATACCCATATCTGATTGGCTTCTTGCTCTCCCTTTGTGATCTTCTAATTGCTTGGTTGGATGATTCAGGCATGTCCTCTAACTTCTTCATCTTGGCCTTGCCTTTTGATTTCCATGCTTTGAATTCTTCTAGGTTGATGAGGTCCTCATCATCTGATTTGATGTCTTCAATCTGGTTTGGCTCTTCCTTGGTGAGGCTTGGAAACTCCTCTTCCAAGTCATAAGGTAATTTTACTTTCCTACATCCACTTTCAAACCAAGAGTCATTCTCATCAAACACAACATCTCTACTGATTATAAAACCTTTGTTGGATGGATTATAGAATCTGTATCCTTTCTCATTCAAATCATACCCTATGAAGATGCACTTCTCTGCCTTAGGGTCTAGCTTACCTCTGATTTGAGATGGGATATGCACATATGCAACACATCCAAAAATCTTGCAACGATCAAGTGATGGCCTTCTACCATGCCATGCTTCATATGGGGTCATCCCATCAAGTTACTTGGATGGAAACTTGTTAACAAGATAAGTGGAAGTAGATATACCCTCTACCCACAAATAATTAGGTAACTTTTTCTGATTTAGCATTGACCTAGTTGTTTCAACCATCAACCTATTTCTCCTCTCTACCACCCCATTTTGCTCAAGGGTATACCTTGTTGTAATTTCCCTTTTGATTCTTCTATCCTCCAAGAATGCATCAAATTCATTTGAGAAGTAATCATCTCCTCCATCTCACCTTAGTCTCTTTAGACTTCTTCCTATTTGGTTTTCCACAAGTGCAAGATACTTCTTAAAGCAATTGAACACTTCATCTTTGTGCTTCATAAAATATAAGATAGTCCACCTACTGAAATCATCAATGAAAGATACATAATACCTTGATCTAGAAATTGAGGGATCCTTACTTGGTCCCCACACATCTATGTGGACAAGCTCCAAGTAATCTTCATGCATGTAGCCTTTCTTTGAGAAGGGTAACTGGTGTAGCTCAGTGATGAGTAGCACCTCCTTTAATGTCAATCCGGGAAGACGTGAGTATGGTATGAAGACCTCGAGCAAGTGGAGGCACAAGTGCGTGAGTGAGAAGCACACAAACATGCACACACATATACACACACGCGCACACACGGCAAGACAAAGAGTGAGAAGCAATGGAGTTCTTAGATTACTTTCAAAAAGCTCTTACAAGTTCATTTCAATTACAAGCTAACCTCAAAAATGAGCTCTCTAGCTCTTTTTATAGTTTTTGACTAGGTTTTGGCCCTGTCCAGACCTAGTGTCCGGCCTAGTTAAAAATTAGGTTCCAGGGCCAATTTGAGGGCTTAAACGGAGTCTAAAAAATACGGAAATTGATATGTAGGTACTTCTAAGGCTCCTCAAGCTCAAGGACTCCTTGGCTTGCACAAAATGGAGCTACAAAAATATGAAATGGTATTTACAATGATTGTTAGTGATAAGAATCACTGTTATAAAGATGTTGATTTGGAAAAATTTGCAGGGCCTATCTGCTAGATTTGCGTCGACTGCTTTGTCTACTTACTCCTTCACCTCGCTCTGACTCTCTCCGCTGGCTTCCTTGTCTAGTCAGTCCTTGGGTGCCCATACTGCTCTCAACACCGCCCCCTCTCTCGCGTCTGTCGTCCCTGACAGACCCTTGTTGCTGGGAGTGTTGGATGTAATATTCCACAACCTGAGTGGCAAGCTGATGTTCTTGTATGCGTAGTCCTCTGGCCAAATCTGTCATCATACGATCCCAATCAATTGGTCCTGGAATGTCCGGATGTGGCAGACGTAACTGATCTGCATGGATCGCTTGTTCTACTGCGAATAGGTGTAGCAAATGTGTGGGTCTGGGAATGAAAATTTCCGAATGATATTCCCAGAATCCCGTAGAGAACATTTCCTCAAATGTCTGCTTGAAGCATGCGGGTAAGTACTTTATTCGTGCATGCCAAGCAAAGATTATAGTGACCGAGGGGGTCTGGCTCATGTCGTAGACTAAATCCTTGTTACCTTGAGAGAATCCAGGGGCAGAGATGTATGGAGCTTGTACATTCCGAAAGGTTTTGAAGACAATGGTCATGAGCTCGAATATCTTCATACACATTTTCGCTGCTATGTCGGGTACATTATTTAGACGTGTAGATCAGTGCCGAATTGTTGATATCATGTAGGCTACAGTTGGGGTCCCTCGAGGTGGAGCAAAATATGGATAGTTAACCCAAGCCGAGCATTCTTTATTGTTGCGTACCTTGATTGCAAATGCTTGCCAGGATCTGCGACGTACCACTGGGCAATAGCATGGATTATACTTGATATATAGTGGCATGGTTGCCCAGGTGCTCATCATCTCTAGGTAATCGGTTAGTAGACGTGCACGCCAATTAGGTTGGAAGATCGAGCCAGCACGTGCATCTGTCGGTAAATCCCCTAGCTCAAATTGAGTGGCGAATGTGGGCTCCTTCCCTATATGTCTCTTGACTTCTGCATTATAATCATGTAGCAAGACAAAATACGGCATGTATTGCGACTCTGATGTTGTGATTAACCGTTGATGGGATAGATTTTGAAAGTAAGAAGACCGAAGGACAGTTTCTTCCAGATTTGTGAGAGATTGCATTTGCACGGCCACACGATCATCATGTGTCTTACCCACTTTCTCGACCCTTTTGACCCAATCTGGAACTTGAATTTCTAAAGTGTCTTGTCCTTCCCCTGTAGTTCGACCACCGGGTGTCGGCATCGGCTCATATG
The DNA here is from genome assembly GCA_020310875.1 of Ceratopteris richardii. Taxonomy (NCBI): domain Eukaryota; kingdom Viridiplantae; phylum Streptophyta; class Polypodiopsida; order Polypodiales; family Pteridaceae; genus Ceratopteris; species Ceratopteris richardii. The sequence goes on from CM035407.1 coordinate 27,437,697, forward strand.
GCTCTTCATAGCTGTCATCGACGGGGATTTCCACCACTGTTTCAGGTTCTGGTTCTTCGGTTGGCGAGGGTGGCCTTTCATATGGTAAGAGACGCGCTTGGAGTTCGGTCACCTGTTTCCGGAGGGTCTCTAATTCTTCTGGAGAGTGTTGCAAGACTACCGGCTCCTGTTGAGCTGTGGGGACACTGGCTATCTGTTTCTTTAGGTCTGCACATTCAGTCTCTAACTTTTCATATGACTCCAAGAAATTTGCATGCTCCTCAAGTAAGATGCGAATGTCTTCCGATGGGACTGCTCTATATCTGGTAGGGCTAATGGTTGCTCCTACAGCTCCTTCCATAGCCGCTTCAAAGTTGTCTTGGTTTGGTTGTTGAAGTCTCTTGTTCTCTTCTAGTGCTGCTGCCATATGCTTCCTTAATAGCCCAAGGTTGCGTCTGAGTGTAGCATTAGATATCATTTGTGCTTGGAGCACTGTTTCTAATTCCTTGACTGCTTGATCATCTATTGTTGATGTCTTTGATTCCAATTCGGAGTGAGCCTGCTGTAAGGTGGTATGCTCGGTGGAGCGTTTGGTAATTAGCTTCAAGAGTGGTGACTCTAGCTTGCAGACCTTGAGATTCTGCCTGGAGGGCCGTAGTGCGTTGTTCCAATTGATGGTATTCTTGTTGTAGTTGATGTGCACACTGAAGTAATGTGTTGAACGTGCTATTTACATTATGAGATGCAAGGGGAAAAGTTTGAAGTGCAGGGGAGGTGGGATTGGGTAGGGGGGTAGTGAATGCTGTGTGTGCCAATGATGTGAGTGGTGAGGTGGGGGGTAAGGGAGGGGGAGATGGTGGAATCGTGGGGAGAGGTGCTCTGGTTGGTGAAATGTCCATTGGGTCAGACAAAGTGGTGTGTATAGGGGCTACCATGTAGGTGGGTATGGTAGGTGAAGTGAGTGTGGTGTTCGTGTAAATTGATGTCGTTGCGAACATCGGGGAAATGTGCCTCTGAAACATTGGAGAGCGGATGAACTGCTCCACAAAGGACGGGTATTGGGGTGGTGAGGTCAGGTTGAAAGAGGGGTAGGGGCTAGATGGGAAGTGAGGGTCATGGAATGGAGGTACCCGTAGTGGGGAATAGGCTGGGAAACACAGGGTGCCTTCGGTGGGTGCTGGGTTTCCAACGACACTTGGAATTATGGGATGGACAGTTATGGGTTCAGAGGATAGAAGGGATGAAGTGTACAAGGGATTGGTGACGAAGGAGAAGAGGGTGTCTTGTGAGGTGGGTTCTCGAAATGAGAATGATTTGAATGAGGATGGGTTATAAGTGAAGGTAGAGGTGATGACTGTCGTTTCTTCCATGGTGGGAGGTGGTGGTGGGGGTGGAGAAGGTGGTGATGGAGGATGCTGGGGTGAGATGGGTGATGTCTGAACGAAGGTTTCGGCAGAGAGGTCAGTGGTGGTTGTGGGGGTAGCTGTTGTTTCAATGGGCACTTCTTGTTCTGTGACGGGTATCCTGATAGTCTTACCTGCTCGTGGTAATGTGTCAACTCTACGTTTGTCATACCTCACGGACTGGCGGACTGCAGTGTGGACAGCCTCCGGAACTCCTAAAGATTCTGACACTAATTTGAGGGTGTCAATGAAATGTTGGTCCACCCCCTCATCTGATAGCATTTCTTGCATCAAAGCTTGACCTGATACAAGAGAGAGTTGATGCCTTTCTTGTACTGCTTTGATTGTGTCGTATAACCTTCGTAGTTGAGCTGTATATGCTGGTGCACCTACAAGTTCTGGCACTTCTTGTTGCTCATCTTGATGCTCTTGATCATAATCCTCCTCATCTTCCTCCTGTTCTTCATCTCCATCATCCTCTTCATCCACTTCAACTGTGGTGACAGGTGCTTGGGAGGTTGTGGCCTGCGTTTGCACGTTTTCCGCTTGTTGTGCCTCTTCTGCCTCCAGCTCTACATCTTGTAATAATTGTTCGAAATCTTCATTAGTGAGCTCTTCCAAAGGTGCACCACTGGGAAATTCAAGATCGGTTGGGATAGGAGGGAATATCAAGGTGGAACCATCAGTGCTGCGTCTTGGAAGTCGGAGTGTGAATGGTCAGACTCTTCGGGGTGGAGGGGTGACATCTGGTGTTAGGGTGGCTCCACGTGGTTGAGCACATGGGACTTGGACAGTGCCTCTCATCTTCTTAGAAGGGGGTCCAGTGGATGTCCTGCCTCTAAACTGCTCTACACGATTCCACATTAGGGCCCGTTGAATAGGAATGTCATAAGCCAAACACCTATAAATGATTCTTGTCAAAGTAGAGCAACCATATAAAACCTGTTTCCGCGGCCATCGTTTGTGAGCTAGGCGTATCTGATCAATTATCCAGTGGGGTAAGTTGATGGTGAGGCTCTGTGTCTCTGCCAGATACAAACTAAACCAAATCTTTTTGGGCGGCATGGTGAATCTATCTTGTGCCGGGAAAGCAAAGTGTTGCATGCACATGCACCTGTATTGCAATATTAGGCGTCATGGACACCATGTCCTTGAGTTTGGTGAGACTTCGATTCTTCATGTAATCCGGTACTAGTGTTTCCTTCTCTGTAGGAATATGCATTTCGCGCATATCTAGAGCCTCTCTCACCAAGTTGTTTGATAGCCTGAACCTCTTGAGCTCATTCCCCTTTGTCAGAGATGGAATCACAAATGAGCTTGCACCTTTTGGGTTCTGGTTTGGAGTCAAGGTGTTGATGAGATAGTAGCATCGCATGAAGTCGGGCTTTGGGAGCCGTGCACTGAAATATGCATTCAATCCTGCCTTTTCCCATATCGAACGTAGACCTTCTGCATTTTGTAATTTCTCGAATTCTCTTGTAAAGAAATGGTATCTGCCTTGCTTCCCATTGAAGTCCAACTCTGATTCCCATAGGTACGTTCCTTCACCCAAGGGTCCTGCCACCTCAGTAAACCAGTGGGAAGTCTTTCCTACGGGCATGGTGTGGCCACGCGGAGGGTCCGCAATAGGTATGATTTTGATGGCCTGCAATTCTTCTGGTCTTTCATTTGTCTCAGGCAAAACGGGTAAACTGTCTAAGTCCACCACTTGCGGGCTTGTTTCTGTGTGAGAGCTAGTTCCTGCTGCCTCAGCCATGTTGAAAACTTCGCAGCTGGTTCTGTGAGAATATAAATAGCATCAAGTCGTTGGTTACTAATAGGAAGTTGAGACCGTTGTTGCGACTTAGTTACGGTCGGCAGCTCGTCTTTCCGCACCCACATTTGTTTCATCGGCTGAGTGGTTCTGCTTCGCGCGTTCTTTTGGTCTCTTGCCTGGAGAGTCTTCAGTGATTGATCTGCCCTTAGTTGCTGCCTCCTTCTGGCCTTTGGAAAAGAAGGGAGTTCCATTGTGGTTCTAACTCCTTCTTTGAGATCTTCATTCTTCTGCATCACATAGCCTTGGACAAGAACAGCATGGTCAACTTCATGTGCACCCCTGGAGGGACCAGGAGTCCGTGTCTTTTCTAGTTCCTTGAGTTCTCCATTATTTAACTCAATTGTAATTCTAGTCTGATTCACCCATACCTGAAGAATTCCACTTCTTAGGTTTAAGTTGACTGCTTGGTTATAGATCCAGTCTTGACCCAAGACAAGAGGTTCAGTGAGGTCCTCATCTTGACACACTAGTACCTTAACTGTCATTGCCTCATCATGAATATAGAGGGGAAGTTCCACCTCGCCCATGCAAGGGGTTTCCACGCCTCCCAATCCTATGAGATATGCTTCCACAGGATTGACAGTTAACTGCAACTCTTGACAGTAAGACAATTTAACAGCACTAGTGGCTGCGCCTGAGTCAATCAAGGCTCTTACAGTCCTTGCACTCTTTCCTTGTCCTATATCTAAGGTTATGAAAGGACGTCGATCAGTTATCCTATGTGAGCTAACACCTGAAACTTCACACATAGCTACGTCATATCCTTGATCTGCATATGCATCTTGCCTAGGGTGCTCTCTACCTTGTCTTCTTAATTTCAATCTCCGTATGCGCTCTAGGGCTTCTGCTTGAGCTTCTTCTCGAATTCGCTTTTCTTCCTCTTTGCATTTCTTAGCAGTGTTGAGTTGACTTAGTATTTCCTCTGTGAGAGGTTCCTGATACAACTTGACTTTGCATCCGCTAATATAGTTTGGGAGAACATCACCCTCTAAAGTGGCTAGTTGTACTGCTCCACTCGTGGAGATCCTATTGATGATCATAGGTCCGTAGCCTCTCTTCTCCAGTTTCCTCGCATGTTGCTTCAATGTGTAGACTAAAACTAAGTCGCCTGCCTTTAAACCTTTATCCTTAACGTGGGCATCAAAGTATGCCTTCTGTCGTTTCTTAGCTGCATATATCCCTGCAGCTGCTCTCAGTCTTGTTTCTCCTAATCGTTCAAGGTCAAAAAGTCTAGAGGAGAGTTCATGACCCGTCCACTCGTGCTCTTGTGCTACTTTCAATGTAGGTATTAAGAAGTCCAAAGGTAGCACAGCGTTTTGGCCAAACACCATCTGAAAGGGGGTGGCTTGGAGTACCGTCTTGTAGGCGACTCGGTATGCCCAAACAGCATGGTGTAGCTGATTGTCCCAATCAGAGCGTTTAGTGTTCACCAATTTTGTCAGTACATTGCATAAGATCTTGTTGGTGCTTTCGGCTTGTCCATTAGCTTGAGGGTGATAAGGGGCAGACTTCTTATGAACTACCAAGAATTCTTGGAGTAGATTTTCAATCACTTCGTTCAAGAAGTGAGTGCCTCTATCACTTGCAAGCTCTATAGGTAGCCCATATCTTGTGAATACATTCTCAAACAAGAATTTAGTAGTTGTCTGAGCGTCGTTCTTTGTCGTAGCCTTTACCTCCACCCACTTGGTGAGATAATCCGTGGCCACAATGATATATTCAGCATGTGAACCCTTAGCTAGGGGATTAATAGGGCCTACAAAGTCTATTCCCCACTTAGAGAATGCACGTCCACCCATCATAGGTTTCAGTGGCATCTCATCTTTGCGTATAGGATACTGAGTTCGCTTATAGACGTCACACTGTTTCACATAGGTATGTGCATCCATGTGAAGGGTCGGCCACCAGAAGCCCGCAAATAGTATTGCCTTGATCACCCGGTCCGGTCCAAAGTGTCCTCCTGCTACACCTTGGTGAGCAGTTTCCAAGATCTTGAGGTATTCGCTTTCATGGACACATAGTCTCAAGTAACCATCTTTACCACGTTTGTATAGATTATCACCAATAAGTGAGTAATCCTGGGCTTCTTGTTCTAAACTCCTTTTCCTAGCCAGAGTCATGTCTGAAGGGAATGTTTTCGTCCTCAGGAAGGATACTAGTGGTTCACTCCAATCTGGCACTATGGACACTTGATAAAGAGTGGCATGTTCCACCGGTAGTTTAGTGCGACAGATTGGGCATTCTTTGCACAACTTTTGGGCACCCGCTTCCATAGTTGGCCAATGCACTCCGAGTCTCCTTAGTGTCTGTAGGGTTCGTTGTTTTGAGTAGTGTTGCTCTAATGCACCTACATGTGCTAATTGCAACCACTTCGCATACTCGTCCTCTTCTACACAACAAGCCAAGATCCCTTGATCTGTGTGCTTGTACATACTTCCAGCCATGATGTGGTACTTTTGGGCTTTTACAACCTCTCTATTTTGTGTGGCTATTACTGGATGGTTAGGTCCATATGTTAACACTGGTACCAATGGCTTAGCCCACTGCGGCACCACTTCCAAATTAAACAAGTAAGCATCAGGAAGGTCATCTGACACTCCTTGTGGGGCTTCTCCAGATGTGAGCCTAGAGAGATGATCTGCTCTCAAATGAGTCCTCCCTTTCCTTACCACAACCTCAAAATCATATTCCATTAGCAAGAGAAACCACCTTACTAATCTTCCTGTGTTGCATGGCTTGTTCACCAAGTACAACAATGCCTGATGGTCAGTAAAAAATTTAAACTTATTTGCAAGCAAATAATGTCTAAACTTTTTAACTGCATATACCATGCCTAAGCCTTCTCTCTCAGTAGTGGTGTAATTTCGTTCAGCTGCATTCAATTGTCTACTAGCGTAGGCAATTGGAAGATCCATATTACCTTCACCCGTAGGTTGTGCGAGTACACATCCAATAGCATAATTGGATGCATCCATGTGAACATGGAATGGCTTGTTCCAATCTGGTGTGGTTAAGATTGGTGCTGAACATAATCGCCGTTTAAGCTCATTGAAGGAATTCTCACATTCCTCAGTCCACTCAAAGTTTGTCAGAAGTCCGTACATGGGCTTTGCAATGACAGCATACATGTGAATGAACCGGCGGTAGTAACCACAATGTCCCATGAAAGCTTGTACTTCCTTGACATTCCTTGGCCTAGGTAGCTCTGCTATGGCTTACCAATGCCAGTCTACCTATCTCCTCTTTGATCTTGGCAGCGTAATTATCGTTATATGTATAGGGCTTTTGCTTAGAGGGTTTAGCATCTGAGGTCATGGGGATAGTGTGTGAGCATATGTCAGGGTCAACACCTTTCAAATGCTTGTAACTCCAAGCGAATACATCTCTGTATTCTCTTAGCAAGGCTATTAACACATGCTCTTCTTCCTCTGTTAGGTCATGGCCTATGTACGTGCATCTCTCCTCTCCTTCTTCTAGGGCCACTACTATTTTCTTGGTGGTTTCTTTGTTATCATAGGCCTCTCCTAATTGTGCCTCTCGTTTAGGCATTCTTATCATGACTCTCCTGTCGTCTATCTCATACTTCTTAAAATTTTCTGGGACCTCAAACAAAGATTCTTCCTCTTCTGGTGAGACTTCTCTCTTCTTTCGTTCCTTTCCTTCTTCCTTCGGGGTCACATGTGTGGCTAATCTTACATCATTTGTAAGCTCTCCATGCCTCTGGGGTTGAAATTCTACTTCATGGAAGTATTCTTCATCTGATGCAAAAGGTGGGTCCATAATGATTGACTCTAGATCGGAGTCACTTGCATCCTCAAATGCGTCAGGACTAGGTTCACACTCTTCTAGAACTGCCTCTCCCATGATTGGCTCTATAGTGAAGACTGAAATGTCATAGCCATCCTCATCACAGTGAGGTGTCCATTGTTCCTCATTGATGGCTACATCCATGGTTGCTAAAATTTCTGCCCAGCCGTGAGGTTCAAATTCTTCGTCTGGAAAAACTACAGGTGCATAGGCTGGGTCTTGGATTGATCTGTGGGTTTCTTTTGCACCTACCTCTCTGGCTTTTTCTCTCTTCTCTTCGTCTACTGCTACTTTGCACATCCATAAGTGGGTGTCTTCATGCATCCAAGAGGATCCTGACCCAATGGAATGCACCGATCATGTATCATCTTTGGCTCTATGGATGGGATTCCATTGGATAGGAGGTACATCTCTATGAGAGTAATCTTTGAGATTTACTTTGGTTGTAACACCGAAGTGTTGCAAATACAAGGAGTTGGTTCCCCAGTCCTGTACCACTTGCAACTGTCGCATAAATGGTCTTCCCAAAATCATCTCATAGGCATGATTTTTGCTGAAGTCACATATAGCAAATGTATGCTCAAACTCAACACCACAAGTGGTGAGAGTTATTCCTTCTAGCAATCCTAAGGGTCTCTCAATATGACCATCGGCCATATGCAATTTCATTCTCGTTGGCCTGAGTGCTGGCTTGCCCCAACGCTTCCATAGGGAAGTGGTGGCAATTGCAACTCCTGCACCTAAGTCCAAAATTGCCTTGGTGGTGTACTCCTGGTAGGTAATGGGAAGATAGGTGTTCCCTTCTTCACCTTCACACATATCTCCTATCTTATCCAAGGGTATCTCTGGCACCATGCTATGTGATCCTACCTGGGAATGAGGTTTCACTATCGCTGGTACTTGTTTGGAGACATGTTTCCATAATTCAGGTCTAACCTTGAGTAGCTCTTCTAACTTGAGATTGCACTGCACTTTAGTGTTTTTCACTACTTCTGTGTTCCTAGGTAAGACTGAGTCCTCATTTTGTACCATGACCGTGGGTGCTCTCATACAAGTAGACTTAGCTTCCCATGGGCCTGTGAAGTGGGGTAATTCTTGTAGAGAGTTAGACTCAAAGTCTAGTCTGTCCTGAGAGTGGGTGCTCTCCTGCTCCTCATAAATGGATGGGATGTCTTGTGGGAATTGGTCGCGTGCATCATCCACAAGTTCAATAGGAGGAGGGCTTCACTCTCTTTAGCCCATTTGTCTTCTTGAATCTCGCGTAGGAATTCTGGTGTGAACCGATTCATAGAAGATGATGTGTCTGGCTCCGTAGAGTTAGGCACATAGGCTTCAGGCACATAGGCTTCCTGGGCAAGAATGCTTAATCTTTCACTTGCCTTGTCCTTGTGTTGAGAGACGGGTTCCTTTTCTGATTGTGCAATAAGCTTCTCTATTCTTTCTAACAGTCCATCAAAGTGCAACTGTGTCTTCGCTGAACTAGAGATGTTAAATAGGTGACTGGCCTCAAACATGGTCTGAGCCAATTCCACCATCTTAGCACAAATTTTGGTTCGTTCTAACTCTAGTTCTGCTCTTGGGTAACACTTTTCATGATCAGTTACATTTGGCCCTTCTTGGATTCTGGCCTGATATGCTTTAAGCATCATGTTAAGGTCCTCGGGAGTGGGATCTGCTAGGACTGATCCTACTCTAGGGGGTGGTGGTATTAGTTGAGGTGGGTTGGAAGGTGGCGGGTCAGATGGAGTTGGGAATGGTGGGGGTGGGGTAGTGTGAGAGGGAGTTTGAGATGTGAGTTCAGTTATCCTGGCCTTTGTTTCTCTGAGGCTTTCCTCGAGTTCACTCATCTTTTTTGCCCATTGCCGTTTCATTCTTTCACGACTATCTCTCCTAGCTCTAGTCCTCTTCTTTGTCATGCTCTCCGTTTCATTAACATCTGGGCTCTTATCCTGACCTACCCCTTGGTTTTGCTGCAATGCTTGAGCTCTAGTGACTACCTGTACTGGTGCAGTGGAAGTGACACTTCCTGTGGAATCTACCACTAACCCAATAACGTTAATGGGAGTGATTTTCGGCATATTGCTGGGATTCTTTGGACAATCTCGTAAGAGATGATCCTTTCCACACTCTTGGCAAAAACCCTGAATCGTCACTGACTGGGGTTGTGTAGGTGGAGGCAAGGGACAATCACGAATGAGGTGATCCCCCTGACATCTGTAGCATGGTCCTCTAGGGAAAGGGGGTCTTACCTGCCTAGGTTGAGGTCTAGGGTTGGGGTTTGCATACATGACGTTAGTGTAATCTGACTCCCAACTAGGTTCATTTGGCTCTTCACTATAGTAGGACTCACCATGTTCAGGAGATTGCATGTAGTAAGCTTGGGGACTATCAACATGTGTAGAATCGAAGCTATGGTCACTGGGATCACTTTCTGAAAGCACTGGTGTTACAGGGACTATAGCTCTATTCAGGTTTTCTTCTGCAACAACATACTTTACCGGAATCACATTAGCTGGAGCTGGGGGTTGTTGTGCTAGCACAGGCTGAGGCCTTTGTTGGTTTTGGTAGGGTTGGTAGGTTTGTTGAGGCCTAGCATACTGCTGAGGTGGGTACTGGTTCTGGTACCTTCCTTGTTGAGGGTATGGTTGTGGGTACGTCTGCCTAACGGTCTGCTTATTGTAGGGACAGTCTTGCGCGGTGTGATTGGTGTATCTTCGTTCTATGGTGCAGTACTGGCTACTAGGATTAACTTGGGGTTGAGCCATAATGGGAAATACATTCGCCATGTGGTCGCCACCACAAGTCTAGCACCTTTTCATAGGGGCAAACCTTGGGATTTGTTTGTTAGTGACACCTAATTTCTGAGCTACTTTCTCTGCAAGTTCCTCGATTGATGTGGATTGCGTGGAAGAGAGGTTAGAGGCACTATCCGAATCTTTGTATATCTTGGAAAGCTCTAACTCCTCCCCTAGGTTATCCTCAATATCAATGCACATGCGTACACAATCTTCTATGGTCCTAGGGTCCTTCAAGTACACATAAGATCTCAATTTGGTACTTAGCAATCCATCCAAGAATAAAGCCACTTGCTTGACTGGTGTGGGTAGCTCCGAAACATGGCATCTTTCTAAGTATTGCCTAAATCTTCTTCCTGCAAGTCTCACGGTTTCTTGAGGGGTTTGCTTGAAGCTGTGAATCAGCGAGGAGGTATTATGCCTTATGCCACTCTTAGAGAATTCGATCTATTCACGCAGTACAATGCCTTTGGTCTATGCTCCTGAACTGTCTCTCATTTAGGGGCTGAAACCATGTTAGGGCAGTGTTCCTGAGGGCCAGACCAAAGGCATTGTACTGCGTGAATAGATCCTCCACTTGTTCAGCTCTCAGGACTTGCCTAAACTCAGCTACATGATCGTATGGATCTCCAGTGCCATCGAGGTAGTTCTTCATGGACTTAACTAGCTGAGTCGGTCTCAAAGTCCTTGTGTGCTCTCTAGGTCGTGGTAGAGGGAACTCATCTGCATTTCTTTGATTCCTGTGAGCTCTAAGTATCTCAGGTTCTACTCTATTTGTTTCCGTCCTCGTTCTTTCTCTGCCCACTGGGTTGGCAAAGCTGACTTCTGGTCTATCTCTACTTCTGTCTCTTTGCATTCCATGAGCTTGGGATGTTCCAGCTCCAGGGTGACCATAGGATACATTCGATCTTGGTTGGGGGAAAACGAATTCACCCTTCCAAGTGTAAGCATGCCTATCATTTTCTGTCACCACAAAGATCCTCTCCGAAGCGTGATCTAAGTAGGTCACTCTACTTGGGCTATCAGGATCCTTAAACTCATAGTTCATGATTGTTCCTATATCAATTGGCCGATCAGGTTTGTACCTCCAAAAGGCTTTGTCAGTTTCTCGATTGAGGAGCAAATCTATGCTCTTATTATCCTGGGGAATCCACTCTGGTGTGATAATCCTAGTGAGAACCGATTTACCTCGAGGGGTTCTAGGTTCTGCACCCATGTTTCCTTGCTCCAGGTCACTTAAGTCTGCTTCTGGGATCACATTTCCAAATTCGTCCGTCCTATCTGGGTGACTCGTGACTACGTATATGGTTCCTTCTTTGTCCAAGTATGCTCCATTTTCGAACTTGACAGCTGGGTGCTCTAGTCCAATGGATTGATCAGGATTCTTAATCTGCACCACAGATCTTCCTAGGCCGTCCTCATAGATGCTGGCACCTAATCAGTTGGTCCTAAGGTATTCCAACTGCGTTTTGTAAGGGCCTTCTACCCTATGCAAGTATGGCACTCCTGAACTTCCTGTAGGTCTCTCCATACCTTGAGACATCTCGGATTCACTAGTCTCAGAACTTGGGTAGTATGAGTGGTGGCTCAACTGCTGGGCCCACGACCTAGCAGTGTGGTTGACACTAGCCTCTGAAGACCTAAGGCTTTGTCTATCCCTTACTAGATGTCGCCCTGATCTAAGGTTCATAAGCCTAATTGAATAACCCAAATTTGCCCAAGTACAACCTCGTTGCAGAGTCCTTTTGTATCAGTTACTTGATTCTTTTTAGTTGATTCCCGTGTTAAAATTCTTGTCTGATATCACGTCGCACGGTATATTTGAGTGTAGTTCCGCACTTACAGTTGATCGTTCCACGTTAAGTTCTTTTCCTTTAAAGTTCTCGATAGTACAAAGATTATGTCCTTAGCTTGAACTTGAGAGTTTAGGTCTGCTTCAACTTGATAATTGCCTATCGTCGCCCTAACTTACTCCTACCTCTAGTCGTTCTTAGCCTAAGCTAGGAATTGACAGAGGGGGTTGAAAGTTTCCAACCTTTTGTTTCCTGCTTGGTTGCCCTTGAATGCCCAGGAAGTGTGTTCCCAAGCTTGCACTTACACTTGCTTAGAACGCCTTTCGATGCTCTCAATAGATCTGTAGAGTTCCAAAGTTAGCTTTAAGATTTAAATTCCAAAGACAGAACCAATGATTCTTATTCCTGTAGCACAAATACTAATTTGCATAGTGATTTTTAGGAAAACCATTCTTAAGACCCCTGACTTTGATCCCCCTGGGTATGGTCAACTTCAAAATACCCTAGCTAAAAATCAACGCAATATCTTTATAAAAAACAGTTGAGGGCGTGTAGTATATGCCACGAGCTTTCCAACAAGCCCTAGAGCTCAAAAAATGGATTTCGTATGAAAACGTTATGACCGTTCAGGGTTCTAGGGTTAAGACAGGGTTCAAACAGGAGCACTGTGCAACAGGTTTTCCCAAAGTTGTTTTCCCAAGGCCCCCTTATGTGCTCTAGAGTAAAATGTTTATGCCCAAAATTAGCCCAACTCTTCAATTAAAAAACCCTAAAAAATTGGCTAAAATTGGTTGTCAATCGCGATCGACAGGGCTGTCAATCGCGATGGACAGAGTATCAATCGCGATGGACAGAGTATCAATCGCGATGGACAGAGCAGGCTGTCAGTCGCAATGGACAGGCTATCAATCGCGATGGACAGGCTATCAATCGCGATGGACAGGCAGGCTGTCAGTCGTGATGGACAGAGTATCAATCGCGATGGACAGAGTATCAATCGCGATGGACAGACAGTCGGTCAGTCGCGATGGACAGAGTATCAATCGCGATGGAAAGGCAGGCTGCCAGTCGCGATGGACAGGCTATCAATCTCGATGGACAGGCAGTCGGTCGCGATGGATAGGCTATCAATCGCGATGGACAGGCAGTCGGTCGCGATGGACAGGCTATCAGTCGCGATGGACAGGCAGGCTGTCAGTCGCGATGGACAGGCTATCAAACGCGATGGACAGGCAGTCGGTCGCGATGGACAGAGCTGTCAATCGCGATGGACAGAGCTGTCAATCGCGATGGACTGAAATTTTGCAAGATTTTCAAAAATTTTTGTGGAAATGTGGTGTGCAGGGTCTCTAGTCCACTGTGGTGCACTCAGATTTACCAAAAGATGAAAATTTCTGTCAATCGCGATCAACAGGAGTCGGCGACTGCGAGACAGTTCTGCACATTTTCGTACCTGCGCGGCGTGCTGGAGGGGATGATGATGCTGAAACCTGCAAGAAACTCCAAAAGCATGCAGAAAATAGCACACAACAGTTCGCTCTCTTGCTCTCTCTCACAAGTGAAATGAGGGAAATGAGGTGGAGAAGGTGATATAATAAAAAAACTGAAATTTTCGCGATGATGGAAGTGGAGGTGGAAGATGGTGATGATGATGATGGTGATGATGGTGGTAAGGTAAGAAAGAGAAAAATAAGAAAAGTAAAGAAATTACCTACAACGCCAACGTCTCCAATCTACGTCCTACCATCACACGCTCGTCCTCAAAGCTCGATCCCCGGCAACAGCGCCAAAATTTGGTGTAGCTCAGTGATGAGTAGCACCTCCTTTAATGTCAATCCGGGAAGACGTGAGGATGGTATGAAGACCTCGAGCAAGTGGAGGCACAAGTGCGTGAGTGAGAAGCACACAAACATGCACACACATACACACACACGCGCACACACGGCAAGACAAAGAGTGAGAAGCAATGGAGTTCTTAGATTACTTTCAAAAAGCTCTTACAAGTTCATTTCAATTACAAGCTAACCTCAAAAATGAGCTCTCTGGCTCTTTTTATAGTTTTTGACTAGGTTTTGGCCCTGTCCAGACCTAGTGTCCGGCCTAGTTAAAAATTAGGTTCCAGGGCCAATTTGAGGGCTTAAACGGAGTCTAAAAAATACGAAAATTGATATGTAGGTACTTCTAAGGCTCCTCAAGCTCAAGGACTCCTTGGCTTGCACAAAATGGAGCTACAAAAATATGAAATGGTATTTACAATGATTGTTAGTGATAAGAATCACTCTTATAAAGATGTTGATTTGGAAAAATTTGCAGGGCCTATCTGCTAGATTTGCGTCGACTGCTTTGTCTACTTACTCCTTCACCTCGCTCTGACTCTCTCCGCTGGCTTCCTTGTCTAGTCAATCCTTGGGTGCCCATACTGCTCTCAACAGTAACCTGTGAGATTTTCCAAACTGACAAGCACCATACTTATTGATCATGTGTTGCTTGGATACATTAGGTATCCCAAGCACACATTGATCTCTACATATTTGCTTTAAGGTTCTCTCACCAAGATCTCCTAATCTTTTATGCCAAATCCCAAGCTCTAATAATGTTTGATCTTTGTAATTAAAAAGTGCAATATTCCTTGTATCTTCAAGTTCAAATGTAAATAATCTACCTGTCTTTTCTAATCCATGTTGGGGATCCTCTACCTCCATATTTTTTGAACCTAACCTGCAAACCTTTTTCCAGAATCTGTCCAACACTCATCAAGTTCTTGGTAATTGTAGGTACATATAGAACCCTGCTCAACAAATTTCTATTTCCATCAGAGGTTTTAACATTTCCTGCCTTGACCACTGAATGCTTTGTGTCATCACGTGTTTGCACTTGGTGCTTTCCCTTGGGTTCCTCAAGGTCACAGAGAAGAGCTACATTGCCTGCCACATAGTTTGAACATCCTGAGTCAATGAAGAAGAGATGGTCATCATTCATTCCTGGGTCAACAGAGAACAATGAATCTGAAACTGTATCAATATGAGCAGAGGAAGCTGATGCCCAAGCATCCACTGAAAAGATTGAGCTCATCTTCACTCAGTTCAAAGAAGTATCAAGATGAATTACCTTTTTAAATAAGTAGAAATCCGAGATCAAGTGAAGATGTCACATCAAATGTCACATCAAGTAGATATGAAATCAAAAGTTCATTAAAGTACATTAAAGTGCATTAAACATCAAATTACATTAAAGCACTTAAAGCCTAAAATTAAAGCACTTAATTACTCACACATACACTAATAAGGAAACCAAAGATTTGATTCACTTTTGAAAGATGAGATACACAGTTGATTTCAAACTAGATATGAGTCATTGAGTCTTAGCATTATGAGTGAATCAAAATATATCCAAGTTGAGTTCCAATTGGATTAGATATAAAAATTGTTTGGAGTAGTGCCATTGAAGACTTTACAAGAAGAAATTTTACCTTTGGTTAAGATTTCAAGGATTAGGTTTTATTGTGGTATGGGCTAGATCTCAAAGAGGTGTATGAAAGTATATTAAAAAAGAATTGTGTAAAAGAGGTACATGGAAAAATATATGTAAGAATTATGTGTAAAAGCTATACCCGTGGCAAACCGCTTGTTACAAACGATTTTCAAATGAATTTTGAATCTAAGATTTTGAATCTAAGAATCTAAGATTTTGCTATAAGATAACTTCATTTGATTTTCTCTTTTCTACAAAGACAATGAGTGATGTTTGAAATTACCAGCCTATTTTGTTGAAATTACCAACCAATTTTGTTGTTCAAGACGTTTGAACCCCAAAGTTCTTTGTTGAACGTTTATTCATACATTGATTTTCCTTTTCAACAACGTGTTACAAGATAAATGTGAATATGAACTGAAGTGAGAAGGGTAAGACCATAAAGATGTCATTAATCTCCCATATTCAACACAACTTAAACTTGATTTTTCCCCAAGCAGTAGATTCTAAGAAACAATTTATACATGAGATTAGCCTTCCTCATGTACATACCATACTCTTGCCATTGAAGTGTAAATTTCATGCAAATGTATATAAATAGTTGCAAGGTTCTATAAATATTTCACTAAAGTCGAGGTGAAACAGCCTATTTGTGTGAGTGGTATTTCCTAGTTAGATAAGTTGACAGATCTAGTTGGCAACTGGATTCATTCACTTAGATCCAGTTAGTCTCTGGTTCAAGTTACCCAATTGCCTATAAATAGTAGAGGAGGAGATCATTCTCATTTCCAAAATCCGCGAGCAAGAGGGAGCAACATAGCACAGACAACAATGGAGCAGAGAGCTCAGAAAACCAGCAAGGCAACTCTCATGGAGAAGAAGAATGTTGGCAAGAGTACCAAGAGGTAGACAAAATCATACCACAAAAAAAGATTCCTAAAAGATTCCTTTTGTATATTTGAGTAAATAGTATGCTTTCTAGGTTTTTATTTTTCTTAGCGAATGAAATATAGATCCAATTAGGGTACAACTAGATGCCAGACATCGACTTAATGGTGTAAGTCGATGCCAGGCATCGACTTTTAGGTGCAAGTCGATGCCACGCATCGACTTTGGGGTCCAACTCGATGCCTAGCATCAACTTGCAACCTAAAGTTGATGCCTGGCATTGACTTGCACCTAAAAGTCGATGCCTGGCATCGAATTGCACCGTCAAGTCGATGCCTGGCATCGACTTAACCCTCAAGTCGATGCCTGGCATTGACCTGGAAGGTCGATGCCTGGCATCGAATGTGGCTTGAAAGTCGATGCCAGGCATCAACTTTGGGGTGCAAAGTCGATGCAAGGCATCGACTTTTAGGTGCAAGTCGATGCCAGGCATCAACTTTAGGTTGCAAGTTGATGCCAGGCATCGAGTTGGACCCCAAGTCGATGTGTTTTTCAAGGGTCCAAGTCGATGCCAAGCATCGACTTGAGGGCGCAACTTGATGCCAGGCATCGACTTGAGGGTCCAAGTTGATGTGAGGCATCGACTTGAGGGTGCAAGTAAATGCCAGGCATCAACTTACACCCTCAAGTCGATGCTTGGCATGGACTTGCACCCTCAAGTCGATGCCTGGCATCGACTTGCACACAAAGTCGATGCCTGGCATCGAGTTGCGCCGTCAAGTCGATGCTTGGCATCGACTTGGACCCTTGAAAAACACATAAATGTTTGAGCTCATATTTCCAAGCCCATTCAGGGATGCTGAGTCCAAAAGTGAGAGGCCCTTCAAGAAGCTGAAAGTGACAATGAGCTATGTGGATCAACAACGTGAAAGAGGCATTGGACACCAAGCAAAACCGAAGAAAAACATTGCATCCTTATCCTCTGAGAAGGCCAGCAATCCGGTTGTAATGTCTTCTGGTGGACAGAGTAGCATCAAAATATCTGAGGATGATGCAACTAGGAAGGAAAGGTCGAGGGACGTAGAGGTCTTAAGGATAGATCGCCCACTCCGAGACATGACAAACCTAGAGTGGTGCCTTCAATATGTGGAAGAAAAGAATGCAGTCCTACTTGTGTTTGCAGGGGCGTATGGGAGAGGAAAGATCACGACAACACAAGGTTTTCAGTATGGCCTTGTGTTCAAATTGGATTATGAAGATGAGGATTCTGACAACCTCCTTTTCTTGGTAGAGACATCGAAAGGTTTACGAAATGATATATGCAAGATGGATTTCTTGTGCCTAGAGTGCTGTGTTCCAGAGAGGCTTGCAGAGATATGCAGGGACTCATTGGAGCTCATCAAGGACTTGATGCCATGGATCCAGGGCAACATCATGCCAACACAACAGAAGATGAAAACCCCTGTAAAGGCAAGTGGTAAGCAATGCGTGCAGAAAAAGTTCTTGAAGAAAAAGAAGAGGATTGCTGATGAGGAGTCTTCTGACTTAAGCTCTAGCTCTGAGGATATAATAGTTGTACTTGGTGGGGAACAAGATGAGGGAGCACATAACTAGAAGAAAGGTTGTGAAGAAGGGGCAGTTGTTCCACCTGCCAATCAATATCATCCATAGGCCACCAATGGATCCAGTCACAGGGAGGAGGCCCCTTGAGATCAGGGAGCCACACAATTTGCACGTGCAGAATCTTAAGAAGAAAATGAAGATAAATCCTCATGCTACTGTTGTGCCTTACCTTGTCATGGTGGATCTGAATGAGTTCAGCTCTCTGGAGGAGTTCAATGAGGGCTTGTTTGAGGATTATACATATTATGTGATTGGTGGTTCACACTCTGCAGAGGCCCGCAGACAGCTAGTAAAGGAGCACCCCACCACATTCTTCTTTAGGTATGCAGAGTGCAAAATATATGTTGGTCTTACAACTGAGGAAGCCAAGCTTCTTGCTTCGGATCACAACAATGACAATGACTACAGGCAAAAAATGTCCTCCATAGAGAGAATTCAGTTCTTCCACCATGAATATGAAGATTGTCTCATGAAGGAAGCTGGAAGAATACATCCCAATCTACGAAATCAATGCCTTATTGAGGTTGGCATTGCACTGGATGAGAATAGAAAGTCTGATGCTTTGAGAAAATATGATCCATGCTTTCAACTAGCATTCAGAACAGGTGAGATCTGGGATCTACAAGATAAAATTTTCACAATGTGGGGGAACAAGGAGGTCAAGGGCCAGAAGCAACGGAAGTGGAGGCCAGACCCACAGGTTGATCTGAAGGGAAAGGGAAGGAAATTTGACCTCTCAATTGAAGAGGCTCCTAAGGACATGAAGCTGACACCATGGAGGGCCCTTCAAGGAATCAAAGATGATACATTGATTATATCAACTTTGTCAAGGGTAATCTCCAAAGAGTTAAGCCTGGAGGAAATGGTGATTGAGCTCAATAAGTATGTATGTTATTCTCAGATCCTTTTTCCCTCCTCCCATGTTTCTGGTCTAACCTAGTCTCTTTTTCATTTCTGTGACTGTAGTCATAAAGTATACATGAAGATTCAGGAGGTGATGATGAAGAGGCTGGGTTGCTTTTCTTGGAGAGAGGTCCAAGCAGACTATCCAACCACATCATCCTACAAAGCTTTATCAAAATATTTTATCCTGTTTCGTGATTGGGTAGGTTCTCTTTCAGAGAGCATGCCTGGTTTGCTATTAGACTAGATGCCTTGATTCACCTTACCAACTCGATGCTAGGCTTTTAGTAGGAACTCAATGCCTGGCATCAACTTACTACTAAATGTCGATGCCTGGCATCGACCTGGTGCCATAAGTCGATGCCTGGCATCGACTTGGGGGCATAAGTCGATGCCTGGCATCGACTTGGGGGCATAAGTCGATGCCTGGCATCGACCTGGTGGCATAAGTCGATGCCACGCATCCACTTATGCCCCCAAGTCGATGCCGGGCATCGACTTTCACTAGAAAGTGGATGCTTGGCATCGACCCGCACATGAAATCGATGCCATGCATCGATTCCTTATGTTTCATTTGGTATATTGAAGAGCTCATTTAATTGTCTTTCCACTTTATTCTGCAGAAACCAAAGAAAAGTAAGTCTGCAGAGCTAGTAGATGATTGCCCCCCTGCATTCCTAGCTCACATTCAAAGAGCAAGGCATGAGAAATCCAGACTGAAAGCCAAGGGGATTGATTTTGATGATGAACCTGATCTCAAATGTTTCTCCAATCCCCTAGACTCCCTTAGGCCTGTATATTACAATGTATTCTGTAGTGATGTAAATAATATTTGTACTGTTGTGCCTAGAAAGCATTTCTCCCTTCTTATAGAAGACATACCCTATGGATTTAGGATGTTGGGATCAGTTAATGACGATGAACCCTTCAAATACCCTCAGATTCAGAAGATGGTCACTGATTTTGCAGAGTTGACTATGTCTCCTCTTTGGAGGATAGTAATTTTCCATAGCAGAGACCAATCTTTCTCTGTTTCAACTGCTCTGAAGTCAAGATGTCATGCTATGGAGTGCCTCACGTGGTAAGTAATCTTCTTTCTATCTCCATGGCTTTAATGATGCTCTCTATCACTTATAGTTCTTGTTGGCAGGGTGAAGACAAACATCAATCACACTCCTTTGCATAGGTTTGTGAGCTCCACTGAATGCATTACAGTTGGCTCTTATGATGAAGTAAGCAAAAGGAGAGTCAGGGAGCATTGCAATGAGAATGGGATGTCAAATGTGCTCATGTTCCCAGCCTTTACCAAGAAAATTCGTCATGTAGCTGGGGACAGGACATTGGTTAACCCCTATCAGAAGCCACAAAAGCTCATAATGAGATTGCTTCAACTATTCTCCCATGATGATGACTGGGTCCTAGACCTTTTTTCGGGCATAGGTAATTTCAATTTTGAACAATTTTCATTAGCCATGATGTTCATTGGCCTCTAAGTGGTTTTCTTCTGTTTCAGGAACGACTCTGGCTTGCTCCTTAAAGATGTTCAGGCACTAGATAGCTGTGGAGAAGGATGATGCTCAAGTGAGCTTCATTAGAATGAGAATCAATGGGCTGAATGAATGCCCAGATGAAGACCAAGAGGTTGGAAGGAAGCACATTGCAGACACGGAGAGATTCCAACCGGCTTCAAGGGAGCATGTTCCCCCACTTGCAGATGAATTGGGGGACATGGCTGACCTTGAAGAGCCAATCTTGGAGCAAGAGAGGCAGGAGATTGTTCTAATGTTCCAGAGGATCCCATTATGCTTGAGCCTGAGGAAAGCTATGATCAGCTTCTATTGTAGATTCATATTATTATTGTAAAACACATGAAATGTAAAACATCATTTTAATAGAAATATAATGCCGAGTTCTGCTTCCACTTTGTGTTAAGCTTGGCTTATCTTGAGCATTTCTTTGATGAATGTGTGAATGTTTCTTAGTATAATTTTGTTGATTATAATCTTCTCTTGGGAGTGCTTTTGTGAAATTTATTTCATATGCTATGAATATGGCCCAACATTTAATGAGGATCTTAACTATACAAAGGGGATGATCTTAATTGCCTTGTTAAAATGTTCCGATTTTTGCAACACATGTTGAGGTTATAGATGTAATGAAGGAGTTTCCCCAATTCTTACTTGTACCTTCAACTCTAATCTCTTGTCAAAGATCATGATGTGGGATTCTTGATTGTGCTGAACAACTAGTTTTCAAGGCACCAAGTATTTTAACGTATCTATCTTGACTACTTGGGATATGGGATCAAGCTTCTAGTCAATATTTACAAGCAAGAACAAGTGATGCTTTCTAGATATTGTAAAATGCCCACTTTATTGCTTGATATCATGGTCTTTAGGTAGAAAGGAATAGAGAACATGGTCTTTCTTCTCCTTTGTTGTGACTCAATGCTTATTAAGAAAAGCATTCTTCACATCTAATTGACAGAATCTCCAACCTTTACATGTAGCAATGGCTATGAATGTCCTTATGGTTGTCATCTTTGCCACAGGACTATAGGCCTCATCATAATCTATACCATATGTCTGAGCATACCCTTTCACAACAAGTCTTGCTTTATACCTAGACACACTTCCATATGCATACCTCTTTGTCTTGTAGACCCATTTGCATCCATGATCTTCTGAGTATTTGGTTTAAGAACCAAATCCCATGTCTCATTCTCTATTAATGCATCATACTCTTCCTGCATAGCTTTCTCCCTATTTTCCTTACCTTTTGCCTCTTCATATGTAGAAGGGTCTTCATCTGCTTTCACCATGTAAGCATAATCTTTAGTAGTAAAAAAAGAAGTGTCATAGTTATACCTTGTAGGTTGCCATTTGTGTCTTGATGGCCTTTTGAGTTTTCCACTTCTTGAAGTTTCTAGTTCATCACATTCTAGATCAAACCTTGGCACTTCTTCAACTTCAATTTGTACTTCATTGCTCTCTTCTTCATCAAATATCTGAACCCTTGATTTACCTTTCTTTTGATTCAAAACGTCTTCATCACCTGCATGATTATTGATTGTACCTACATACCAATTACCTTTCTCATCAAATGTAACATCCTTTGATACAAGAAATTGCTTTGTGGATGGAATCCACAACCTATATCCCATCTGCTTATCATCATATCTAATGAACACATACTTTTCAGCTTTATGTTCCAATTTATGCCTTAATTGAGATGGCACATATGCATAAGCCAAACATCCAAACACTTTGGAATGATCTAAGGTAGGCCTCTTACCCCACCAAGCTTCATATGGTGTCATACCTTGCAAAGCTTTACATGGTAACCTATTAACCAAGTATGTAGCTATATTCACAACCTCAACCCACAAATAGTTTGGACAATGTTTCTCCTTCATCATTGATCTTGCAAACTCAATAAGAGTTCTATTTCTCCTTTCTACTACACCAATTTGTTGAGGAGAGTACCTGCAAGTAAATTCCCTTTTTATACATGCATTCCATAAGTAATCACTGAACTCATTAGAGAAATACTCTCCCCCTCCATCTGACCTTAGTATCTTCAACTTTTGACCTATGATTCTTTTTGCATACACATGATAATGTTTAAATGTATTGAATACCTCTTATTTATCTTTTATCACATATATAATGATCCACCCTGTAGCATCATCAACATAAATCACATAATATCTTGAACCATTAATACTGAAATCCTTTGATGGTTCCCACATATCTGTGTGTACCAACTCAAGCTTCTCTGAATACATGAAACCATGCTTAGAATATGATTGCTTATGAGCCTTACCTAATTGACATGCCTCACATTTGTATGTCATACATTGACCTGCAACATTAGGCAATCCAAGCATTGAACCATTGTTAACCATATCCTTAATACCTCTGTCATTGAAATGTCCAAGTCTTTTATGCCAAAGATCTAACTCAGAGATCTTATGTCCTCCATAAGTAAACAAGGCATGACCAACATTACCTTGAATCTTCAATGTGAAGATTCTTCCTTCTTTCTTCCCTGAAACAGTTTTTTTATACCCATTGCTAGGGTCTTCCACCAAAACTCCATCATTAGTGAACCTTACTTCATAAACATTTTTAACAATTTGCCCTACACTTATCAGATTCTTTGGAATTGTAGGAACATACAAGACCTTACTCAGGAGAGTACTTCCATCCTTGGCCTTCACTGATCCAATTGACTTCACATTGTGCTTTGTATTATCACCTGTTTGAACTACATGATTAATTACCTTATTCCCCAAATCATTCATCAAATCTATATTACCACTCAGGTGATCGCTACACCCTGAGTCAATGTAGAAACTCTTTGGTCTTCACTTTGTCTTTCACAAGTTGCATTCACAATCAAGGTTGAATCCTCCTTCTAATCTTAAGCATAATTGTAGTAGGTTTTATTGTAGGTTTGACTTTGGAATCCTTTCTTCCAAAGTAACCTCTACTACCTCTACCTATGAAATTACCTCTTTGGTTTCTACCACCCTTCCTCTTGAATTAAAATTCTGATTATATCCTCCATTATTTTGATTATTATGCCAACAATCACGAGCTAAATGATTTGTCTTACCACAAATCTAGCAAGCTTAGGATTCATCTTTATTGCTTGTGCCTCTTCCTCTACCTTTGCCACCTCCTCTTCCTCTTAAGAAGTTGGCTTGGCTAGCTGTACCTTCTTCTTCATTTAATGGTTGCTTTCCTTTGCTATTCCTCTTCTTATCCTTTGAATACATTGCTTGACTTGCACTCTTATCACCATCACCTTTGACATCCTACTCAAAGGTTAGCATGTGTCCTAGCAATTTATTTAAATCAGGAATGAAATGATCTAGTGACAATTCAGTAGACAAAATGAATGGCTTCCATTTCTCATCTCCACTCAAACCTGTGAGGATTTGCCTTACCAATTTATCCTCCTCAATATCTTCATCAACTACTCCTAATGCATCTGCAATGTCCTTCATCCTTGTTACATAATTAGAAATGGATTGAGAGGCCTTCTTCTTGAATGTGGTAAACTCTTCCCACAAAGATGCTTTCCTTAACTTTGTAGTGTTTTGGAAATACTCCTCCAAAGCATTCCATATATCACTAGCACTTTCAAGGCCTCTAATATGAGGTAACAAGTAGTCATTGACTCCCATGTAGATAATGCTCCTTGCTTGAGCATCTCTCCTCATCCACGTCTTCAAATCTGAGAGTTCATCCCTAGTTGGAACACTAGGATCTCTGAATTGTGGTTTTTTTTTCTTCACGTGTGATGTAACCTATCAGGTCTTTGCTCATGAGATGAACTTCCATCCTCATTGACCAAGCTGGATAGTTTTCTCTATCCAATTTCTCTATCTAAAGAAAATCTCCCATCCTTTCTTCACCTGTATATTGAATTCTTCAAGATTTATGAGGATTAAGTGTACCTTTACTTTGAATGAAGTTCCTTTTGATATTCTTGATAGCTTCAGGCCTCCTTCTCAAGCTTTCCCTTTAAGCTTTCACCTTTTGAACCTTCAGATGTTGATTTCTGTATGACTACGGCACTCGGGGTCCTCCTTTCTTCTATTTTGATGATTCCTACCTTGATACCACTGATGGAGAGTGTTAATCTCCAAAAGAAAAAGATATACTTGATGTTACAACACCTCTATATCAAGAATAACTCAAACCTTCACCAATTTGTCGGATCAATACCAGATTATCAAAATTTTGAACTAATTATGAAGAGAGTCACTACTCAGAAAGTTTGTTGCATATAACTCACTCATTGGCTTATCAATTGTGTAACATTTCTGATAAAACTTTGTATAAGGTATCCTCTATAGATTATGCACCTTCTTCAAGTTAAATCGTCTCAAAAGATTCAATAGATCTTGAGAAATGATCCACACAATTCACCTATATCTAAAACTCTACTTCTCTACAATCAACTTTAACACTTGTAACTTTTAATGCATAGTTCTCTCAAAGTACAACCTGTATATTCAAATGCTTTTAGCCATAGGTAGATTACCTTCCAACTTACAGAATGAGTGCTTTCTTGCTCAAAACTTTACACTGTGGAAGGAGAATTGACCAAAACATTTGCATCAAATTTTGCACTTATTACAACCTCACTTCTTCACAATTACACATGTAAATGTTCCTACTCTCAATTCTCTCAGCCTCATCACAATTAGGATCTAAAAACCTGTATAGAGTTCAATCAACTATAGACTTAGACTTCTACAAAAGCATTTCACAAAAGATTAAATATAGAAGGAGTACTCAGCAAAAGAGCGGGTGCAATTTTTCTTGCTCTTTAAAAAATTTTACATCTGAATGATGAGAGAGATCTTCTACTCTTCTAAAATGTCTAATGACTCTTACAACTTCTTATTTATTACATCTCATGTTCTCTCTTGTCATGAGGAAGGAGATAAGGAAGAGAGCTCACGCACACACTCTCACAATCAAAGAGAAGCACACACTCAGATTGAGGCAAGGAAGAGACTGATCTTCTTCTTCTTCTATTACATGAAAAGGAATGTACAAGAATGAGCTAAAAAACAAGAATACAAAAAGTGCAATATATAAAGACCAGTACATAAGGAAAAACCTAATGTCCGCGAATGAGGGAGTTGGCTGGAAACAAATGTGCCATCACTCTCAGTAGATAAATCTAATAAAGCTCAATGAAGTATCCCTGCCATATACCTGTGTGACCGTTGAACATGTCGGAGAAATGAAAAACTAGTACGTGTCATCCTGGATCATCACATGTTGAGCTTGATATCTCAAAACTCCCCCTCAAGCTCAAAACCATTTCCTGTAATCCAAGCATCTCCCGAAACTTCTTCAACTTCTCAGCTCCAAGTGCTTTGGTGAAAATACCAGCAACCTACTCATGTATTCTCACATAAAGAAGATCAATATCACCTACTAATACCTCTTTGATGAAGTGATAACGTACCTCGATATGCTTTGTTCTAGCATGAAAAACAGGGTTTCGTGCTAACTGTATGCTGCTAAAGATTATCACAATAGATAGTGATAGGCTTTTGCACTTCCACACCTAAATTTGCAAGTAACATCTCCAGCCATGATGCCTCACATGCTGCCATTGCAGCACCTCTATACTCTACCTCTTTACTCGACAAAGCAACAATGGGTTGCTTCTTGCTGCTCCATGTAATAGCTTCACCTCCACGTGAGAATAGAAAGCCACTAGTAGATCTTCTACCTGGAGTACTACGAGCCCAATCTACATCGGTGTATCCATGAACCTCCAAATCTACACCAGCTTCATAAAACAATCCATAATCCAAAGTAGCACTCACATAATGTAGATTGCACCTTAGAGCATCCAAATGTGGCTTCCTCAGAACCTGCATAAACTGACTTTCAAGTCCAACGGTGTAGCTAAGATCAGGCCTCGTAATTGTGAGATATATCAAGCTTCCCACAATTTTCTTGTACATAGTAGCATTTTCCAATGCTTCACCTGATGTAGTATCTAACTTCAAATTTTGATCTAATGGCATAGAAATTCACTTACAATCAACCATACCATACTTTTGCAGCATATTCAAGGTGTATTGCCTTTGTGACATCCATGTACCTGTTTCTATATGAATAAACTCAATGCCCAAGAAATAGCATAGCATGCCAAGATCTTTCATGTCGAATTCCTATTATAGCCACAATCATGATGCCATCATCAGCCTTCCTTGCATATAGTGAGTGATCTGCATCACACATAGAAAACCCAATGCTGATTAAGTAATCAGCAATCCTTGTATGCCATGCACGAGGGGCTTGCTTCAACCCATACAAAGCCTTCTGCAACCTGCAAACATATTCTGGATGCTTTGAATCTTCATATCCTTGTGGCTGGTCCATATATACTTCTTCCTGTAACTCACCATGTAGCAAAGCATTCTTCACATCCATCTGATGCAAAGTCCATCCTTTTGTTGTAGCTAATGCAACAAGTGTTCTGACAGTAGACATTTTAGCTACAAGGTTGAATGTTTCCTCATAATCAATGCCATATGTCTATGCATATCCTTTAGCTACCAATCGTGCTTTATACCTGCTTATGCTACCATCAGCATTATGTTTTACCTTGTAAACCCATTTGCAACCTATGGGTTTCTTTCCTTGCAGCAATTGAACCAGCTTCCATGTATCATTTCCATAAAGTGCATCCATCTCCTCATCCATAGCTTTCTCCCAATATGCAATTCCAATTGCATCTTCAAAGCAAGAAGGTTCAACATCTTGTATTACCTTTGTCATGTAGGCACAATGACAAGCCATATAACTATCATACGTGAATCGTTGCACTGAATTCCGCATCCTCCCAGATCTTCTTGGTCCTGGGTCACTTCTCCTTCTATCATCTGCATGTGCCCTTCTTACTACTGGAGTCTTCACAGAGGGTAGTCCAAGTTCCTCATCAAGACTCTTTTTTGAACTGCTTGAATCTCCATCAACATCTTCAAAGCTTGCACATTTTTTATGACCTGCAGAAAGCTTTTCTTTACCTTTCTTGGATGTATTTGATGAATTTGTTGGACTGAAATTTCCATGCAATCTTCCACTCGATGGATTTGAGTTGGAACTATTGCTTGGTGATGCTCCAGTCCACTCAAAACTTGAGATTCTGCACTTGATGTTTCAACATTTTCTTTGTCATTTGGTTCAAGATTCAGTCCTTCTTTGGCATCTGCATAGAAGCTTGACATTTCATCAAATACCACATCTCTGCTCACCTTTACCTTTCGTGTGAGTAGGTTATAACATTTGTATCCATTTTGCTCAAGGGAGTACCCAATGAAGACACACTTTTCTTCTTTTGGATCAAGCTTCGTCCTTAATTCATCTAGGACATGTACATATGCTATTTCTGCAATATGTCTATTTTTGCGTTCAGCAACACCATTCTGTTGTGGTGTGTATGTGCATGAAAAATGACGTCGAATTCCATGACTTTTTAGAAAATTGCTGAACTTATTTGACATGTATTCATCTCCGCCATCAGATCTTAATGTCTAAATATACTTCCTTGTCTGCTTTTCCACCATAGCTTTAAAATTCTGAAAGTGAGTGAATACCTCACTCTTCTCTGTCATGAAATAGACCCACATTTTCCGTGTATGGTCATCAATGAAAGTAACATAAAACCTGCAACCGCCCATAGATGTGGACTTAGCAGGACCCCAAACATCTGTATGTACTATTTCTAGCACATTCTCACTAACATGCTTGACATGCGGAAACGATGATCTTTACTGTTTACCAAATTGACATGCTACACATACCTTTTACATCTTTGCAACCTTGAAATTTGGTAGTCCATGAACAATATCCTTTGACTCCATCAATTTCAGCCTTTGCAAGTTTGCATGTCCAATCCGTTTGTGCCACATCTCTATATCAGAAATAACTCCTGCACCTTTTGCAAACATGGCTGCATTCATTTTAGGAATTTTCACATTTAAGGTGAACATCCTACCCACTTTGTTTCCTTTGGCAATAAATCTTCCATTCCATTTGTATTCTTCTACATATAACCCATCAGCATTGAACCTGACTTGTAATCCTTGGTCAACCATTTGTCCAACAAAAACGAGATTCTTTGTCATGTTTGGAACATGCAGCAATTAAACAAGATGTTTTACCTTCCCGTCCTCCATAGATAATGCTATGTTTCCTGTATGCTCGATAGGGTGTGATGTGTTATCACCTATTTCAACATATCCAGTAACTGGTAATTTTTTCAAACTACTAAACCATTCTGCATGATGGTCATGTGATTTGAAGCACCTGAATCAACATACCAGACATTATCATTCGATTTTGAAACACCAATAGACATCGTACTCATCATGTGATGTTGAACCATGAACAACTTCTCAGAATCATCTGCACTTGTGGATGCATAGTTATTCTGCTACCTTCTGTTACTTTGATTCTTCAACATGCAATCACATTCAAAGTGTCCAGGTTTACCACAATTCCAACATCCTTTATTTTCATTACCTGAATCATTTCTTTGGAATTTTTTGCGGCCTCTTTGGCTCCCCTTGCCTCGAAATTATCCTCTTCCTCCTGCATGATTCTGTTGTTGACTTTGGTCTTGGTTACTATTTCCTCTTCCACTTCCAAAACCTCTACCTCTTCCTCTTCCTCTGCCAGAGTAGAATATCTTCTCAGAACTTGGCTTTCCTTGGGAGTTTGAATCCTCACCAAGATTCGTTTCTTCAATAATCAGCAAAGATACCAAATCAACAAAATTTGGAATATTTTCCCTGGTCTGTATAGAAGTTATGAACTGCTTATATGCAGCTCCTAAACCACGAAGGCATACTTCCACGTAGCCTTTTCCCATCAGGAAATTTGGCATTCTGAATCTCAAGGCATGGAAGTTGTTCTTGTCCATCTTATCGCTCATAAGCTAACTCATTCCATCCGCGCTTGCCATTTCTGCAGCAATTCACAACACTACAAAACACTACAAGCAGCACTTCTGTTTGAACACTATTGCACTATGACGTGACAATTTGATCTCAGAAAAACACAGTTTTTGTGTATCAACAGTACACGAAATGGCTTGAAATTTTGAATCTGGAATATATGAGTGTTGCCGAACACAAGGCAAGTTATAGCTTCTAAAAATGACCTGGTTTTTCTGCGGGCCCCGTGTTACGGGCTCAAAACGAAGGTCTAGATGGCTCCGAAACTTCGATCTGACAAAAACAAGTGATCCTAAAGGGCTAACTCCCGAAAATATTTTGAGGTCTTCTACTCTTCACCGTCGCCTTCTCCACGAGCTCTCTACAGCCACGCTGGCTCTGATACCATGTCACGATGAAGGAGATAAGGAAGAGAGCTCACACACACACTCTCACAATCAAAGAGAAGCACACACTCAGATTGAGGCAACGAAGAGACTGATCTTCTTCTTCTTCTATTACATAAAAAGGAATGTACAAGAATGACCTAAAAGACAAGAATACAACAAGTGCAATATATAAAGACCAATACATAAGGAAAAATCTAATGTCCGCGAATGAGTGAGCTGGCAAGAAAAAAATGTGCCATCACTCTCGGTAGATAAATCTAATAAAGCTCAATGAAGTATCCCTGACATATACAGGCATGACCACTATACGTGTTAGAGAAACGAAAAATTGGTACGTGTCATCCTAGATCATCGCATGTTGAGCTTGATATCTCAACATCTCATACTTGCCCCGACTTTTTACTTGTATATATAGGCATATATGTATATTAAGCTCATGATCATACAAAAGGTATAAGTGAGCTAACTACAGATTAATGTACATATGTATACAAGTCTTCATTTTGTGAACATACTCTATCTTCAATCTTCAATTGTTGATCTTTTCTTCATCCTTTGACTTCAAGTCTTTATCCAAAACATCAATTGGTGGTTGAATTGCACCAACATTCAGTGTGGTGGTTTACTCACTCCAATAATTACGTAATTTGGGATGTTCCAAAATTAGAGATGATCCCGACGGTTATGCCTAAAACATAGCATTAGGTGGTCCTAATGATCTTGCCTAAATAAGAGGATTAGGCAGGCCCAATTATTGAGATAAAATAATTGTTATGCACACTATAAAATCCATTCATCTAGATCCTGTCTATATTGCCATTGAAGCTCCACAATGGGAGTGCACAGGTGGATAGTATCATCATTGTATATACATTAATGTTGGCAATCAGAGAATTTGAGTTCTCTATCTGTTTATCTGCAACATTTCTGTTAGTGTGTTTTGCTTCTCCCTACTCTGCCTGAAGATCCAATTCCGTGGAGTTATTAGCCTTGATCATTATTTCCTAATAGTATATACATACATACATACATATAGACATATATAATTACCTATATACATACTCTCTACCTCTCTCTATCTCTACATGTCTCCTATACCCTTTTTTTGCAAATTTTGATAATTTACTAGTCTTTCATTTAGGCTTGAATTTGAAAGAAAACGCACACTAGGAATTCATTATCCCCCATCTTCCAAGGGCTTAATGACAAGCGGCACTCCACAATTTTGAACCCTAGACCTCATAGTTGAGTGTCTAGAGTCTTCTGCATGTAGCAAGCATCCTCGTTGCAATTAATAATTTCTAACATTCTTAGTAAGAATAGATTTCTCTTTAACACACCAAGCACAAGAAAATTTCATAAACCACTTGAGGCTTACATATTCTATATTTTATGGACTGTCATTCTACTTTTATGCATTGCCCTATTTTTCATTGATCACCATTTTTCTGTTCAATGGAGTTTTGAACGCTAGACCTCATAGCCAAGTGTCTAGAGTCTCTTCTGCATGTAGGAGGCATCCCTGCTTCAATTAACGATTTCTAACATTATTACTAAGAATAGATTGCTCATTAACATACCAAGCATAAGAAAATTTCATAAACCGCTTGAGGCTTACATATCCTATGGTTTATGGACCGTCAATCTTCCTTTATGCATTGCAAACTAATTTTCATTGATCACCATTTTTCGTTCATGCATTGTCATGCACATTTGACATACATCGAGTTCATGCACTTTAGGTACTAGCGAGAATGGCTGATGAGAATGAGAATTTATGTTTTTTTTAATAAAGGAAGTTCGGCATTAGCCTACTCTCTCGGACTTGAATTAATTAAAGAAAAGTACAAGAGAAGGGGACTAGTGCTCACGGGACCCCCCGAATCCCACAAAGCAGGGGAGCTTTTACAGAGTTTAGATGGCATTACTAAGAAGGTTAATCACCCTCTCATCACCCTCATGTGGGGCTCACTTGGGTTTAAGCTTGTTCTTTACCCTTTTTCCTTCTTCATAATGTCAAAAATGAGAATGCAACAACCAATCCCAGCCATGAGGAAAAGGACAATCCGAGTCTTAAAGAGGTTAATGAGAATGATGCAATTAACCGTAGGGATAAGCAGGACGAGAGCCATAGTCTAAAAGATGTTATGAAATCTTGTATTTTACCGATAAAATACCTTCACGATGCAAAAGAAATTGATAGCATTCATCGTCAACTTTGCACGATAATCTTGAAAAACAAAAAATGTTGAAAATTTCTTTCAAACAAATACGATTTTGAGATATCATAAATTCTTGCTTCTTCTCTTTGACACATAACATTCATCAGGGCCTAGATTTTGAAAAAATCACAAGAACTAAGTAGTTCATTTCCGTGCTTTGTTTCACCCATGGTAAACTTGTTTGGCTTTTAATTTTCGTAAGGCTATGAAAACTTGTTGTGTTGAAATGCTTTTGGGAGTTCATGTATCTGGATTAGACCTTTATTAACCGTGATTTCTCTTACAAAGGACAATCTGAAAGCACCTCAAAGTTTGAATAAACGTAAATATTTTTTATTCAGTTGATCTTTTAAGAGAACATTAACTGACATTGAATTATGGAAAGAGCCATTTCAGATGTAGAGACAACACTTACTAGATATAAAAGGATCCTCATGCTTCTGCATGGGCTTTAGGGGCTCCATACAATCCTCCAAAAGTGGCTTTCACAGTCAGTAGTTTTGGGTCCATAGCTGTCTGATTGAACTTTACACTGAGGATAACAAGACCAATTTTCCTTAACGACAAGACTAAATTCACATTGATTTTCTGAGACCAATAAAAAATTTCAAATTTTCATGTCTTTGATGCAAATAGAGTAATCACCACACCAAATTGTGAGCAAACATATATAACAAGTAGACTTGTCGCTTGAGAACTCAAATGCGGCCATAATGGGATTGCTCTATAAATTGTCCACAGTTACCTATTTAGACTTCGGTCTCTCACAATGATGAATGAGGACCCAAGGGTTTTCTTCTTGAATGAGTTCATGAACCACCTTCTCAAGCTGAGTGATATGGTGAAACAGTCTGTTCATAGTGAAGGCGAGAGTGCCCAAAGATAGGTAGAGTGTATTACAGTAAACATCAAAGGCGGCGTTGTTTCTCTCTTCGGTAGATGAAGTATCTGGAAACATACCCACATTTCCCTCCAAAATTGCTAGTTCATGTGCGACATGCATGACGCTTTTCTCAAAAGCCTCGATGAACAAACTCTCTTGTGATGGAGGCTTGTCTGCGAATAAGTAGTGTCGGGTACCGTTTCTCTTAGTGTAATCCGTTATAGTCAGGTTTTGACTCTCCATTGATTTCTGTTCATTAACCTCATTAGTTTTGCAATCTGGAACTTGATAAGATAAAGCTGATACGCATCGTCCATTTTGTGCGTTTTGTGTTGTATATACTTGCTCTATTTTGCCTTCCAGCATTCTAGCTACCAGAAAGACAGATGGAACTACCCTCTCCTCCAACATCACCATAGTAGATCTCAGGAAGGATTGCAAAGTCCTACCGAAGGAGATGTTAGCCTCTCTACCTGCTCGCTTAATCTCTTCCAAAATTGTGACAGAAAAGTGTAACAATTCTAAAATATTTTTTTGCTCTTCTACCACCTTCATAAAATTCTTTTCAGGAAAAGGTGCAAACCAGAAGCGTGGCTCCTCGGCGGCCTCTTTGACCAATGCAGTCTGAGTGCTTAAGGATTTCCTAAGCTTCTCCTCCTTGCCTTTCAATTCTTTCATGGTCTTGCACTCGTCGAATAAATCACAGTGCTCACAATAGTAGGATTCAAAGATGGCAGATGTGAACTCTTGAAGCTTTCTGAAACCAGATATGATTTCAGGTTTCACCATAGATGCTGCCCTCCGTGGCATTACTAAAATTTCTACAAGTACAAAGCTTGCCATGCCCAAGAAGGCCTCCACTATTCGTATCACAGTGAACTCCTCATCAGAAGAATCTTTGTTTGTTCTCGCAATGATAACAATCGCACCTGTGAAAGCTGATACGGCTCCCGAATAACCTAGGATTTTGCTTTGTCTGATAAAGCTTGTAAATACAACCCATGGTACAAGAGCTATCAGTCTCAATGTTGGATAGTTGAATGTTAGCAAAACTACCATGAGTCCATAAACAGAGCCGCATACAGTACCCAGTGTCCTGAGTACAGCGACCTTGAAAGAACCTCCTTTCGCAACTCCTGTGTAACCCAGAGCCAGAGTGATATCTGCCCAGTAACCCTTCTTGTTATTAAACCAAAAGCCCATGAATCCTCCCAAAGCCATGGCTAAAGACGCTTTAAATGCTGTTCTAAGCTGCAAAGAATTTGGCGTAAAGAACTTTAGAACAAGGGCAAATTGCTGAAAACTGAATCGCTTTTTTTGTTCCTTTCCCATTGGTGGGGAAGGGTTGAAAGAGCATTTCTTGCACAGCTTTTTCTCTGTTTTTACACGTGGTACAGGTTCGGATAGAGGTTTACGTTGACTGGCAATGGGCTTAACTTTGAGACTGTTTGATATGTGCTGGTGGGTACTGCTAGGGTGTGGGCCTGGTACTTTGACTTGAGACAATGATTGGAGCTGTTGAGCTTGAAGATCAGCTGCCTGTTGAACTACTTTCACCTTCAGAATTTGGGATGTGTCGATAAACCCTGGGGGAAGATTTCGGTTTTCCGAGCATTCTAGTAATTGCAACATGCCTTGAACAAATTTCTTTATGTTAAAGAGGAAGAAATATGCTGCACCTTGGTCTGCGAAACTGAGAAGTGTTCCCATGGTAGGAGACTGCACTGAAGAATCCATATTCTGGCTATTGGACCTTACACGATTATGCATATGGGCAACCATATTCATGTTCAAACTTCCTGCAGAGACTGATCTAGGACCATCATCACTGGCCCTTTCTCCAGGGATTGTGCTAGTTTCTTCCCTCCCTGTATCACTGGATGCAACTCTATGTTCGAGTTGCTCTTTTGCTGCATTGCATATGGTTTCAAACATTTCTGAGTCGGAGCATGAGAAGTTACTATCTGCATCATCTTGCTGTGGGGTATGTCCATATGAATGAGGATCATCATCGGTCTCACATGTTTCTATGTGATCATGAATAAACTGGAACTCTTCTGCATTCAATGCATAACCGCCCTGCTGGTGCATATAGGATAGAGCTTCATTAAAGCTTGATAAAACCTCATTTCCCTCATCGGTGATTAATGCATGACTTGCAGGAGAGCGGTGATTGATGTTTGTACTAATGTGTTTTAGTGCAAGGCTTACCCAGTCACTCACATAAAGTAAAGAGTCTTTCATGACATGGCTAATAAGCTTTCTCTGTTTAGTAGGTGCAACTGAAACAGCTAACTCCGTTTCCAAGGCGAGCTGCATGCCTATCAAGTTGGTTTGCAAAGAGGACAATGCTCGAGTTACCCTCTGTAGTTTATCTGAGGTATACGGCAGTCGTTTGATCTCCCATCCCATATCGTTCTGCAAACAAATCAAGCATTATAACTCCACAAACATAATTAAGAAATCGAAAAAAACAGTTCTTGAATAGCTTCTTATTGTTGATATTTGTCAAATGTTTCCTGTCATTTTTGAAATAGATAAGGTTAAAATTCAATTTGATCGCTACAAGAAAAGAGGAGAATTTCTGAGCAGGTGGACTTTCATGCGATCTTTTAGAAGCAAGAACTTACTGATATGGATGCAATTTCAGATTGTGTGGACTCTGCAATCTTAGCAAGTGCCTTGGCTTGCTGGCTCAAAGCCATGGATTTACTCGTCGGAACTGAAGAGAAGGCATCGGTCATCACTCGTAACCGTTCCGAACTGATTCTTGCTGCCAGTTTCGTGTATGAATGAATCTACAACATTTTAAGGTCAAAGTTATCAGCAGCTCGCTTGGTTAGCTTGGCATAAGCTGTAAACGGGACAATCAGCAGAAAAATTATCGGACGTCGCCTTGATGTCATTCATGTTTAGAGCTGGTTATTTGATCCTAACGACTCTACGTTGGCATAGAAACGATGCTCTGAGGGGATGCATACACAAAATTAATGTACTCTCTGCTGCGTTCCCCAAACATAGTACTCGGTACATGGCGTGCAAAGGCCGTCAATGTGCAGGTCACATGCATGTAGCTCTCCAGCCACAAAAGATATATCCCCAACCCCTTGGTGTCCCTCACTCGTGTTCTTTACTGAAATCCTATCCAATATTTATTCGGTTTTCTGTTGTACATTTTGCATTTAGATGTTTTCCAACGTGTAGTGTAGTGCTGGACGAACTCTAACCCATTCACATGGAAAATACAAAATCCCTCTTTATTTGGCTAACATATCCATACAGCATGCATGTCTTACGAGATTTGCTAGAGTAGGACTGGAACAGGAAAGCATTATGGCTCCTGAAGCTCGGTAAAGTGTAATACCTCAGAGGTGGCAAAACGTGGATATGGGAGAAGCAAGGCAAGGGCACCACAAACTGCACCAACAACAGTAGTTCCTGCCAGTCGAAGAGGAAAAAGGACTCGGTCCATGTCTTCGTGATGCACCACGGCGGTGACATATATGATAGCACAATGGGCTAACATAACCCTCTTGTGTAGGATGTTTGCATTGGGAGTCTTCTTCGGCAAAGCAACAAAGAAGGAAGTGATAGCGATGCAAGTAAGAGAGACTGCAATGCTACGGAAGTAGTGTGAAGGTGGCATTATCTGCAACACCAAGAGGCTTAGGCCAATTCCCTGGCATATCCCATCGGTCAAAATCAGTTATTGTTCCAAGTTAATATGCACACATAGAGTAAACAAGAAACAAAAGCCGAGAATAGTAATACCTGTACAGTCCCTGTAATGATCGCAAGCGCATCTTGAATAGCCTTTCCGGCGGTGGACTCCCCTACTACAGTTACCGCCATGACGTAACCGAAGATGGGGAACGTGACCCATTGCACGTGCATGCTTCCGACTTGCAATATAATACCCGCCATTATGCATGCCCACCCTGTTCTGAATGCTGTGGCGAGGCGGGATCTCCAAAACACCTCCTCATGCATACTTCCGCACCTCAGCCATGCCCAAGCTTTGGAGCTCTTGTTGGCCTTTGGACCCCCTTGTGCCTTATCAATGCCTCGGCTTGCATTGGATGCATTGGAGCCCCTGCCGGAGATCCAAAATGGAAGCTTGAAAACCATGGTTAGACCGTGGTTTGATGTTGGAGAAGGTTGCAACGATGCAAAACCAATCGTGATGGATAACACTCTCCGTTATTTCTATATTGATGAGCTGCTACGGAGTTCAAGCTGCAATCTCTTTGCACTGTGAACCTGTAGATCAATGGGCGGACCAGGCGGGCGAATTCGACGTTAGATTGAACGAATGTAAGCGAAACTATGTGATTCACATCTGAGAGCGGAGCAAGAGAAACCAGTTTCCGTAACAAGCATGTTCATGAAAGAATTAGGAAAAACGTAAGGTAAAAGGAGAGAAGCAAAACGAATTATCCCTGGCGCCACGCGTAAATGAAGATTTAAGCTTGCTGATGTGCGTCGACACTTTGATCAACAAGTTTGTTTTCCTGAATGATTTTTCTGACGTCGATGCTGTATATTCATTCCATGAATAGATGGAGGGATTCGGGATGTGCTATGGAAGTTTTGCTTTTCGATACTAACAATGCAACAGCTCTCCGTAAAATATGCAAGTAGAAATCAACTCGATGATTGGAAAAGATCATAGTCGAATCAGTTTTGACATTCTAACAGGTAGTTTTCTGGTGCTGTGCGACAGTTAACAACCGAGAGAAATTAGAAGCTAAATGGGATATTTCCGGATAGGCAAGCCTCCACACCACGTGGTCTATCAAGCATGCTTTCGAGTCTCGGCCTCAGAAATTTCTTACATTCCGAACATTCTACAACCCTCTCTTCATAGAGAAGAATTTTCGAGGCTCCCCTTTCCCCAAGCAAGGCTTTTAAACGTGAAAACTTTTCCCTTCAAAACTTACCCACTTCATCGTCATCATCATCAATAAGGACTACGTGAATTACTTCACACGCCTCATGTTTTTTAAGTTGTTCAAGAGTCTGCGAAGCAAGCATCTCTGTGCGTCCTGCACTTTGCGTTCTCGCTCGTTCTCAGATGTTCCATTGCTTGATTATAACTGAAGTTGTATGTGTACTTTGTACTTCTGTGTCATTTAAAGATCGGAATTCTAGGAAATAATCCTTAATATGAAGAAAAAAAATTAACAGAAAAAATAAAAATCCAAACTCAAGTTTCGATCTATGTCATGGCTAATCGAAGCTTTATAGTTTCCATGTTCAGTGAGAGGTAGCTGATTGCGCTGAATGCCAACTCAGTCTTCTGTATCAATCATGCAAATCATGGGAATGCAATGGCTTTGAGGATTGCAGTCGTCTGAAGCTTAAGAGGGGTCGAGAGAATCATCATTTCTATGAAGCGATTTGCACGGATTTTTGTGGACATAACGATTCCGAATGTGTTAACTTAATGACCTTTTTCAATTCCAAAAATGAAGCAGAGAAAATGTGTTGGCTATCTCTCTATCGCTTATGATCTGAAAATTCTCAATGCACGAGGTAAGAACATAATCACTGATACGTTTCATTTATATTCTACATAAATAAAAAGATGAAGTAAATATTTATAAAATATTAACCTTCAATCCCACATTTGCCATAACAACATGAGGCGGCAAAGACGACTTACGGAGTGCGATGCTTCCTTAATGGAAGGTGTAACTGGCGATGATAAAATGTTCATCCAGCCGAAGCTCGTACCACCACCTTCGTTCTAGAAAGGGACGACTCGATGTGGTGTGCTGCTTACGGCAACACTATATAAGATAAGTTGATGGGGCTAAACGTGTGGCAAGCTCAAGGGTTAATCAGGAACGATTCAATGAGAGTGGAGAACATTAAAAAGGATAATTTAGATTCCATGCATGCTCTTGTTGAGGACCGCAAATGCTACATAGGGTGCTCTCTTCTATCAAAGTACTACATTCTTCTGCTTGATGAGTGCTTCTACCCTCGCCACTCGTTCTATTATATGGGCGCCCGTCATCCCCACATGGAAGATTAAAAAAGTTCTATCATTCTTTCACTTACCTCGCTTTCCAAGATAATGAAATTATCTAAAATTCTCCATACACTGAACAGGAACAGTCCTAGAGAGAGAGAGAGAGAGAGAGAGAGAGAAAGAGAGAGAAATAAGATAAGATATGGCATCTATGGTGCATTTACGTTGCTCTATACTACCACAGTACCTCTAAATCCTCAATAATGCAGGATATATTTGGCGGTAAAAGCAGTACACTCATTTTTCATAGACCCGTCAAGCCAAGGAAACTATTACAGGCTGACACGCTCAAGTGTGGGGAGACTTATGCAAAGCATATGTTATCATGAATACGTGCATTGAGCAACTTAGTTTTACACACATTTGCCTTTCCTCTTAATGCCAAAAAGGGACCTTAAAAGTTCATGAATAGTTGCAAGTGATCAACCAGACTAAGAATAAAGCACCAGTAGAACTTCATTGTCTGGACTTCGAGTTACTTAGTTGCAAGTCTGATCTCAACGTCAAAGCTGCTCTTTGAAAAATTCACATTTATTGTGCAGCTTTGGTAGCGATTCTTTAGCACATAATTTGTGCTTTAAAAGTTTGATTGCAATTCAATTCTTCCATTAGTCGAGAAAAACCCTATGTCATAGCATAAGTAAGAGCTTATGTGAGTGTTTCCAGCAGGTGAAATTTATTCACATGTTTCCCATGTATTGGACTTGTTTAAGTTGGAGAGGAGGCTAAAAGATCAGGAAGAAATAGGAACATGTGTAATTTCTATGGTGGTTTCAACTGTGATGAAGTGAACTTGCATTTGAGGTACTCAAAGCTGCTCTTTTTAATTTTCATACTAAGTACAGTTAGCTTTAATAAAGATTTTTTTTGCACATTTTTGCGTCACAATTTTGGTTTCTTGAATTTTATTAGCTGATTAGTTAAGCAACATCTATGGCATTGACCATACAAGAGTTAAAGCCAGATGCGCGCTTCTGCCAGCTTGAATTTTTTACACAAGCTCATTACGCTTAGCATTTTGACGACTTCCTGTGTTTCTCTGATTCGGCTGGTTTAAGCCCGAGTAAAAAGCTCTCAAAATCTACGATGCAAGAGAAACATGAGCAGTAATTTCCATGGAGGGTTCAACTCCGAGCCAGTAACCTAGTAACTGGTGTGTTAAACGATTGTGTT
Organism: Ceratopteris richardii; assembly: GCA_020310875.1. Classification (NCBI taxonomy): domain Eukaryota; kingdom Viridiplantae; phylum Streptophyta; class Polypodiopsida; order Polypodiales; family Pteridaceae; genus Ceratopteris; species Ceratopteris richardii. The sequence continues at coordinate 27,477,383 of CM035407.1, forward strand.
TACGAGTTGTCCACAGGGTGGCTGAGCTTTTGGAACAGACTCTAGCCATGAATGAATCCTGTCTGAAGATGAATATAGTGGGCGCGAAGAAGAGATTGATTAGGATTGAAGTGGCGGCAAAGGACTGAGGTTGGAATTGAAAGCACTAGTTGCAGGTGGAACCCAATCTCCTATAAAGAATTGTTATGCTGCACTATAACTACAACAGTAGTTGTCAAATTCAGATTAATTTAAGCAAGCAAAACTGTCAGCCACCAATGTTGCTTGGCCTTTTGTAAGGCACTGGTGGATTCAAAATATCTTCATTAGTGCATCCATTGCGTTGTTGAGGCTTCCTGGGACATTAACTTCTGTGTGAGCAGTGTTAGGGAGCATGCGCAAGACATTCATGTCTTGTGCGAGTGACATGCACTCGACGTAGATTGGATGATTCCAGCAGCTTTGTTTGTAGTTTGGCCGTCTCGGCGTTGAAAAACGGAAGTGCGTTTCGGTTTCCTGTTATATGTACGTATACCGTACTCCGACTGGCTTACATCCGCCGGAAAATATTTTCGTGCCGTAAAGGGAAGTACTATCTTATCCGACGTAAATTCAAGATTCCAGCGGTCATTGCGCAGCTTACAAGCCGACGGGCGGCGGGCAAAGAGCGCTGTCCCGCCGGCGGCCGCCTCCGACAAAAACAACAAATAATCCTTCCTGCTTCCTGGTGTAATTGTTCCTTTTCCTTTTAGCTTCCCCTGAATGGTGAGTGACAGGAATGTGACGTTTTGATAGGAATCATGCTGTGAGTGGGCATCTTCATCAATGCTCAACTACAAACTAAGCAAAATAAAAATCGTAAAACATGAAGAGGATCGAATATGCCTCTCTCTCTCTCTCTCTCTCTTTCCTTTTGGATCTCTCTCTCGCTCTCTCCCGTGGCTGAGCTTAGAGTGTGCACTTAGACATTCTCATGCAGAAGTAAAGTTTCGGGTGGGGAACATATGAGGGTTTATGTTCTACGGCTCATAAATACACAGCAAGGCAGCATAAGACGGTTCATGTTCAACGGCTCATACGCAGACCGCAGGAGCATATTTTTATTTCCCCGCCATTGTGAACATGATGGCGTGACAACACAGAAGCGAGATCGAGGAATACGTTGACAGGGGGCGCTGAATCAGTGTTTGAGAGAACCGGAATGCACAACATGACATGTTTTCTCTTCTTAGCGATGGTCACACTGCTCGAGTGTTTAAATTTGATGTCCAAAAAGGACATCAAAGGATGCCCACCTCTTAGGTTTGAGCAACCTGAGAGATGCCAATGTTCAAGAACTGGGCATCCTCGATATATATATATATATATATATATATATATATATATATATATATATATATATATATATATATATATATATATGTGTGTGTGTGTGTGTGTATGTATGTATGTATGTATATAGTCACACTGCTCCACTGTTTAAATTTGATGTCCAAAATGAACATCCCACCTTTTCGGTTTGAGCATCGTGAGGGATGCCCATGTTCAAGACCTGGGCAATGGGCATCCTCCACATTATATACATATATATATATATCACTACAAGGAATACGGGCGTGTAGCGACGTTTAACGCGACAGAATTTCGTCGCTATAAAATTGCAACTTGTGTCGGAATTACCGTCGAGCGCGGACCATCGATTATATGAGGCAAAAAACGACGGTATTTGCGACCTGTATTGCGACGCTCCCGTACAACGTCGCTTAAACGACGCTTGTTACAGGCGTTGCTTAAGCGATGCTTTTTTGCGTCGCATAAGCGACGGTTCACACCGTCGTATAAGCGACGCTAAGGAAATGTTGCTTATACGACGACGCATAGCATCGCTTACACGACGATCTGTTGACGGACAAAAATTAAAACGTTGGAGGCTCTGCAATCCGCATTTTCACGCATCTGATCGAAGAGCTCTCCAACGTTCGCAATTGCGCTGCGCTTACGAGCTGAAGCAAGTATATGCAGAATTGTTGTTTTGCTTAAGCTCTCTGTTATTGTCTCCCTCTGTCTTTGTTTCTCTCTTTCTACATCTTTCTCTCTTTGAATTCTCTCTCTCTCTCTCTCTAGATCTCTCTCTCTCTCTCTCTAGATCTCTCTCTCTCTCTCTAGATCTCTCTCTCTCTCTCTCTCTTTCTCTCTCTCTCTCTCTCTCTCTCTTTTCTCTCTCTTTATTGCAGATTATTCAAGAAGCTAACCAAGCAAAAACTATGGATCACAATTGTAAGTACAATTTCTATTATTTGTAGATCATTTGAATTGTGTTATTTTCATTACATACCATACTCACACTTATTGATATGCACTCATACACTTATACATGATGAAGATGCACACACACATGCATATACCTACATATACACATATACATGCACATACACACACATACACATAGAGTTATACATATACACACACATACACAAGAACATGCACATATTGATACATACATATACACTTATACATGCACATGCATATACATACATATACGCACACATACACATGCACATATACACATATACATGCACATACACACACATACACATAGAGTTATACATATACATGCATATACATATACACACACATACACATGCACATGCACATACTCATACACACATATACACTTATACATGCACATGCACATACATACATATACACACACATACACATGCACATACATACATATACACACACATACATATACACTTAGGTACACACATATGAATGAATTATATAATTAAAGTATTAAAACACATGCTTAATATAAACAATAATAACAATCAATAGAACAAAACTCTTCATCACTTAATACCATACACACAATTCAAAACATAACTGAAATGAAATATATATATATATATATATATATATATATATATATATATATATATATATATATATATATATATATATATATATATATATATATATATATATGTAAATACATATAATCCAATGTCATAATCAACTAAAATCCTAATCATCATCATCATCAGCAATATCATGATCATCCTGATCTTCCTCATCCTCATCGTCATGATCACCCTGTGACGATCGAGATCGTCCCTCCTGTGTTTGTCTCTCCACCTCATCCATATTTGTCTCCCCATAATACTCCTGTATTACATATAACAAACATAAATCAATAAAATAATTAAAACATTCATAACAACAAAATAATTATATAAAATTTAAAAATACTCACAAAGGCATCAGGATGATCTTGTATATACTCGCTCAAACGCCGATATCCAAAATGTGTAGCATACTCGATCTCGTGTTTCGTAGGATATCGGCCATAATCCTTTCGCTGCAATGAAACAAATAAAAAACATTAGTTGCTTGCATTTTAACTAAAATAAAAAATATACTCACAATAACACGTATACTTACAAACGTAGCTACAAAACCATTATGGCCCATTTGGCCTAAGTTCGATGTGTGGCCCGACTCCACTCTCTTCTTTGCAGCAGCCTATTTATTCAAGGAAAAAATACATAAATTAAATTAAAAAATTACTAAAATATCTAAAAATTATAAATATAAACTATTAATTTGTGTACCTTCTACTGAGGAAATGACTCCTAAAGACGTAGCTGTCTACGAAAAAACTGCCACGACTCAGGTGGTATGTTAGCTCGCCTCTTATTTTTTTCGACCATACAATATCTCCTGTTAATTTAATCTCAAACAGAAAAAAAAGTCAGAATACATACACATATATACACACACATACACATACCCACATACACATATACATGCAAACATATACGCATGCATATATGTATATATATACACATATACATACATATAACATAAACACACATATACATATCCACATATATACGTACACACACATGCATGCATATACACTCATTCATACAAAATACATGCATTTATCCCACAATAATATGTAGTTGTGTATATGTGAATATGTGTGTATGTATAAATGTGTATATGTGAATATGTGTGTATGTGTAAATATGTATATGTGAATTTTTTATTTATGTAGATAATCAAATTATTAATATCAAATACCATTATTTGTAGATTCTGATCAATGAGATGGAACTCCACCACCGTCTCCTCATCGTGCAATGACTTTATACTGTAAGTATATGAAATATTTAATTTTAACAATATTTGATGGATACATAACTTATATTTTTTTTTATGTTTCTTATGATGTGCAGATTCTGATCAATCAGAGGGTACTCCACCACCTCCTACCCATGCAACGACTTCACATGTGTCCTCCGATAGGAATTATGATGAATTTTACTATCAAGAGCATATTATATGTTGGTGTAACTCTTGTTATGGCACGTATCGAAGACCACGATTGGAATGTTTTCAACATGAGGCAGAGTATGGTACTTTTGAGCATGCACCATCACCTAGTCAACGTGATAATGCTTGGGTATGTATTTTCTATATATATTAATGTCATTATTTTATTTAAAAACCATGTATAAAATCAAATTATTATTGATATACAGGAATACTTGCTCGATGATGATGATGATAATGATTTTTCTCATAATGTTAATATACCTCATACACGTCATGGACTTGCTGTTCATCAATTACAAGCAGAGGTTTCTAGAAATCCTCTACCTCTTGGTTTAGAGAATGAAACGGCTGGATTATCCATTGCCAGCTCATGATCGTTCTTTAGTACAAACATATGATAGAAGAAGATATGGAGGATGGAATAGAGAACCACTTCCTTTATATGGAGAGGTTTTCAACTTTTGGGGTAATCGCTATATGATTGCTCCATCCACTATTACTAATGCTGGTCGTGGTCTATTTATTGTAGAGGATTTGTATGTGCCTCCGAACTCTGAAGTCACTCTTATGTCATTTTGTGGTCCTATATATGGATGGGGAGATTGGCATCGACTTTCACGTTATGTTCAAAGCATGAGTACTTATGGAATATGCTTGAACACAGCATCTCTTATTAGTAGAAGGATTTTACATGCAGAAAATGAAAGATTATATATTGATGGAAGACCTTACACACATGGAAATATAGCAGGTTTAATAAATAGTAGTAGGGTTACATAATAGTTCAAGGACTAATTGCACATTTGAGGAGCGTGAAAATAGTCATGAATCACCATACATGAGTAGAGATGTATCAAGATACATAGTTGTCAATGCTATTACTACATTACATGCTGGTGATGAACTATTAGTGAATTATGGATGGCGTAGACCTCCAAGAGCACCTTTTAGCTAGAGAGAATAAAATTTTTCTATCCATATTTAATAAGTTATATACTTAATTTTATATTTGAAGTTTAATTTTTATTCATTTATGGCATACTAATGAGTTTTATTTATATGTGTAGATTCCAACGTATGATGTTGATGATATTCGTCCACAACATTCACAATTACCAATAAGACCTCATTTATCAGAAGCTTCCATGAGGAGGCTACACAAAACTAAGCCTGTGCAATATGCAAAGTTGAAAGATCTATATTCAAAAGATGATAAAGTACAAGATTTGTGTGACAATGATGAAGATGATGGCATGGCAGATTTTATTGAGGATTGGTATCAAAATGACAGTGAGAGCATGGATATTTCTAAAAATGAGAAATATCTTCGAGAGGAATGTCTAAAGCATGTATATGAAGGAAGTCATTTGACACGACTACATGCGAGCTTACTTATTCTCAACCTTCAAAATCGTTTTGGATGGAGTAATGTATCTGTTTCGACACTATTAAGGTATAAATTTCAATTTTCTATCTATTTATATATATATATATATGCATAAATATATATAAATATATAAATACATGTAGGTTTTTATTCTTACTTTAGATAAGGTTATAAGAACAAGAACTTGAATTGAATGGAAACTTTTTGTCCGCGCATCTTTTAAAACTATTAATGCATCTTTCCAAATATTTGCAATGGTGACGTGGATGAGTCGCATGCACAGAGGTTACTCAAGAGACAGCAATCTGATTATAATGGAGTAGTCCACTTTGTATCCTAAAGTTCAGATGCTCATCATTGACATGCAAGAGGTTTACTGCATACCCGAGAAATCCTGCTCTATCTTGACTAACCTCTGTGCATGCGATTCATCCAGGTCACCATTATATGAATATATGTGTGAATTGACAGGATACGATTGTTTTGCGTAAATATTTTGAAAGATGCATTAATAGTTTTAAAAGATGCGCGGACAAAAAGTATCTATTCAATTCAAGTTCTTGTTCTTACCTTATCTAAAGTAAGAATAAAAACCTGCATGTATATATGTATATATATTTATTTACCTTTGTGTATCTTTTTTTGATAAACTTACAGGTTATTATCTGAAAAGTTTTTACCAAGTCAAAATATTCTTCCTACCTCACATGATGAAATGAAGAAGATAATCAACAATCTTGGTATAGATTATCAATGTATACATGCATGTCCTAACGATTGTATTTTATATAGAGGTGAATATGCAGACTCTTTGACATGTCCCAAATGTCAATCTCCTTGATATAAGGGTGAAGAAGGTAAAATTCCGAAAAAGGTATTGAGACATTTTCCATTGGCTCCACGGATTAGACATATGTTTCAAAGCCCCGAATTATCAAAGCTTTTGACTTGGGGACATGATCACAAAAGTACTGATGGAATAATCAGAATTCCTCATGATAGTGTTGCTTTTCAGCATATTGATTCTACATGGCCTGAATTTGCACAAAATCCACAGAATCTAAAGTTAGGAGTTGCCTTAGATGGGGTTAATCCATTCTCCATGAAATCCAGTAAATGGTCAACATGGCCAGTGGTAGTCATAAACTACAATCTTCCACCATATCTTAGCATTAAAAAGGAGCATTTAATGCTTTCACTTTTAATCCCAGGCAAAAGACAAGTTAAAGATATGAATGTATATCTTGCTCCTCTCATTGACGATCTTCAAGAGTTATGGAGAGGTATTAATTTCATTGATATATCGAAAAGCATCAATGAAAGACATATTACGATTCGTGGTATTGTGGCTTGGACTATTCACGATTTTCCTGGATATGGTGTTTGTTCAGGTATTGATGTAATTTTTTTATTCAATATTGTAGCTCAGGGATGAGTAGCACCTCTTTTAATGTCAATCCGGGAAGACGAGAGGATGGTATGAAGACCTCGAGCAAGTGGAGGCACAAGTGCGTGAGTGAGAAGCACACAAACATGCACACACATACACACACACGCACACACGGCAAGACAAAGAGTGAGAAGCAATGGAGTTCTTAGATTACTTTCAAAAAGCTCTTACAAGTTCATTTCAATTACAATCTAATCTCAAAAATGAGCTCTCTAGCTCTATTTATAGTTTTTGACTAGGTTTTGGCCCTGTCCAGACCTAGTGTCCGGCCTAGTTAAAAATTAGGTTCCAGGGCCAATTTGAGGGCTTAAACGGAGTCTAAAAAATACGAAAATTGATATGTAGGCACTTCTAAGGCTCCTCAAGCTCAAGGACTCCTTGGCTTGCACAAAATGGAGCTACAAAAATACGAAATGGTATTTACAATGGTTTTTAATGATTAAAATCACTATTTGTGTAGGGATTTTCTATGTTGATTTGTCGTACACATCTTTGAGCTCCCTACTTGCTCTTTCTTCTTGTGTGCTCCACTCCTTGATGTCTGAAAATTTTAGATGGCCTACTTGCCAGATCTTCTTTGACTACTGTGTCTGCTTGTGCTATCTCTTCGTTCCGACCCTCTTTGTCTTGTGGCTCCTTCGGTTCCCTGACTGCTGCCAACACCCCCCCCCCCCCCACTCTCGCGTCTGTCGCCCCTGACAGACCCTTGACTCGATGCTCGTTGAACGTAATATTGGACAACGTCAGAAGCGATGTGATGTTCTTCTAATCTGAGCCCCCGTGCTAGATCTGTTAATAATGCATCCCAATTCACTGGTCCTGATACGTCCGGATGTGGCACCCGCAGTTGTTCTGAATGGATGGTTCTCTCCACAGCGAATAAGTGGAGGAGATGTGAGGGCTCGGGTACAAATATTTCTGAGTGATATTCCCAGAATCCCGTTATGAACATCTCCTCGAATGTCTGTTTAAAACAAGTTGGGAGGTACTTTATTCTGGCGTGCCAAGCATATATTACCTCTATGGATGGGGTTGTGCTCATGTCATATACCAGATCTTGGTTTCCTGTAAGAAATCCGACACCTGAGAAGTAGGGGTCTTTAATATTCTTGAACGTCTTGAAGGTGATTAGCATTAGTTCAAAGATTTTCATACACATTTGTGCCATCACATCGGGGGTATTCCGTAATCGAGTGCTCCAGTGTCTGATGGTAGAAATCATGTAATTTACAGTGGGAGGGCCTTGTGGCGGTGCTAGATAAACATAATTTAACCACTTTGCACAACCCTTGACGTTCTTGACAGCAATTGTAAACTCTGGCCAAGTGCGCCGGCGGAATACTGGAACATAACAAGGATTGTATTTAATAAAAAGGGGCATGTTAGTCCAGGTACGAACCATTTCCGGGTAGGTTTCAAGAAGACGGATTCTCTAGGTTGGTTGATGAATGGAGCCTTTCTTCGCACTTTCTGGGATATCCTCTGGCCCAAATTGTGTGGCAAAAGTTGGAGGTTTGCCACAACTGCGTTTAATCTCTGCATTGTAATCCGCAAGAAGCACACAATATGGCACATATTGATCATCATTGGTGCTGATCCATCTATGATGAGACATGCGTTGAAAGTATTCAGACTTGATGATGGTGTCTTCTAACTTTGCCATAGATTGGATTTGAATGGCCACTCTATCTTCATGGGTTGTTGCTGTCTTCTCTAGTGTTTGGAGCCATTCAAGTACTTCAACTTCCAATGTGTCCATTCCTTCTCAGGTCTGTGCATCACCTGGCATCGGCATAGGAACGTATGGTTCCTCATAGGTTTCATCCACCTCAATGGGTACTAAATCCTCCGGTTCGGGTTCTACAACTGGGGAGGGCTGCCTTTCATATTCTAATAACTTTTTCTGGAGTTCAGCCACCTGCTCTGTCAATGCCTTTACTTCCTCTGAAGTCGAGGCCGTTTCTATTACCTTGGTTGGAGCCTCCTTTTCCCTGAGCTGGCTATGTAGCTCATCTCGTTCCCTTTCCAAATCATCATGTGCGTCTAATAAATCTGCATAACTTTCCAAGATGGTTTTCATTGTTTCTGTGGGAATCGCTTTGAACTGTTCTGGATCGATCTCATGGGGGGACCCTTCCATGGCTGCTTCCAGGTTTTCTTCATTTTGTTTCTGCAACCGTTTATTTTCTTCAAGTGCTGTAGCCATATGCTTGTGAAGTAGAGTTAAATTATGCCGGACTCTCAGGTTATCTGTTTGGTACACCTCCAGCAAGGCTTCAAGTTGTTTGACACCGGGTTCTACTGATGGTTGGGGTGTCTCCAGGAGTGTTTGATGGGCTTGCTCGAGAGTGGTGTGGCATTGGTTGAGTTCCGCATTTTCTTCTTCTAGCCTTATGAGACGTGTTTGTAGTTGCTGATGGTTTGTTGTCAGCTGATGATGGCGGCCTTCTAGTTCCCTGTACTCCCGCTGAAGTTGATATACGCATTGATGTAATGACAGGAATATACTATTTATATTAAGAGATGTAGTTAAAGATGAAGATGCAGGGGGAATGGGGAAGGGGAAGGGAGTTGTGAATGCGGTGGAGTCAAGTGGTGAAGTAGGTGGAGGGGGTATGGGAGATTGAGGTTGTGTGGGGGGGTGGGGGTGGTACTGTGGCGGGTGATGTTTCCCTTGTGTCAAATGTGTGTGTGACTGTAAAGATGGGGACAGTGGGTGGGGTGGAAGTGATATTTGTGAAGAGTGTCGTGAAGGTGGGCATAAAAACTCCTCCAAATTGGATACCGGGAGAGAGAGGAATTCCCATGACAACTGTGGTAGTGGTAGAAAAGGGCGTGGTCGTGCCGGTTGGTGAGGTGAATTGTGTAGCGAGAGGTGAGGTGGGTGGGGAGAGTGGTTCCTCCTGATGTTCTTCTGTTTGCGTGTTGCCTTTCGGTTCTGATACATTGATGTGTATTTGTTTTCCAGATCGCCTAGGGCGGGCAGGCACACATTTCTCAAATCGATTAATGTATGTCATGGCCTCATGTATGGCCTCATCCAAGCCGACTGCCTCTGCGTGCAGGTTCATGGATTCGATAAACATATCGTCCACACCTTCCTCAGCCAATAGTTGGCTCATGAGCACCTTGCCTGATTCAAGTGACATTTTGTGTTGTTCCTGAACTCTCTTCATGGTTTGGTACAATCTTTTTATGCCGAATATGCTGGGGCACTTGCTAGCTCTGAGAGTTCATCATATTCTTGATATTGTTCTTCGTCGGCTTCTTCTTCTTCTCCTGCTGCCTCTTGTTCATCTCCTTCGACTTCTACGACGACTGGTTGTGTCGGGGCTGGTGTTGTTGTGGTGGGGTGTGGTTCCTGGGCCTGGTCTGCTTCTGTTTCAAGATTAGATTCGTAGATCAACCTGGCAACTTCTTCATCCGTGAGGTCATTGAGAGTAAATCCCTGTGGAAATTCCAAGTCTGATGGAATGGGGGGAAACACCAAGTTGGGTCCTTCTGTACTTGGTCTGGGAAGACGAATGGTGAATGGCCGAACACGCCTACTTTGAGGAGGAGTCACCTCAGGTGTGGTAGTGGCTCCCCTAGGTTGAGCACATGGTAATTGGACGCCCCCTCTCATCTTCTTCGATGGAGGACCCGCTGTTGATAGTCGCCTTTGGAATTCTTGGGCCCTGGACCACACTAGTGCTCTTTGAATGGGCACGTCATATGCTAGGCACCTGTAAATTATTCTTGTTAGGGCACAACAGCCACGAAGTACATTTTTCTGCTTCTTATTCCAGCGCTGATGGGCTAGGTGTATCTGATCGATGACCCAGTGCGGTATGTTGAGGGTGAGGTTCTCTGTTTCTGCCAAATATAAGCTGAACCATATTTTCTTAGGGGGCATAGTGAATCGTTCTTGTGCGGGAAAAGCAAAATGTTGCATAACAGTTCGTAAGTGGAGAGCAATGGTAGGCGTCATTGCCACCATGTCCTTCAATTTATTGAGATCCTTATGCTTCATCCTACCCGGAACCATTGTTTCTTTCTCGGTGGGAATGTGCATACCTTGCATGTTCAATGCCTCCCGTACCAGGTTGAGGGTCAGTTTGAGTTCGTGTCCTGGCAACAATGATGGTAGTACAAGAGTACTATCGCCTCCCTTGACCCTGCTAGGAGTTATGGTACTTATGAAATAGGAGCAGCGTAGAAAATCAGGTTTAGGCAAGTGTGCTCTGAAATATCTATCCAAGCCTGCCTCGGTCCAAACTGATCGCATTACCTCTGCATTCTGATAGTTCTTGAATCCCCGAGTGAAAAAGTGGTAGCGTCCCCATTTGCCATTAAATTCAATTTCTGCTTCCCAGAAGTAGGTGCCGTCACCCAATGGCCCTGCTACATCACTGAACCAATGAGCATGTTTCCCCACTTGAGAAGTGTGTCCCTGAGGAGGGTCCTGGATAGGAAGGACATGCACCGCTTGAAGTTCTTGAGGCCTTTCGGTGAGTGGCGGTTCCAGAAGAATAGTTTCAATGTCCACAATCTGTGCGCTGGACCCTGCCTGGGAACTGGTGCCTCCAGCTTCTGCCATCGTTATTACTTGCTAGCTGGTTCTGTCGAGAATATAGAAACATGTGTTAACATTGTAAAGGACAAGTTAGAACCGTTTTTGTCCCCATTACAACATTATCATGAGGTCCGTGAGCGATTAGTAGGTTAATAAGTGCTCAGTGCTTGTGTGTGTATTTAGGAATTGGTTGGACCTAAGAACTAAGTGGAATGATGTAGTTGTGAGAGTGACGTAGTTAGTAGGTGGGCATGGATTTACAACTAGGGTCCGGGGGTTTATTACAAGTTTTAGGTTGCCAAAGGCAGTGGATGGGCTTTGATCTTGATTTTGTGGAGACTCTGAAGAGTTTGATAGGGGTATCTGCTTGAAGATGAGGCTTTTTAGGGACCCATTTACAAGTGATTCTACTAGTGCTCATGGAAGAATATGTGTCCGTGCGTGAGGTGTAAGACTGGGCCTCAGATGTTCGAATGAGTGAAACATGTTGTACCGGTTGTGGCCGTGGTGTAGCTATTTGAGCCCGCAAGCAAGCCGTAGGCACCCAGATTTGTCGTGATTGTGGGCTTGCCTTCATTGACTTCTTGGGTACCCAAATAGACTTCACTTTTGCAGAAGAATTAATGAAGGACTTCTTATTAGTGTCGTGTTGTTGACTACTAATAAGAGGTTTTGGGCGTGGGGTTGGCCTGGTCTGAACAGAGAATTCGCCTTTTCGCCTCCATACTTGTTTCCATGGATGAAACAATCTGCTTTGCTCCTTTTTTTGGCATCCAGTATCGGTAGTGTTCTGCTTCTTCTGTATTTGATCTGCCGTTGGTTGTTGCAACCTTCTGGTCTTTGGAAAAGAAGGGAGTTCCGTCCTCTCCCTGGCTCCGTTGTGGAGACAAGCCTCTTTCTGCATCATACAGTGTTGGACAAAAATAGCATTGTCAACTTCAGGTGCGCCCCTGGAAGGACCAGGAGTTTGTGCCTTGCCTAGTTCCTTGAGTGCCTCATTTTCCAATTCAACTGTAATTCGGCTATGATCTACCCATACCTGAAGAAGTCCACTTCTTAGGTTGAGGTTGACTGCATGATCATAGATCCAGTCCTGACCCAAGACAAGAGGCTCAGTGAGGTCCTCATCTTGACACACTAGTACTTTGACTGTCATCACTTCGGCTTGAATGGAGATGGGAAGATCCACCTCGCCCATGCAAGGGGTTTCCACACCTCCCAATCCTACGAGATATGCTTCTATAGGATTGACAGTTAATTTCAACTCTTGACAGTAAGACAATTGAACAGCACTAGTGGCTGCACCTGAGTCAATCAAGGCTCTTACAGTCCTTGCACCTTTTCCTTGTCCTATATCTAAGGTTATAAAAGGACGTCGATCAATTATTCTATGAGAGCTAATACCTGAAACTTCACACATAGCCACATGATATCCCTGATTTGCATGTGCATCTAGCCTAGGTTGCTCTCTGCCTTGTCTTCTTAGTTTCATTCTCCGTATACGTTCTAAAGCTTCTGCTTGGGCTTCCTCTCGAATTCGCTTTTCTTCTTCTTTCCGTTTCTTAGCATTATTGAATTGACTTAGCATTTCCTCTGTGAGAGGTTCCTGATACAACTTGACTCTGCATCCGCTAATGTAGCTTGGAAGAACTCCTTCTAAGGTGGCTAGCTGTACTGCTCCACTCGTTGAGATCCTATTAATTATCATGGGTCCGTAACCTCTTTTCTCTAGTTTCCTCGCATGTTGTTTCAAAGTGTAGACTAGTACCAGATCTCCTGCTTTCAAGCCTTTATCCTTAATATGGGCATCAAAATATGCCTTCTGTCGTTTCTTAGCTGCATATATCCCTGCAGCTGCCCTCAGTCTTGTTTCTCCTAATTGTTCAAGGTCAAAAAGTCTAGAGGATAGTTCATGACCCGTCCATTCGTGTTCTTGTGCTACTTTCAGTATAGGTATTAAGAAGTCCAATGGTAGCACTGCATTTTGACCAAATACCATCTGAAAGGGGGTGGCTTGGAGTACCGTTTTGTAGGCGACTCGGTATGCCCAAACAGCATGGTGTAGTTGTTTGTCCCAATCAGAGCGTTTATTATTCACTAATTTGGTCAACACATTGCACAGAATCTTGTTGGTGCTCTCAGCCTGGCCATTTGCTTGAGGGTGGTAGGGGGCAGACTTTTTATGTACTACCAAGAACTCTTGGAGCAGATTTTCAATAACTTCATTCAAGAAGTGAGTGCCTCTATCACTGACTAGCTCTATAGGTAACCCGTATCTTGTGAATACATTCTCAAACAAGAATTTAGCAGTTGTCTGAGCATCGTTCTTCATTGTGGCTTTTACCTCTACCCACTTTGTTAGATAGTCTGTCGCAACAATGATATATTCTGCATGAGAACCCTTAGCTGGGGGATTAGTAGGACCTACGAAGTCTATTCCGCACTTAGAGAATGCACGTCCACCCATCATGGGTTTCAGGGGCATCTCATCTTTACGTATAGAATACTCAGTTCTCTAACAGACATCACATCTTTTCACATAGGTATGTGCATCCATGTGAAGGGTCGGCCACCAGAAGCCCGCAAATAGTATTGCCTTGATCACCCGATCTGGTCCAAAGTGTCCTCCTGCTACACCTTGGTGAGCAGTTTCCAAGATCTTAAGATATTCACTCTCATGGACACATAGTCTCAGGTAACCATCTTTACCACGCTTGTATAGATTATCACCAATGAGTGAGTAATCCTGGGCTTCTTGTTCTAAACTCCTTTTCCTAGCCAGAGTCATGTCTGGAGGGAATGTTTTCGTCCTGAGAAAGGATACCAGTGGTTCACTCCAATCCGGCACTATGGACACTTGATAAAGAGTGGCATGTTCCACAGGTGGTTTAGTGCAGCAGATTGGGCATTCCTTGCACAACTTTTGGACATCGGCTTCCATAGTCGGCCAATGCACCCTGAGTCTCCTTAGTGTCTGTAGGGTTCGTTGCTTTGAATAGTGTTGCTCTAATGCACCTACATGTGCTAATTGCAACCATTTAGCGTACTCATCCTCTTCCACACAACAGGCCAAGATTCCTTGATCTGTGTGCTTGTACATACTTTGTTGTCAGGATCTTGCTCACGCGCATACAGAGATTACGGACGCAGAAAAACACACAGAAAATAGAGGCAACAAGAGACAAGACTGAACGCAAGATTGGGTGCAATCTCCCCCCATGCTCTCTGTTTCGACAATCCATAGAGTGCATGTATTTATAGGACTTTTGATTACGTCAAAAATAGTGGTTACATGAGGGCGGCTTCGAAAAGCAGGTGTGAAACTAAAAGTTGGTAACTTTTACAGAAAGCCATTACTTTGAATAATAGAAACTGCGATCTACAACGACCCTTATTCTAACCATTACTTTTCTAACAATAGAACCTTCTACGCAGGTTTATTTACAAGCTAAATAATAATTATTCGGATTATTGATGTGCGCCCTTTCACGCCTTGCACGCTCCTCACGAACCTTCAGCTGCTATATCAAAAACATCAAAAACATATTAATACATTAATAATTTAACATTTTAACAATGCCTTGTTCAATAATATACAACATGCCTCTCAGTTGACAAGCAAATGACCTCAGTTGATAAAATAATTCAACACTCTAACAATAACAATATTATTGTTCAACATATTCCATGTTACTGTTACAATCCAACAATGCATTGGCCAACATATTTCATGTTACAATCCAACAATGCATTGGCTATTCGATATTTCAATCCAACAATGCATTGGCTATTCCATATTTCAATCTAACAATGCATTGTTCAACATTTTCCATAAGGTATAACATGCCTCTCAGTTGAACAAGCAACTGACCTCAGTTGATAAAATAATAAACATGGATGGCCAGTCACATGTTTCATCACTGAATAAAGAAAATAGGCATGTGCCATGTAAAAATACATGCAGGGAAATGTTCATGGAGCTGTTACATTAATGTGTTTGGGTATGATATGCAGAAATTAAGTGGTCATAATGAGGTGTTAATTGTGTTTTATGTATCCATTGACATTCTTCAATAGAGTGATTTTTGTACTTAACCAAATATTGATGATATTGAGTACCTGTGCGTGTAGTAGTGACATCATGATCAATGATTTTTTCAGGAGCTAAGATTTCAGATTGTTCTTCAATTAAAGGAGGGTCATCAAGAAGTGGAGCAAGTGGTAAAGTTCCTTTAAAGGGTTTAAGTAAACTAATATGAAAAGAATTATGTATAGTCCAATGGGATGGAATATCTAATCGAAATGAATTATCATTAATTTTTTCTATAATGCGAAACGGTCCATAATAGCGTGGTGCAAGTTTAATTTTAGGATGCTGCAAAATATTTTTGAGACGTCTTTTAATTATTCGCAACCATACAAAATCATGTTCCTTGAATTCTTTGGCTAATCGTTTAGTATTGATAATACGTGTATATCGCTCTTGACTTTTCCTAATGTGCTCGTGAACATCATGAAGTATAGAAACGTGATCTTGAGCAATAGAATCAGCCATCGGAATGTTGGTTTGGGTGAGGGACATGGGAGTGGGAAGCTTTTTACCAAAAACTATTTCAAAAGGTGCATGACCAGTAGTGGTGTGTGAAGTGTTATTGTAAGCAAATTGAAGCAAGGGCAACTTGTCATCCCAGCTATTAGGATTATCTAATGAATAACAACGCAATAAATCAAGAATAGTACTATTTGTAGCCTCACTGTTGGAAGCAGTCAGAGGCACAGTCAGAGGCACAGACGACGTGGAAGCATGTAAAGACGGAGCAGGGAGCCAGTCGGATCATTTTTTCAAACAATTATGTTTTTATTACCTCTTCAAACATCCAACAATGATTTTCATCACTCTTGTAACATATGTAATATAGACAAAACCCCATTTTGTAATTCATAGCTCTATTTTGTGCAAGCCGAGGAGTCCTCGAGCTTGAGGAGCTTAGGTAGAATGCACGTACCAATTTTCGTTATTTTTAGATACCGTTTACCCTTCCAAATAGCCTCTAGGACCTATTTTTTAACTATGCCGGTCACTAGATGTGAAACCGGTCAAAACTAGTCTAGAAACTATAAAAAGAGCTAGAGAGCTCATTTTTGAGGGTGGTTCATGTTGGCTAGTGTGAGCTTAGAGCTAGTTTGAGCTTGTAATAGTGTTCTTGAGTAATAGAGCTAATTTCCCACCTTCCATTGTGTCTTGCTTGTCTCTTCATTGTGTGTGTGTATGTGTGTGTGCATTTCTATGCTTCTCACCTTCACTCTCACTTCATCTCACATTCACGATCTTCATACCACTCCTATCTCTTCCGCGGATTGACATTAAGGAGGTGGAGCTTCTTAACGTGGTTCTCACCATTGTGCTAGAGCAACACCAAATTTGGCGCCGTTGCCGGGGATCGAGTCTAGGACGAATGTGTGATGGTAAGAGTATAGCAAGAAGTGGCGTTGGAAGGTAAAAATTTCAGTTTTTGTTGTTGTTTTTACTTAGTTTTTAGTGTTTTTCACCTTCCCCATACTCCATCATCATCATCGCATCATCATCTTCATTTCCAAAAAAAAATCAGAAAATTCACCATATCCACCCATTCACCTCATTTCCCCTCATTTGTGCATGCGAGAGAGCGAGAGAGAACTTTTGTGCTTGTGTGTGCTTGTGTTTTCTTGAGTTTTCTTGCAGGTACAAAGCTCCAGTGCATCAGGAAAGCTTGGAAAAGGTAAAAATTTACTCTCTGTCAAAGATCTGCCGAGTGTGGCGGACCATCGCGATGGTCTGCAACCTTCGGAATTCTTGGTAGGCGACCACACCACGAGGTAGGCGACCCTTGCGCTTGCACGAATCCACAGGCGCATCTCAAAAATCATCAGTTTGGTGGACCATCGCGATTGGCTCGGACCATCGCGATTGTGTCGCACCATCGCGATAGGCTCACGCCATCGCGACGGCTCGGCCGGACCATCGCGACGGTCTCGGACCATCGTGACGGTTCACTTGAGCCATCGCGACAGTCCACTTGGACCATCGCGATTGTTCAGCTGACCCCGGACCATCGCGATTGGCCCACGCCATCGCCACGACAGTGCCACGTGTCAAGATAGACCATCGCGACGGTTCGTTTTTCGGACCATCGCGACAGCCCAAAATCGGACCATCGCGATTGGCTCACGCCATCGCACTTGTGACCATCGCGACGGTTCACTCCGGACCATCGCGATTGTCCACCTTTGACCGTTGACCGCGCCATCGCGATTGTCCACCTGATCACGCCATCGCGACGGTTCATTTTTTGGACCATCGCGACGGTCCATTTCCACGCCATCGCGATCGTTCACTTCGGGCCATCGCGACGGTTCGACCTCACGCCATCGTGATCGTTCACTTCGGGCCATCGCGACGGCTCGCCTTTTCGCACCATCGCGACTGTCCAAACTCCACGCCATCGCGACGGTTCGCTCGGACCATCGCGACGGTCCCAGACCATCGCGATTGTGCACCCCCATCGCAAATTTAGGGTTCCATTTTTTGACCAATTTTGGGGGGTATTTTTGAGAAATTTTTGGACCATTAGACTCATAGGAGACTCCTTAGCTCATATTTGAAGGAAAACCTGATTGTCAGTTTTTACCCCCCAGGGCCTGAACGCTCATAACTTTTTCATCCGAAGTCCGTTTTTTGAGCTTAATAGCTCGTTAGAAAGCTCGTGACGAGTACTACGTGACCTCAACTGTTTTTTTTTTCATAAAGAATACATCTATTTTTGGATAAGCTATTTTGAGGTTCACTTAGTTTGGGACTAGGAAGCCAGGGGGCACACATTGAAAATTTGGGCAAAAAGGGAAGGGACTTACAAGGTGTATATACTCAAGTGCTTGATCATCCTGTGAATTGGTCTGATATTGGATTTTTCCAGGTCTAGCAAGGGCAATCAAAGGCAAGCAAGCAAGGCAGTGAAGACAGCAAAGCTTGGGAAGCGCGGCTTCTTGGGCATCAGAGCAACCAGAAAAGCTGACTTGAGGTTGGAAGATTACTCAACCCCTCAGTCAATTCTTAGCTTAGGCTAAACGGTAGTTGTGGATTAAAGACGATAGGAACGCCTCAAGTTCAAGATACTTAATTCTTTCAAGTTTAAGACTACAAGTAAAGGTGTGTGTGACGAAAACCTAAAGAAAAGAACCTAAGTCTGACGAAACGAGAACTCAAAATTATAACGGAAAATCGAATTCCTGACGCACATATTAAGACAAGAATCCAAAGAAAATTAAAAAGAATTAAGAAAGTAATAACAAAGAACCATTGACGATCTAAGCGTGTACTGAGTGAGCAAGGAAGAAAATTAATGAACCTTAGATCAGGGAGACACATAGGTAAGTCGGACCGACGAAGCCTTAGATCATCAGAGGCTAGTGTAAGAACTACTGCTTGATCGTGGGCTCAACAATTGAATAGTAATTACCCCTATGAGAGCTCAGAGACTAGCGAATCAGAAATGGCATTTAGCGCAGACAGACCAGAAGGAGGGTCGAATGTAGCCTACTTAGAAAAACCAGAAGGACCCTATAGAACGCAATTAGAGTTTCTCCGAACCAACCGATTAGGTGCTCGCATCTATGAGGATGGTTTGCAAAGGCAAGTGGTGCAACTGCACAACCCTGATCAACCCATTGGATTGGAAAGACCAGTGGTGAAATTTGAGAGAGACGCTTACATAGACAAAGAAGGAACCATGTACGTCCTAAGTACGCAGCCGAACGATACTAATGAGTTTGGCACAATTCAATTAGAGATGGAAGCGAAATTTCAAGGAAAAGAACCGTTAGAAGAACCTAGAACACCTAGAGGGAAATCCGTATTAACAAGAATACTCATCCCAGAATGGATCCCTCAAGATAACAGGAGCACCGAGTTGTTTCTAAATAAAGAGACAGATGAAGCCTTTTGGAGATACAGAAAGGAACACCCTGGTGAGATAGGCATCATTACAATTTATGAATTCAAGGACCCAGATACACCTGGAAAGGTTGTATACCTGGATGAGACTTCAGAAAGAGTCTTTGTGGTGCCTGAGCACGCTAAAAGCACATACACATGGAGAGGTGAATTGATATTCCCTCCATCTAGAACGAACATGAATACAAGTCAACAAGGGGCAGGAACCTCCTCAGCCCATGGACATCAAAGAGAAGGAAATAAAGAGAAATCGGAAGTAAGCTTTAATCACCCCATAGGGAGAGATAGAACAACCACGGACACTAATAGAGCGGATAGACAAAGAGATCATGGAATACTAGGTGGTAGAGATGATTTTCCTCTACCTAGACCACGTGAACACGCAAGAGTATTGAGACCCACTCAATTAGTGAAATCCATGAAGAATTACTTTGATGGGACAGGAGATCCCTATGACCATGTCGCAGAATTCAAGCAAGTACTAAGAGCAGAACAACTCGAGGACATGTTCACGCAATACAACGCATTTGGACTAACGTTAAAGAATACCGCTTTAACTTGGTTCCAACCATTGCAACAAAGGCAATTTAGAGACATCCATCACTTTTTAGAGTCATTCATCACTGAATTCTCTAAAAGTGGGATTAGACATGACACGTCTTCGTTGATTCATAGCTTTAAACAGACCCCTCAGGAAACAGTTAGACTGGCAGGACGTAGGTTCAGACAATATGTCGAACGATGTCCAATGCAAGAGCTACCCTCACAAGCCAAACAAGTATCACTGTTCCTAGATGGCTTGTTGAGCGCTAAACTATGCTCCTATGTGTACCTAAAGGAACCCAGAACGCTAGAGGAGTGTGTAAGAATATGTATAGACATCGAGGACAACCTAGGAGATGAATTAGAACTCTCAAAGGTTTATAAGGACTCAGATTGTTCTTCTCTAGCATCCACAAAATTGTCTAATTCGATAGAGGACCTAGCAGAAAAAGTGGCCCAAAAACTAGGAGTTTCTAGTAAACAGGTGCCCAAGCTACCAACTAATGTACGTTGTTACACTTGTGGTGGAAATCATTTGGCAAACATGTGTCCCAATGCACCACAACCTCAAGCCAACCCTAGTGGCCAATATTGTACGATTGAGAGAAGATACACGAATCATACGGCTCAGGACTGCCCATACAACAAACAAACCGTGAGACAGAACTACCCGCAAACATACCAGCAGCCAGGCAGGTATCAAGGCCAATACAATGCTCAGCCTTATTACTATAGGCCTCCTCAGAACTACCCATACCAGGCTCAACAGAGACCTCAACCCGTCTTAGCTCAGCAGCCACCCCCACCCGCGAATGTCATCTCAGTCAAATACGCTGCTGCAGAAGAGAACCTAAGTAGGGCCTTAGTGCCTTCTTCACCCTTGATCACAGAAAGTGACCCGAACTCAAACAGTTTTGACTCTACTCATGTAACTAGTCCACCCGCTTATTACACGGAGTCACCAGAACATGTGGAGACATATCATTATGATAGTCCACCAATGGAACCTAGTTGGGAGCCAGACTATGCTAATGTGATGTACGCAAACCCAAACCCATGGCCCCAATTGAGACAACAGAGACCACAGTGCCCTAGAGGACCATGCTTTAGGTGCCAAGGAGATCACTTCATTAAGGATTGTCCACATCCCCCAATAGTAAGGCAATTACAGTACTATAACATACAAGGCTTTTGCGCCGACTGTGGCAAAGAACACATAATCAAAGATTGTCCTAAGAACCCAGTTAACACTTCAAACGTGACACCGATCAACGTGATAGGTATTGTAAACAACGCAGATGGATCCAACCCTACATACGTGCCTATCCAAGCTATAACCAGAGCCCAGGCGCTCTTACAAAACCAACAGCTTAATCAAGAGAAAGTAGCCGAAACTAGTGAAGTTGCAGAATCTAGCAGTAAAAAGACAAAATCTTGGAAAGATTCTAGAGAAAGAATCAAGAGAAAATGGAGTAAAAAGATAAGTGAGTTGGAAGGAAGTTTAAAGGAATCTAGAGCCAAAATACAAGAATTGGCTTCACAAGAATTGAATCAAGAAAACACAGCTCAAAAATCAGGTTCAGTTTTAGCGGAACCCATACCAGAAGATCTAGACATGATGTTTCGTGCATATCAGGCTAGAATAAAAGAGGGACCTCAAGTAACGGAAATGAGTAAAAACTACCCTCGAGCTGATCTAGAAATTGAGAGAACTAAACTTTGCATGAAGATGGTAGAGTTAGCACAAGCTTTGTTCGAAGCCTCTAGATATCTTAATTGGAATAACATGGCAAAACCGGAATTACACTTTCAAGGACTAATGGAGAGGCTAGAACACTTGATAGAAAGCAAAGAGAAAAAGGATCAGTCTAGGAACCCTATTGTCCCAGAGACACAGGAAAGGAATGCACCATCCCTGTCTCAAGTACCCAATATAGAAAGTCAAGACCATTTGTCTTCCATACATAGGTACTCACATGAATTTTTGAGGGAGATCCAAGAAGAGAAATGGAGAAGAGAACAAGGAACTCATCCTCCTATTCAAGAAATAGACGACTTGTAGGAACAATTTCCCCAAGACATCCCCTCTATATATGATGATGTAGAGGTGGAACAACTGAGTGAACCCACAGGATTTGAATCTAATTCTCTACAAGAATTACCTCAGTTCACAGGACCTTGGGAAGCAAAGTCTATTAGTATGAGAACACCCACGATAATAGTGAGGAATGAAGAATCAGTGATCCCTAGGAACACGGAAGTGATCAAGAACACGAAAGTACAATGTAATCTCACTCTGGAGGAATTGTTAAAGGTAAAACCAGAATTGTGGAAGCACGTAGCGAATCAATTCCCTGAGCTAGCTACCACACCCTCTCAGATAGGATCACATAAGAAGGTACCAGAGATACCCGTGGAAAAGATTGGAGACGTAAGTGAAGGAGAGGAAGGTAACACATATCTTCCAATAACCCATCAGGGCTACACCACGAAAGCCATCTTAGATTTAGGAGCCGGAGTAGCCATCGCTACCACCGCTTTATGGAAACGTTGGGGTAAGCCACCACTCAGACCCACTAGGATGAAACTACAAATGGCTGATGGACACATAGAAAAACCATTAGGTTTACTAGAAGGCATATCTCTCACCACTTGTGGTGTAGATTTGAGCATACTTTCGCCATTTGTGACTTTGCGAAAAATCGTGCTTATGAGATGATATTGGGACGACCATTCATGCGTCAGTTGCAAATTGTACAAGATTGGGGAACTAATTCTTTGTACTTGCAACATTTAGGAGTGACCACCAAAGTCAATCTTAAAGACTATTCACATAGAGATGTATCCCCAATACAATGGAATACCATCCATAAGACACCAGCAGAGACAGAATCCGTGCACTCTTTAGAATCAAATCCTTCTTGGTTGCATGAGGATACCCATTTATGGATGTGTAAAGTAGCCAAACAAGAGGAAGAACGATTAGAAGCAAGGACCTTAGGTGCAGAACAACATCCACGAACCCTTCAAGATCCAGCATATGCACCTGTAGTATTCCCAGACGAAGAGTTTGAACCCCATGGTTGGGCAAAAATACTAGCAACCATGGATGTAGCCATCAATGAAGAACAATGGACACCCCACTGTGACGAGGATGGCTATGACATTTCAGTTTTCACGATAGAGCCAATCATGTGCGATGCAATTTTAGAAGAGTGTGAACCGAACACTGATGCATTTGAGGATGCAAGCGATTTTGATTTAGAATCAATTATCATGGACCCGCCCTTTGCCTCTGAGGAAGAATATTTCTACGAAGTAGAGACTCACACTCAGAGACACGAGGAAATTACGAACGAGGTAAGGTTAGCCACTCAAGTGACTGCTAAGAGTGAAAGTAAGAAAAGAAAGAAGAAAGCAACCATGTCAGAAAAAGAAGAATCTTTATTTGAAGTACCCGAGAATTTCAAGAAATATGAAATCGAAGATAGAAGGATCATGGTTCGAATGCCCAATAGAAAGGCGAATGACGGACAATTATATGATAACCGAGAGAAAACCAAGAAAGTAAGAGTTGCCATAGAAGGAGAGGAAGAAAGATGCACATACATAGGGCATGATTTGACGACTGAAGAAGAAGAAGAGTTAGTTGCCCTATTGCGTGAATATAGAGATGTTTTTTCTTGGAGTTACAAAGATTTGAAAGGAGTGGATCCAGATATATGTTCTCATAGAATCCCTATGACTCCAGATGCAAAACCGACAAAACAGAAACCTTACACGTACAATGATAACTACGCTGCGAAGATTAAAGAGGAGATAGATCGCTTGATAGAAGCAGGATTCATTTATGAAATTGAGCATACCGAATGGGTATCCCCCATTGTGGTTGTGCCCAAGAAGAATGGAAAATTGCGTGTGTGTATTAACCTTAAAAAAGTTAATGCCGCCACGATTAGAGATAGTTATCCTCTTCCTATCACGGAACATCTATTGGAAAGAGTTGCGGGCAAGGAAGTTTACAGCTTTCTTGATGGTTTTTCAGGCTATAATCAAGTAGCCATCGCTCCAGAAGATCAACACAAGACGGCTTTTGCCACTGAATGGGGCATATTTGCATTTCGTGTGATGCCATTTGGCTTAACGAATGCACCCGCCACTTTCCAGCGACTCATGTGTCATGTTTTCAAGGAATTCTTAAGCAAGAGCTTGGAAGTTTATGTCGATGACATATGTGCTCATTTAAATGTAAGACAGACGCATATCCCAGAGTTAAGACAGATATTTGACAAATGTCGAGAATATCAAGTTTGTTTGAACCCAGAAAAATGCGTTTTCATGGTCAGACAAGGCAAAATTCTAGGACACATTGTGTCAAAAAATGGAATCTCTACGGACGAAGAAAAGGTGAAGGTAATTGCAGAATTACCTAGACCAACTAATGTGAAAGAGGTACAAGCATTTATGGGCCATTGCGGTTATTATAGGAGATTCATACACATGTATGCAATCATAGCCAAGCCTTTGTACTCTCTTTTAACCAATTTTGAATGGACAGATGAATGTGAAAATTCATTCAATGAACTTAAACAACGCTTGTGCTCAACACCTATATTGACTACCCCAGATTGGAGTAAGCCATTTCATGTACATGTGGATGCATCCAATTACGCCATAGGATGTGTGTTAGCACAACCCACGAATGAAGGTAACATAGATCTCCCCATAGCTTACGCTAGCAGACAATTGAACGCAGCAGAAAGAAATTACACCACGACGGAACGAGAAGGATTAGGAATGATCTACGCAGTAAAGAAGTTTAGGCACTACTTGTTGGCCAACAAATTCAAGTTCTTTACAGATCATCAAGCCCTATTGTACTTAGTCAACAAACCATGTAACACAGGACGACTGATACGTTGGTTTCTATTACTCATGGAGTATGATTTTGAAGTGGTAGTCAGGAAAGGAAAGACGCATCTTAGAGCTGACCACCTTTCAAGATTAACCTCAGGAGAAGCTCCTCAAGGAGTAGCGGATGAATTACCAGATGCATAGTTGTTTAACCTTGAGATAGCACCAGAATGGGCTAAGCCTATAGTCCCTATTCTGACATACGGACCCAAGAATCCTAAGATAAAGATCAAAGAGGGAGAGATTACCAAGTCTCAGAGATACCAAATAATGGCAGGAAGCATATATAAACAGGATAATCAAAAGATTCTTGCTTGTTGTGTAGATGAATCAGAACATGCGAATTGGTTGCAATTAGCACACATAGGTGCATTAAAGCAACATCATTCAAAACATCGAACATTACAGACTCTGCATAGATTAGGAGTATATTGGCCTACGATGGAAGCAGATGTCTACAAGTTGTGTAAGGAATGCAATGTTTGTTGTGAAAGACCACCAGTAGAGCATGCTACATTATATCACATGTCTCTCACACCAGATTGGAGTGAACCTTTAGTGACATACTTGAGGACGAACACATTCCCTCAAGGCATGACCTTAGCTCGACAACGCAGTCTAGAGCAGGAAGCTCAAGACTATTCACTTATTGGCGATAATTTATACAAAAGAGGACGAGATGGATATTTAAGACAATGTGTTCATGAAAGCGATTATCTGAGCATACTAGAGACTGCACACCAAGGTGTTGCAGGAGGTCACTTTGGACCAGATAGGATAGTCAAAGCCATTCTCTTTGCAGGATTATGGTGGCCCACTCTTCACATGGATGCTCATACCTATGTAAAGAGATGTGATGTGTGCCAAAGAACTCAGTTTCCTACTCGCAGAGATGAAATGCCATTGAAACCCATGATGGGCGGACGTGCATTTTCTAAGTGGGGTATAGACTTTGTAGGACCCATCAACCCCCCTGCAAAAGGTACACATGCGGAATACATTATTGTTGCCACAGATTATCTAACCAAATGGGTAGAGGCAAAAGCCACAAAAAAGAATGATGCTCACACGACTGCAAAATTCTTATTTGAAAATGTCTTTACAAGATATGGATTGCCTATAGAGTTAGTGAGCGATCGAGGCACTCACTTTCTAAACCAAGTCATTGAATGTTTGTTACAGGATTTTATGGTGATTCACAAGAAATCCGCACCATATCATCCTCAGGCCAATGGTCAGGCTGAAAGCACTAACAAGATACTTTGTAACGTACTGACGAAACTCGTGAACAACAAACGTTCAGATTGGGACAAACAGTTACACCACGCTGTTTGGGCATATAGAGTGGCCTACAAGACCGTACTCAATGCAACTCCCTTTCAGATGGTTTTTGGTCAGAATGCAGTGCTTCCTTTGGACTTCTTGATACCGACCCTTAAGGTTGCACAAGAACATCAGTGGACCGGCCATGAATTATCAGCAAGAATAATGGACTTGGAACGATTAGGAGAAACCAGGCTGAAAGCAGTAGTAGGAATATATGCAGCAAAGAAGCGATAGAAAGCATATTTTGATGCACATGTGAAAGATAAAGGCTTAAAAGAAGGAGACTTAGTTCTAGTATATACGCTAAAACAGCACGCACGGAAGTTAGAAAAGCGAGGTTATGGACCTATGATCATTAACAGACTTTCGACAAGTGGAGCAGTACAGTTAGCCACCTTAGAAGGAGATATAATGCCCAATTACATTAGTGGCTGTAGAGTCAAGCTATATCAGGAACCTCTTACTGAGGATATGCTTAGACGACTCACGTTGGCAAAGAAGCGTAAGGAGGAAGAAAACAGAATACGAGCTGAAGCTCAGGCAGAAGTCAGAGAACGCATTAAGCGCATGAAGCTAAGAAGACAAGGACTAGGGAGAGAACATTATAACCATCTGGAAACATCCCCCAGATATCCCATGGCCATGTGTCAAGTAAAGTCAACCACTCCTCCTAGCATAGTGGACAGGAGACCATTCATTACAGTTAGGCTAGAGCACGGCAACCCTTGCCAAGAACTCAGGGCTTTAATTGACTCAGGTGCTTGCGACTAGTGCGATTAGATGGTCCCACTATAAGGATTCAGGAATAGAAATGCGGCCAATTGAGGCATACCTCATAGGCCTAGGAGGCATGGAAACCCCTTGCATGGGTGAGGTGGACCTTCCTATCCTCATTAAGGATATGACCATGACAGCGAAGCTACTAGTGTGCCATGATGACGATTTGATAGAACCCCTCATCCTTGGCCAAGATTGGCTATACGATCACTTAGTGGACTTAAATCTTAGACAAGGCTCCTTACAGATTGGAACCTTAGAGCAGAAGTGAGTGATATCGCTTGACTTCCCTAACGGCATTCCGACTGAGGTTTGTAACCCTAGACCCTATGAAACGCATGCGATGGAAGACCGGAAGATCTTTAATCAGACCAGTCACGTTATGTCTACACCAACCCACTCGGGCTTGGCTATGGACTGTTGTCAATCAGAAGGACGACAGGAGATCTTCCCTGGGACTTCCTGCAAACTAGAAGAGGCAGCTACCCATCCGCTAGGGCAGATGGACACAATCAGCGGTCAGGTGGGTTGCATCAGCGGACAAATGAGCGCGACACCCTGCGGTGCTCATCCTTCCAAACTTGTTGCGGACTGGCCTAGATTAAAGTTAAAGAACGCATCACTTCCTAATGGGCAGGTCACGCAAGTGTTGGATCTCCCTTCTTTTCCAAAGCAGAGTGTCCATCCGACCTCTCAACCTCAACAACAACAGAGTCAACCACGACGAAGGAACCCAGACCGACGGCAGTATCAGAAGACACAACAAGAGAAGCAGTCTAGGCCACCCAAAGGAAGCGGCACCAGACTAATATGGGTGCCAAAAGGACAAAAAGCACCGGAGAACTCCAACCAAGCAGAGATCGACAAGAAAAAGGCAGGGCAAAAACAGAATCGATATCCACCATCCCCTCGACCTCCTTCTACAGGTCCGAGCATTCGACAAATTTGGATTGCCAAGAAATACCTTACCCATAGACCCACACCCACGCAGATTTGGGTACCCAAACCATGTATCATAGCTCAACCCTTAAGCCATGTAATATATACCCCTCACAAATCTTTCCATCCCTCAATACCACCACACCCGATACTACCTTTTGCCCCTCAGCAGCAACCCACCACCCACTCAAAGACTCTTAGGAAATGGATACCGAAGCGTGTCCAACCGTCTCCCCCTAACCCCAAGTCTGACAAAACTACCCCCCCGACTAACATACAACCTTGTAATAAATCACTAACCTTTAAACCTTGTATAAATTCACCCACCATCATAACACATCACTCATAATCTCATCTCATCAAGAAATGTATGCATCATCTGAAACGTGTAGGTGTCTAGAGACCTGCACTAGTGCTGCAAGAAGCATTGCATCCATCACATCACAGCACTTGGCTACACAGGTTACACATCAGTTATGGAAAGGGATTGCGGTCTCACTTTAATGGGATCATAATTAATTTCCATGCTAATGTGTTAATCTTTTGTAGCAGATCTTTCTCATTAACACACCAGTCATCATGCAAACCGACGAAGGACCATCAGGAGCAGGCCCCAGTGTAGCTGCAGTGCCCCTCAATGTGTTACGAGTAGAATCCCACCCTACTGCTCCACCGCCCGAATTCCAAGGATTTCCAGGGCCCATGTCGATTGATAACCCACCTATGGGCTACACAGAAAAGATACACCGTAACTCTCACTGGTTTCAGGGACTTGCAGGACCCTTAGCGGACGCGGATTTTATATTTGAATCTAATTTGACATTTGATGACCGCACCTGGGGAAAATACCAATTCTTTCAAAGGCCTACAGAACACCCAAGACTTAACTCACGTTTGGGCCAGAGCCGGCTTCACGGAGTATTTCAGTGATCCTCTACCCAAACCTGACTTTTACAGGTGTTATTATTTAATCACTACTTTGCTGGCCTCAGAGAATAAGGACATCCCAGGAACTTTTATTTTGCCTTCTTTAGTGGATGATCCACCTTACAAAAGGTTTTATCTCTCGAAGGATTTAATCAGAGCTGCCATCAAAATTCATGGCACCCACACGCCCACAGATCGAGAAAGATTAATTCCAGACCCTATGAAACGTGGGGATGTCACTAAGTGGGAGGAGATCTCAGCAATTACACCTGAGCTGTCAAAGCCGCTACGGATATGCATGCAACATTTTGCATTCCCCGCTCAGGACAGATTTACCATGCCACACAAAAGAATATGGTTTGGATTGTACTTGGCATGTACTGGACCTCAGACGGTTGATCTGGCGAGCTGGATCATTGATCAAATGTATTTGGCACAACACAGATGGGAACGCAAGAAAGTGGTTAATGGATGTTGTGCGCTCACAAGAATTGTTTATATGTGCTTGGCCTATGATTTGCCAATTGAATGTGCATTAACAGGAGAAGAGCTGAAAGCATTCAAAGGAACGACGAAGAAAGCCAGGAAGCCCAGTAGAACATGGGCAGGTAAGCGCATGAGAGGCACCATTCCTTGCCTTCAAGTGCCAGAGTCACCATCACCACAGCCCTCTCCAGCACAATCACCGACAGAAGCCGCTCCCACAGTGCAACCTATTCGCATAAGGTTGTCTAGCCAGTGGTCACGGAGGGCACTACTAGTACCGTTGCACCTCAGGCAGCTACAACCACAGAACCCACCACCACGACAACAGAAGCTCCCACCACTATTGGTGCGGAAGCCTTTTCTTTCCCATTACCACACATGGAGGCAGAACCAATAAACACAACATTCGACTTTGAAATGCCGGATGCATTCTCAAATAAGTTCCAGTTTTCAAAGGCACAAATGTTCTCTCAAGAATATGAACGCCCCAGCTACCCTACCACACCGCGGGATCTGCCACAGGGACAAGTTGTGTCGAGCTCTGATGACGAAAGAACAGCCACCGATGACGATGAAGGTGACGATGAAGCCAGCCAGGGCACGCATGATTCCCAAGAACAAGGACAGATAGACGGCCAAGGCCAACAAACCGATGCACACGGTGACACCAGCACGCATGAAGAGGAGACTTTCGAAGCAGCAGCTTACACGTTGGCAATCAAGAAATTATATCGTACAATGGAGAAAGTCTGGGCACGGAAGAAATTGACTGAAGAAGAGAGCCAAACCATAATCGAACAAGAACTCGTCTCCGGAGGGTTTGAAGAAGTCTACATCAGAGGGTTCAGAGAACTGGTCAAATCCATTGGCCCGGTCGAAGCACTGAGATATTTACAAAGGAAGCCACTCCCCCAATATGACCCTCGCAGAGTTCGCCTGTTATCGAAGCCCGGTGAATATATTCGAGTTCCGGTAGGTGCTCAATCATCCCACCAGGCGCAAGATGCACGCCTACGGCCGGAAAGATCCTTCACCGAAGAAGCCATCCTAGTCGACTCCCCACCACATACTACCGTTGTACATACTACCACTATCCTTGAAATAACATCCACACCATCTACTCCTCTCTCACCTCATGTTTCACCAACCCATCCTGTATCCCCTGCACACCCACCTGCTCCTCCAACAGCCACACCAGTCCACGGCAACATAACCCAAACCTTTACCCCGCCCAGCTTGGATACCCACTTCCAAACCATCTTCGTATTTCTGCTGCAAGATATCCTCTGATACATCTTCAAGCATTCGTACAAGTAGTAAATTTTGCCAGAACCGCTCTGTGTAGGTAGCAACCGTATCACCCTCCTTCCATGTAAGGGTCGTCCATGCATGTCGAACATGCAAATGGTATTGAGGAGGAAGAAATGAATCCTTCACGTCTTCTTGAAAAGCGTTCCAAGTTGTTGGACGCTCCGTACTGTGTCGCAGGACATTCCACCAGAGTTGAGCTTTACCTACTAAATAGTTAGTGGCAAATTTAACTTTTTCACTTTCAGCATACATTTCATCGGTATAAAAATCATCAAACTGTGACAACCAAGAAAGTACTAAAGGCCCATCCTTTCGGCCATCAAATCATAGAAACTGGTAGTTTCTATTACCAATCTTTGAATGAGTAACATCAGATTGGGCAGACACAATAGCTTTTACTACTCTCGTAAGGTTGTCTTCCTCAGCTTGCATCCTTTGGAGGATTTCATCACGTTGTCGGATCTCGTTCTGAGCTCCTTGAAGCTCATGCCGCAAGAGCTCTAGTTGTTGTTCAAGTGTTACCGCAGGTAGAGGTGAATTACTGTAATCCTCCATGGTGCTCTTGGACCCTTGCTCTCAACCTTGGTGTATTGAACCTTCTTGTTTGCAACCTTGGTGTCTCGATCCCGTGTTCTCAACCTTGCTTGGTATCTTGAACACTCAATCAAGTGCCACCCAAAGATTTTGAAGGAATTCACACTTCCAAGCTAGCTCATTGCAAAGTTCGTTCCGAGAGCTTTCCAACGGTATATTACACGCCTCAATCCGACCTACGGATTGAGAGTTACACTTAATTCTTTGTTGGGTGCATCCTTGAAATCGCCGCGAGCGCCTTCCACAAGTAAGAGAGAGAGAGAGAGAGAGAGAGAGAGAGAGAGAGAGAGAGAGAGAGAGACTTGAGTACAACTCCAAGAGATGGTGGAGTGGTCAAAGTACTTCCCTTGAAAGTAGGAGGTTGTGGGTTCAAATCCTCCTACCTTAGGGACTCTAAACCTCTCTATTACCACTCAAAAATTAAAATTGTCTCGCGTGTAGCCAACGGCTGCCAACGGTCGCCAAGGGAGCCTTGGGTGCCAATGTTGCCAATGTATTGCCTAAGTTATTGCCTAAGTTCTTTGCCTTAGTCGACGCCTTGGAATAGAGGCAACAAGAGACAAGACTGAACCCAAGATTGGGTGCAATCTCCCCCCATGCACTATGTTTCGACAGCCCACAGAGTGCATGTATTTATAGGACTTTTGATTATGTCGAAAATAGTGGTTACATGAGGGCGGCTTCGAAAAGCAGGCGTGAAACTAAAAGTTGGTAACTTTTACAGAAAGCCATTACTTTGAATAATAAAAACTGCAGTCTACAACGACCCTTACTCTAACCATTACTTTTCTAACAATAGAACCTTCTACGCAGGTTTATTTACAAGCTAAATAATAATTATTCGGATTATTGATGTCCGCCCTTTCACGCCTTGCACGCTCCTCACGAACCTTCAGCTGCTATATCAAAAACATCAAAAATATATTAATACATTAATAATTTAACATTTTAACAATGCCTTGTTCAATAATATACAACATACTTCCTGCCATGATGTGATACTTATGGGCTTTTACTACCTCTCTATCCTATGTGTTTATTACTGGGTGATTAGGCCCGTAGGTCAGTACTGGTACTAATGGCTTAGCCCACTGAGGTACAACTTCCAAATTAAACAAGTAAGCATCAGGAAGGTCATCTGACACTCCTTGTGGGGCCTCTCCAGATGTGAGCCTTGAGAGATGATCTGCTCTCAGGTGAGTTCTGCCTTTCCTCACTACTACCTCAAAGTCATACTCCATGAGTAAGAGAAACCATCTTACTAATCTTCTTGTATTGCATGGCTTGTTTACCAGGTACAGTAAAGCTTGGTGATCAGTAAAAAATTTGAACTTATTTGCAAGCAAATAATGTCTAAATTTCTTAAATGCATATACCATGCCTAAGCCTTCTCTCTCAGTAGTGGTGTAATTTTGTTCAGCTGCATTCAATTGTCTACTGGCATAGGCAATTGGGAGATCCATATTACCTTCACCAGTAGGTTGTGCGAGTACACATCCAATAGCGTAATTGGATGAATCCACATGAACATGGAATGGCTTGTTCCAATCTGGTGTGGTCAAGATTGGTGCTGAACATAATCTTCGTTTAAGCTCCTGGAAGGAATTCTCACATTCATCAGTCCACTCAAAGTTAGCCAGAAGTCCGTACATGGGCTTTGCAATGACAACATACATGTGAATGAACCGGCGGTAGTAACCACAATGCCCCATGAAAGCTTGTACTTCCTTGACATTCTTTGGCCTAGGTAACTCGGCTATGGTTCTCACTTTTTCTTCATCAGTGGATATGCCATTCTTTGACACTGTGTGTCCTAAAATCTTACCTTGCCTGACCATGAAAACGCACTTTTCTGGGTTTAGGCAGACTTGATATTCTCTACATTTGTCAAAGATTTGTCTCAGTTCAGGAATATGGGTTTGTCTGATGTTGGAATGAGCACAAAGATCATCAACATAGACTTCTAAATTCTTCCTCAGGAACTCCTTAAATACATGGCACATCAGCCTCTGGAAGGTTGGTGGTGCATTGGTAAGCCCAAATGGCATTACCCGAAAGGCGAATATGCCCCATTCTGTGGCAAAAGCTGTCTTATGCTGATCCTCTAGAGCTATGGCTACTTGATTGTAGCCCGAAAATCCATCAAGGAAGCTGTACACTTCCTTGCCTGCTACTCTTTCTAAGAGATGTTCTGTGATGGGAAGCGGATAGTTATCTCGGATTGTGGTTGCATTGACCTTCTTTAAGTTAATGCATACACGTAATTTACCATTCTTTTTGGGCACCACTACAATGGGGGATACCCATTCGGTGTGCTCAATTTCATAGATAAATCCAGCTTCAACCAGTCTTATCTATCTCCACTTTGATCTTGGCAGTGTAATTATCATTGTATGTATATGGCTTTTGCTTAGAGGGTTTGGCATCTGAGGTCATGGGGATGGTGTGTGAGCATATGTCAGGGTCCACACCTTTCAAGTCCTTGTAACTCCAAGCGAACACATCTCTGTATTCTCTTAGCAAGGCTATCAATTCTTGCTCTTCTTCTTCCGTCAGGTCATGTCCTATGTAAGTGCATCTCTCTTCTCCTTCTTCCATGGCTACCACAATTTTCTTTGTGGTTTCTTTGTTATCATAGGCCTCTCCTGATTGTGCCTCTCGTTTAGGCATTCTGATCATGACTCTCCTGTCATCTATCTCATACTTCTTAAAATTTTCTAGGACCTCAAACAAAGATTCCTCCTCTTCTTGTGTGACTTCTTTCTTCTTCCTTTTCTTTCCTTCTTCCTTAGGGGTTACATGTGTGGCTAGCCTTACGTCTTTTGTAAGCTCTCTGTGCCTCTGGGGGTGAAATTCTACTTCATAGAAGTATTCTTCATCTGATGCAAAAGGTGGGTCCATAATGATTGACTCTAGATCGGAGTCACTTGCATCCTCAAATGCATCAGGGCTAGGTTCACACTCTTCTAACACCGCCTCTCCCATGATTGGCTCTATGGAGAAGACTAAAATGTCATAGCCATCTTCATCACAGTGAGGTGTCCATTGTTCTTCATTGATGGCTACATCCATTGTTGCTAGGATTTCTGCCCAGCCGTGGGGTTCAAATTCTTCGTCAGGAAAAACTACAGGCGCATAGGCTGGGTCTTGAATTGATCTATGTGTTTCTTTTGCACCTATCTCTCTGGCTTCTTCTCTCTTCTCTTCTTCTACTGATACTTTGCACATCCATAAGTGGGTCTCTTCATGCATCCATGAGGATCCTGATCCTATGGAATGCACAGATTCCGTATCATCTTTGGCTCTATGGATGGGATTCATTGGATAGGGGGGACATCTATATGAGAGTAATCTTTGAGATTCACTTTGGTCGTAACACCTAAGTGTTGCAGGTACAAAGAATTGGTTCCCCAATCCTGTACCACTTGCAACTGTCGCATAAAAGGTCGTCCCAAGATCATTTCATAGGCATGGTTCTTGCTAAAATCACATATAGCAAAGATATGCTCAAACTCGACACCACAGGTGGTGAGAGTTATTCCTTCTAGCAATCCTAAGGGCCTCTCAATATGACCATCGGCCATCTGCAATTTCATTCTCGTTGGCCTGAGTGCTGGCTTACCCCAACGCTTCCATAGGGAAGTGGTGGCAATTGCAACTCCTGCACCTGAGTCCAAAATTGCCTTGGTGGTGTACCCCTGATAGGTAATGGGAAGATAGGTGTTCCCTTCTTCACCTTCACACATGTCTCCTATCTTATCCAAGGGTATCTCTGGCACTCTCCTATGTGATCCTACCTGGGAATGAGGTTTCACTATAGCTGGTACTTGTTTGGTGATATGTTTCCATAATTCAGGTCTAACCTTGAGTAGCTCTTCTAACTTGAGATTGCACTGCACTTTAGTGTTTTTCACTACCTCTGTGTTCCTAGGTAAGACTGAGTCCTCATTTCGTACCATGACCGTGGGTGCTCTCATACGAGTAGACTTAGCTTCCCATGGGCCTGTGAAGTGGGGTAATTCTTGTAGAGAGTTAGACTCAAAGTCTAGTCTTTCCTGAGAGTGGGTGCTCTCCTGCTCCTCATAAATGGATGGGATGTCTTGTGGGAATTGGTCGTGTGCATCGTCCACCAGTTCAATGGGAGGAGGTACTTCACTTTCTTTAGCCCATTTGTCTTCTTGAATCTCTCGTAGGAATTCTGGTGTGAATCGATTCATAGAAGATGATGTGTCTGGCTCCGTAGAGTTAGGCACATAAGCTTCAGGCACATATGCTGCCTGGGCAGGAAGACCTGCTCTTTCACTTGCCTTGTCCTTATGTTGAGAGGAGGGTTCCTTTTCTGATTGTGCAATTAGCTTCTCTATTCTTTCTAACAATCCATCAAAGTGCAATTGTGTCTTCGCTGAACTAGAGATGTTAAATAGGCGACTGGCTTCAAACATGGTCTGAGCCAATTCCACCATCTTAGCACAAATTTTGGTTCGTTCTAGCTCTAGTTCTGCTCTAGGGTAACACTTTTCATGATCAGTTATGTTTGGCCCTTCTTGGATTCTGGCCTGATATGCTTTAAGCATCATATTAAGGTCTTCGGGAGTGGGATCTGCTAGGACTGATCCTACTCTAGGGGGTGGTGGAATTTGGTGAGGCGGGTTGGAAGGTGGCGGGTCGGATGGAGTTGGGAATGGTGGAGGTGGGGTAGTGTGAGAGGGAGTTTGAGATGTGAGTTCAGTTATCCTGGCCTTTGTTTCTTTGAGGCTTTCCTCGAGTTCACTCATCTTTTTTGCCCATTGCCTTTTCATTCTTTCACAACTATCTCTCCAAGATCTAGTCCTCTTCTTTGTGATGCTCTCTGTTTCACTAACATCTGGGATCTTTTCCTGGCCTACCCCTTGGTTTTGCTGCAATGCTTGAGCTCTAGTGATCACTTGCACTGGTGTAGTGGACATCACACTTCCTGTGGAGTCTACAACTAACCCAATAACATTAATGGGAGTTATTTTTGGCATATTGCTAGGATTCTTTGGACAATCTCGTAAGAGATGCTCCTTTCCACATTCCTGGCAATAGCCCTGGATCGTCACTGATTGGGGTTGTGGAGGTGGAGGCAAGGGACAATCACGAATGAGATGATCTCCATGACATCTGTAGCATGGTCCTTTAGGGAATGGGGGTCTTACTTGCCTAGGTTGAGGCCTAGGGTTGGGGTTTGCATACATGACGTTTGTGTAATCTGACTCCCAACTAGGTTCATTTGGCTCTTCACTATAGTAAGACTCACCATGTTCAGGAGACTGCATGTAGTAGGCCTGGGGGCTATCAACATGTGTAGAATCGAAACTATGGTCACTGGGGTCACTTTCTGATAGCAATGGGGTTACTGGCACTATGGCCCTATTCAGGTTTTCTTTTGCAGCTGCATACTTTACAGGGATTACATTAGTAGGAGCAGATGGTTGTTGTGCTAGCACTGGCTGGGGTCTCAGTTGGGCCTGATATTGCGGTTGGTAATTTTGCTGAGGCCTAGTATACTGTTGTGGTGGATACTGATTCTGGTATCTTCCCTGCTGAGGGTATGGCTGAGGGTAGGTTTGCCTGACCGCTTGCTTATTGTATGGGCAGTCTTGTGTTGTGTGATTAGTGTATCTCCGTTCTATGGTGCAGTATTGGCTACTAGGATTTACTTGGGGTTGAGCCATAATGGGACATACATTCGCCATGTGGTCGCCACCACAAGTATAACATCTTTTCACAGGGGCAAACCTTGGGATCTGTTTGCTAGTGACACCTAATTTCTGAGCTACTTTCTCTGCAAGTTCCTCAATTGATGTGGATTGCGTGGAAGAGAGGCTAGAGGCACTATCTGAATCTTTGTATATCTTGGAAAGCTCTAACTCCTCCCCTAGGTAATCCTCAATGTCAATACACATGCGTACACACTCTTCTATGGTCCTAGGGTCCTTCAAGTACACATATGATCTTAATTTGGTACTTAGCAGTCCATCCAAGAATAAAGCCACTTCCTTAGCTGGTGTGGGGAGCTCCGAAACAGGGCATCTTTCAAGATATTGCCTGAATCTTCTTCCTGCAAGTCTCACGGTCTCTTGCGGGGTCTGCTTGAAACTGTGAATCAATGAGGAGGTATTGTGTCTTATGACACTCTTAGAGAATTCAATAATGAAAGCCTCTAGTAGTTGGTCTATGCTCCTAAATTGTCTCTCATTCAATGGTTGGAACCAAGTAAGCGCTGTGTTCCTAAGGGTTAGACCAAAGGCATTATATTGCGTGAATAAATCCTCCACTTGTTCAGCTCTCAAAACTTGCCTAAACTCTGCCACATGATCGTATGGATCTCCAGTGCCATCGAAGTAGTTCTTCATGGACTTAACTAGCTGAGTCGGTCTCAAAGTCCTTGTGTGCTCTCTATGTCGTGGTAGAGGGAAGTCTTCCATATTCCTTTGATTTCTTGGGGCTCTATGTACCTCATGCTCTACTCTATTTGTTTCCATCCTCGTTCTTTCTCTGCCCCCCGGGTTAGCAAAGCTTACTTCTTGCCTATCTCTACTTCTGTCTCTTTGAGTTCCATGAGCTTGGGATGTTTCCGCTCCAGGGTGACCATAGGACACATTTGATCTTGGTTGGGGGAAAATAATTTCACCTTTCCAAGTGTAAGCATGCCTATCATTTTCTATCACCACAAAGATCCTCTCTGAAGCGTGATCTAAGTAGGTCACTCTGCCTGGGCTATCAGGATCCTTAAACTCATAGATCATGATTGTTCCTATATCGGTTGGCCGATCAGATTTATACCTCCAAAAGGCTTCGTCAGTTTCTCGGTTCAGAAGCAGATCTATGCTCTTATTATCTTGGGGAATCCACTCTAGTGTGATAATCCTAGTGAGAACAGATTTGCCTCGGGGGGTCCTTGGTTCTTCACCCATGCTTCCTTGCTCTAGGTCACCTAAGTCCGTTCCTGGGATCTCATTCCCAAATTCATCAGTCCTATATGGATGACTAGTGACTACATATATTGTCCCTTCCTTGTCTAAGTACGCTCCGTTTTCGAACTTGACAGCTGGGCGCTCTAGTCCAATGGATTGATCAGGATTCTTAATCTGTACCACAGATCTTCCTAGGTCGTCCTCATAGATGCTAGCACCCAATCGGTTGGTCCTAAGGTATTCTAACTGCGTTTTGTAAGGGCCTTCTACCCTGTGCAAGTATGGCACTCCTGAACTTCCCGTAGGTCTGTCCATGCCTTGAGACATCTCTGATTCACTAGTCTCAGAACTAGGGTAGTATGAGTGGTGGCTCAACTGCTGGGCCCAAGACCTAGCAGTGTGGTTGACACTGGCCTCTAAAGACCTAAGGCTTTGTCTATCTCTCCCTAGATGTCGCCCTGATCTAAGGTTCATAAGCCTAATTGAATAACCCAAATTTGCCCAAGTACAACCTCGTTGCGGAGTTCTTTTGTATCAGTTACTTGATTCTTTTTAGTTGATTACCGTGTTAACATTCTTGTCTGATATCACGTCGTAAGGTATAGTTGAGTGTAGTTCCGCACTTAAAGTTGATCGTCCCACGTTAAGTTCTTTTCCTTTAAAGTTCTCGACAGTACAAAGATTATGTTCTTAGCTTGAACTTGAAAGTTTAGGTATTCTTCAACTTGATAATTGCCTATAGTCGCCATGACTTACTCCTACCTCTAGTCGTTCTTAGCCTAAGCTAGGAATTGACGAAGGGGAGTTGAGAATATTCCGACCTTTCTTGCTGATCCTTGTTCTTTAGTGCTCGAGAAGTTGATTCTCAAGCTTGCACAAAACCCTTGCTTGGACGCTCTCAATTGCTTCTCAATAGACCTGCATCAGTCCCAAGATTAGTTCCAGAGTTAAATTCAAATGACAGACTAGACCACTTTCATGCATGTAACTCACCGACTGAATTATCTCTTGCCTTTATAAAAAACAATCCCAAGGATCCCTCAGCAAATTTGCCCTTCTACCGCGTTCGCAAGTTCTGTCAGTCGCGATTGACAGGTCAATCGCGATTGATGTGTCGATCGTGATTGAGAGGTCCATTGTGGCTGTCAGTCGCGATTGATGGGTCAATCGCGATTGACACGTGGCTCGAAAAGTCAATCAGTCGTGGTCAAAGGGTCATTGACTCTGTCGGTCGCGATTGATGGGTGGATCGCGATTGACAGGTCGGTCACGAGGGTCTGTTCGTGGTGGTCAAACAATCGTTGACTGTGTCGATCGCGATTGATAGAGCCGTCGTGGGCTGTCAGTCGCGATTGATGGGTCGATCGCGACTGATGACTCAATCACGATTGACACGTGTCACGCGTTTGATCTGTCCATCGTGGTCAATCGGCCGTTGACTCTGTCGGTCACGATTGATGGGTGGATCGCGATTGACAGGTCGGTCGCGAGGGTCTGTCCATCGTGGTTCGTCGATCGCGATTGACAGAACGATCGCGATTGATAGAAATCTGATGAATTTCAAAAATCTAAACACAGTTTTGGTAAGCTCTAGGCCTGTAGATCATGGTTTTGTACTTTGTTTGGCAAATGGAGCATTTTTTCTGTCGGTCGCGATTGACAGAGGTCGGCGACACAGAGACAGTTGCCAAGATTTCCGTACCTGTGCGGAGTGCTGGAGAAGATGATGCAGCATGTACCTGCAAGACAGCTCAAGAAACATGCAAAAACTACACACACAATATCGCTCTCTCGCTCTCTCTCACAAGTGGAATGAGGGAAATGGAAGGAGGAAGGAAATATAGTCAAAAAACTGAAATTTTTGCGATAATGGAGATGGAGGTGGGAGATGGTGATGATGATGGTGGTGATGAAGGAAACAAAAGGAAATAGATAAAAGTGAAGAAAATACCTATAACTCCAACGCTTCAACTCTACGTCTTACCATCACACGCTCGTCCTCAAAGCTCGATCCCCGGCAACGGCGCCAAAATTTGGTGTAGCTCAGTGATGAGTAGCACCTCCTTTAATGTCAATCCGGGAAGATGAGAGGATGGTATGAAGACCTCGAGCAAGTGGAGGCACAAGTGCGTGAGTGAGAAGCACACAAACATGCACACACATACACACACACACACACGCACACACGGCAAGACAAAGAGTGAGAAGCAATGGAGTTCTTAGATTACTTTCAAAAAGCTCTTACAAGTTCATTTCAATTACAATCTAATCTCAAAAATGAGCTCTCTAGCTCTATTTATAGTTTTGACTAGGTTTTGGCCCTATCCAGACCTAGTGTCCGGCCTAATTAAAAATTAGGTTCCAGGGCCAATTTGAGGGCTTAAACGGAGTCTAAAAAATACGAAAATTGATATGTAGGCACTTCTAAGGCTCCTCAAGCTCAAGGACTCCTTGGCTTGCACAAAATGGAGCTACAAAAATACAAAATGGTATTTACAATGGTTTTTAGTGATTAAAATCACTATTTGTGTAGGGATTTTCTCTATTGATTTGTCGTAAACATCTTTGAGCTCCCTACTTGCTCTATCTTCTTGTGTGCTCCACTCCTTGATGTCTGAAAAATTTAGATGGCCTACTTGCCAGATCTTCTTTGACTACTGTGTCTGCTTGTGCTATCTCTTCGTTCCGACCCTCTTTGTCTTGTGGCTCCTTCGGTTCCCTGACTGCTGCCAACAAATATGCATGTAAATAAATATGATTTAATCTAATTATATTTTTATCATTTTCCATGATGCAGGAATATCTACTAAGGGTTATAAAGCTTGTCCATATTGTGGTGATTGGTTGAGATCAATCTATAGTAAGAATCTCAACAAAAATATTTATCTTCGACATCGACGATTCTTGCCTGATGATCATCCATTAAGATCTAAAAGAGAAGCAATACATTTTAATGGAAAGCTTGAAACAGGCCAGTATCCAAAACCTATGACGCCTATGGATTGGTATAAAAAATGGACAGATGGACCTCTGATAGATCCAGAAGCAGAAATCTTCAGTGATGATTCAGATAATGAGTATGTGAACAGAGGTAAAGGGAAATTGACACCCGCACAGAAAATATCAATATGGTATTCTTTGGAGTATTGGAAAGAGTTAAAAGTATGTCATCTTCTTGATCCTATGCATATATTCAAAAATATTGGTTATTCACTATGGCAGCATCTTCTTGGACTAAAAGATACCACAACAATGATTTGAAAGATAAAAAATCCAAACCAAAGTTATGGCCAGTTTTTGATAGACATCGACAAGAAACGACTTATGCATCTGCTCCTTGGGTACTTACAACAAAAGAGATACAGACTATCAACAATAGAATTCAATTGATCAAGACTCCTACATGATATGGAGCATCGTTTCAAAACACGTTTACTATGGATGATAAGAGCTTATCTGGATTAAAGATCCATGACTGACATAACTTTTTGAAACATATTTTACCTTTGTTTATCGATGGATGTACAACGAAAGGAGTACAAGATGTGATCTATCGTCTTGGATCACTTATAAGGTAATTATGATACTTTTATATTTAATATGTATGAATATTGGATATCTTTTATTTTTTAATTAACTTCTTTACAATTGTTTTTATGATTTGTATAGGTGGATTACATCCAAAGAGATCGATAAAAATTCAATCCCACAAAAAAAACGTGAATGCAAAGAGCTACTATGTTTGATGGAAAAAGAACTTCCTACTTCATTTTTTGATATTCAAGTTCATTTACTAGTCCATCTTGTAGATGAGATAGAGATTGTTGGTGTTGTCAACACTCGATGGATGTTTTGGGTCGAGCGATTTATGGGAATACTAAAAGGTTACGTGCGACAAAGAGCAAAACCAGAAGGATCCATGGCAAAGGGTTGGATGCTTGAAGAGTGCATGTATTACGTTAGTGAGTACCTTGAAAGAGTTCATGAAGAAGCTCCACGTGCATGGACCAACGAGTCTTCTTCAAAAATAACAGATGAGGTATTATCAGGTAAGGGGGTTCCATTCTTATTTACATTTCAAGAAAAAAATGATGTTTCTACTTTTGTAGCATATAATAGCGAATGCATGCAAGCATTCGTTAGCGAGTACGAGGAACTTCAAAGTCTCCAAAGTAAAAGGCGAAAAAACAAAAGATTCAGACATAATCTC
This sequence comes from Ceratopteris richardii, assembly GCA_020310875.1. NCBI lineage: Eukaryota > Viridiplantae > Streptophyta > Polypodiopsida > Polypodiales > Pteridaceae > Ceratopteris > Ceratopteris richardii. The sequence goes on from CM035407.1 coordinate 27,520,053, forward strand.
GATAATAATGAGATTACAAATATACCTTCTTTCACGGATTGGCTATATAGTCGTTTGCAACGCGCCAACGCAAATAATGAAGAAATCTCAGATGAGCAAAGAGAGTTAATGATAGGTTGTGAACAAAAGGTAATTTTATTAAAATATATATTTTATTTTTTTCATATATGTATGTTAGTTTCTATTTACTAATTGAATCTATTTTGCAGGCTCGAATGTTCACTAATATGTGGGCTTTTGGACAGCATATTAGAATCAAAGCCATTGATTCTTTACGTAAAACAGAGGATTCTAGTATTGTTGCTTGTTTCAAGCAACTATCACGTGCTAGCTCAAAAGACACAAACCTTATTGATAGCGAACTTGGTTACATAGGAACTATTGTTGGTATCTATGGAATTTCATTTCGTACATTCAAACATGTAGGAAAAAGTTTATATATTTTTTTTAGAGTTAGTTATTTTTTTAAGCACCTAATAATGGGACGTTTTTGTTGTTATATATTTTGATAGGTCATTTTGAAGGTTGACTGGTATCGAGCGGAGTATAAAGGTAGTAATTCTACAATAAGAAAGGAATTATCTAGGTTTTGGGCAATTGATTCTTCCAAGGTAATGCGATCTACTAAAGAACCATATATTCTTCATAGGCATATTGAACAAGCATTTTTTTATAAAAACCCAGATGCTCATCCTTGGTGGCAAGTCATTCATGTGCAACCTAGAGGTAGGTCATTGTTTGAACAGTTTATTGTTAGAGAGATTGAAGAAAGTCCTCTTGATGATTCAGCATCAGATACTGATACATCAACATCTGGAATAGAAATTAGACTCATTATACGTGATAATGATACTAATCTTTTTGATGAAGAGGATAACTCTCTACATGCTGATTCTACTGATGAGGAAGAGGAATTACCAGAAATAGATATTAATCCACCAATAGATGATGTGATTCATGAGAACATAGATTTAACAATAGAAGAAATAAATGAAATCAATAAGGATAATGAAGATGAGACTATATTGATGTCTTACCAAAATGATGGCAATAATGAAAACATATGAGCTGATTAGATGGTAACTTGAAGCTTCTGAATGGATATCAGATAATAGGTTTTGTTTATTAACTTGAATAACGATGAAGTGCCCATGCTCTTCAATTGTGAATGACATGCATTGACCAAGACGTAGTGGAAGATATTAAATTTCTAAACGATTAAAATTGGAAATCTTAATTCTAAAGAGGATTACTTTTTATTATCAATTGCTTGTTGAATAATATCACAATCTATGACACACATCGGTTGTTATTTACCGAAAATGAAGCCAAGGTCGCATTTTTATGTTGATATGATTTAAAATCTAAGTTATAGATTTTTTTATGTGTGATATGATGAGAATGTATGAGTAGTTCTATGAAACATTCTTTTTTAAACACTCTCCATTTCTATCGAATCAAAGACTGCCCGAAGTATCTTTTAAACATATTTTTGGCATCAAAATGTCATTAAACATTGCAGCTTGAAGTGCGTCATAGTTGCAAATTGAACTGCTTTTGAAAGGTTGCAACCTTAAAAAATAAAAAAAAGTCTTCTTTTGTTTTCCAACATAAATTGTAGAAAATCGTTTACATACAACTTAAGCATGATTAGTGAAACACCTTGTGTTAAAATTCAAGGTAATGTTCTAACTCTATCCCATACATTAGAAGCATGCTTTTGAATGATCCTTAAGGATGCAGACTTTTATCCCTAGGACATCCCTCAAATTCAAGGTAATGTTCAAGGTAAAATTCAAGGTAATGTTCTAACTCTATCCCATACATTAGAAGCATGCTTTTGAATGATCTTTAAGGATGCAGACTTTTATCCCTAGGACATCCCTCAAATTTTGGTGATGCCCAGGGCCGGACATCAGATTTAGGCACTGCACTGCTCCCCGCAACATTCAATCTAGTGTTTTTTTTAATGTACAATGAATGAAAAACACACAGATCTAACGTCCAACCTCTTAAAGTAGAGGCACTCATATATTTGGACAAATCTGAAAGCTGAACATGTTCAAAACATGTAGAGTGAGTAAGACTTGAACCTAGGCACTCTCCTCATGGAATTGAAGACATGAAGTTGATCTCGATTAAGTACATGCCCATTTTATCTGTCCATCTGGACGGTTTATAATTATACATGCCGCATACCTTGGATTTGTGTCGAGACTCGAGAGGAGAAAGTTAGGACATAGTACGGTAGGCGCATAAGCTTTTTGTAATGCCTACCCATATTCCACACGCGAAAAGACTATTCGTGCTGCCGCCTACTTTCACAAATTCACACTCAACTGCCATTTTCTCTTTTAAACACGCAGGCAGTTTTGCACACTCACATGCAGAATCCTTCCACGTGGAAAACTCCATTCCTTTCTTGAAATCGAGATTTCCCTTCTTTCTTCACATACAACGGAGGTATTCTCCTTCAGCAAAAATTAACTCGACTTTAAAATTTTGCTTAGAAAATCAAGTGATCTTTTCTTTCCATTAATCATATCATTTTGTTCCGATTAATCAGATCATATAGTTCAAGTAAGAAATCTTGTAGAGTGTTTAATTACAAATATGTGGCACACATATGGACCCATGTTCTCTTCGTAATCATACTTTGGTATCACTTATTGTTTATGTGTGTGTATGTCTCCATGTATATATATATATATATATATATATATATATATATATATATATATATATATATATATATATATATATATATATATATATATATAGTTTTCCCAACTTCGGAGTTAGCAAAAAATACCTTTTCTATTGACTTTCCATGCATCAAGGACCTCTTTTTGAGTTGTAGCTATCGTGATCTTGATTCTTCAATCCGTCTAGATTACTTTGGCTTTTTATCAATTTCAAAAAGCATGTGACTTATGTTAAACTTGAATGACTAATTTATCTTGGCTTTTTTAATTAGTTAATCAGACACTAATGAAATGTTTCTTGAACAACATTTCTATGTTAAAATTCTAACTAAATTTTACTCTTTAATAATATATATGATAACAAATAAATTATAAGTAGTGCTTTGAGTAACTATATGATTTTTTGAAGTATTCATAGAGGGTTTATTACACAAAAAAGAAGTTGATAAATTATAAGATATACATAAATAACTGATAGCAAGTAATGAGGCTCCAAACTTCATGCAGTGAATAAAGACGATCAAGTGGAACATTTAGTCAAAGCAAAGAAAATAAAATAGGGGCTAGAAAGTGGAGATAGAGCTTAAAGATGGATCAAATGTTTTTGAAGAAATGATTATTTCTTATTAACAAATCCAACTTGGATGTAAAAAGAAGAAATAGATGAAGCTTTGGCAATAGGATTCATCTATAAGATTGAGCACATAGAGTGAACATCTCTCATAGTGGTAGTCCCTAGAAAAACTAAGAAGCTTAGGGTATGCATTAATATGAAGAAACACAGTGCACCCACTATTAGGGACACTTTCCTCTCCCTTTTGCACACCATTCTTTTGTTACTCTCACCCACTATTAGGGACATTTTCCTCTCCCTTTGCAGACCATTCTTTTGAAAGAGTAACAAAAAACCATAAGGTGGATAGTTCCCTCTAAAGACTAACACAAAAAAACCTTTTCTAGAGAATGGTTCATCATTGCCTTTTGGGTTATGCCCTTTGGTTTAACTTCCATATCTTTTGAATGCTTGATATTTCATGTATTCAATGAATTTCTAAGAAAGAATATCGACTTTTATGTGGATGATCTATGCACTAACTCTTTCAAAAGAGATTTACACATCCTCAAATTGTGAAAAGAGTGTGCTTGGACCTTGAGAAATGTTCTTGCATGGTAAGACAAGGCTAGGTCAAAGGACACATTGTTTCAAAGAATGGAATCTAAACATATGAGGAGAAGATAAAGGTGATTTTAGATCTCTCGAGACCTAACAATGTAAATGAAGTGCATGCATTCATAGGCCACTATGGATACTACTATCCGTGTAGGAAACCATATTCAAGCCATTGTATGACCTATTGGCCCACTCATTAGGAGAAGTTCAGGGTCTTCAATAGACATTTTATTTACGGGCTTAGTAGAGAAGGATTAAATTTAATTATGCTTTGACTTTGGCCCTAAGTAAGTGTGGTAAAAGAATGATATATTAATTTTTTATTTGAAAAGTGAATAAAGACACACTCTCTCTCTCTTTAGATCCTTCTCTCTCTTATTTCATTTTTTGTAATTAAAAAACCCCTAACAGTGATCTTCATCACTCTTGTACCATATGTATCATAGAAGCACACACTTTTGTAATTAGTAGCTCCATTTTGTGCAAGCCAAGGAGTCCTCGAGCTTGAGGAGTTTAGGTAGAACAAGCATACCAATTTTGACTATTTTTAGATCTCGTTTAGACCTCCAAACAGTGCCTAGAACCTATTTCTTAACTATGCCAAACACTAGATGTGAAACTTCTCAAAACTAGTCTAAAAACTATAAATAGAGCTAGAGAGCTCATTTTTGAGGTTAGCTAATATAGACTTGTATGAGTTAGTGTGAGCTTGAACTTGTAAGAGTGATCTTGGGAAATAGAATCCACTTTCAACCTTCCATTGTGTCTTGCTTGTCTTTTCTTGCGTGTGTATGTGTGTGTGCATCTCTATGCTTCTCACCTTCACTCTCCCTACATTTTGCGTTCACGATCTTCATGTCACTCCTATCTCTTCTGCAGATTGACATTAAGGAGGTGGAGCTCCTTAACGTGGTGCTTACCATTGTGCTAGGGCAACACCAAATTTAATGGCACCGTTGCCGGGGATCGAGTTCTAGGACGAATGTGTGATGGTAAGAGTATAGCAAGAAGTGGCGTTTGAAGATAAAAATTTCAGTTTTTGTTATTTTTTAAAGTTTTTTTTTTTGTGTTTTTCATCTCCTCTACACTCCTCCTTCACCACTGCATCATCTTCTTCCACTCCAAAAAGATAAAAAATTTCACCATCTCCACCTATTATCATGGACACAAAGGAAATCATCTCGAACCTTAGATTCCATGTCAATTTCTATATCTCATGATTGGTTGAGAATTTGAAGAAAATAATGCCACCATTGCGTCTGGAATATGCCAAAACCCCAAGATCAACTGCCTATTTGCTGAATTCTGACACCCGGAGGTCCCATTTCTAGTCGATGACATCATCAAGTCATAACTCCCTTTGGTAGCCGCCCTTCAAAAACTATATAGGGAGGGGTTGGCCACATTCATAATCAGTCTTGCCAATACCAATCTTGAGAGCTCAAGGAGTCGTGACTGCCAAGTAAGTACTCTTCAAGTTCCAGTTCTAGTTCTTGTCTTGTTCCTTGTTCTAGTCTTGTATAGCCTAGTTCTTGGACATCCTGTCTTGTCCTCTTGTAATCTCATAGTACGAGATCTTGTCCAGTTCTTTCTTGTATCCAGTTCATCTCCCAGAAGGGAGTTCTTGTAATTGAGATATTCTTATCCATACCTACGGTCCCGGGTTGTGGGATCCCCTATATAATCTCGAGTCCAATTTTCCATACCTATCAGTCCTGGGTTGTGGGATGTATTGTATGAGTCACGTATTCCTCTATTGTTTTCCCTTCGTGGGTGTTCTTGTAATCGAAAGTGTATTTCTGAAATCTTGTCTAGTGTAGTCAGAGAGCACAATCTAGTGCTCCCCTGACATTTTGGCAAGACTAACTTCATCAAAACCAGGCACCATGGATTCCCTATGCAAGGAGATCCAATCTACCATAAAGGACTTGATTGAACATGTCCAAGATATGAAAATATTTCTACGACAAGATGATCGATTTGTTTCAAGTTATGCCTTGAATATCAAGATGTTTTTTTGTGGAACTACATATCAAGAAGACTACATGGTTAATCAGTTTTGAAGTGGCCTCAATCCTGAAGTCAAATATCTCTTGCTATCCATGCCTCAAGCAAATACCTTGGAGGATATTATCAATCAAGCAATTTAGTGTGAGAATCAATTGTTAAAAGAAATCCAAGTCCAGGAATCATAAGTCTTGAATAATGAAGACACTACTCCTCAAGAATCTGAACCAAGAATATTTGAAGCCCAAAAAGTCATTACAAATGATATGGAGTATGCACATTATGAAGATATCAAGAAGGTAAAGGATAAGGATGAGTTCATGTTCAATCAAGGAGGTGTGCTTACTGAACACTCTTCATCAGAGATCTTGGAAACACCACAACATTCCACTAGAAGCTCAAATGATCTATCACATGAAGAACCCACAGAAGCCCAAGAGAGACCCACTCCTTCACCACTGATCAAGATTGAGGATCATGAAGAGTTTGGGGTCATGCATGTATTAGATTCAAGGATCTCTCAAGGAAGATTGGAATGCCTTATTCAGGAAAGCGTATGACATCATTGATTATACTTGGTAACTCTTGATGTGTAAAACACCACAAGAAATGAATTAATGTGACACTAGAACACCTCTATGGTCACCATTAACTCATTGCCACTCCAAACTTTGAGAAATGATAGCCGAAACCAAGAACTTTGCTTCTTCAGATTTTTCTAGTCACTGAAATGACATACCTTCAGTATTTTGCTAATTTCTCTTAGCTCAAGTATTATTTCTCCACGATCTTTTATAGGCTGAAACTAGAAGAGTAGAGCTTTCCAACAAGCTATGATATGCTTCAAACGGATCTCTAAAACTCAAGTTATGGCCCTCACAAGATGACCCTGTATGACCTTCCAAAACTAGAAATTTTGACTATTTTAGTAAACTTCGCTGTCTAAAAATAAAAATCCGATGCCTAGCATCGACTTGCAACCAAAAGTCAATGTCGGGCATCGACTTTGAGCTTTTTGAGCCACTTTTTCAGCACCAGAATTAGCCTCTTTTACACACACATGAACAAGACCACTTTTATGTGGGAAGTCGATGCCGAGCATCGACTTTGAAACTCGATGCCAGGCATCGAGTTTCTCCACAAACCTCATGATTTTAAGTAGTTCTAGCAGTACATAATACTCAGAGAATAAAACACAGACTTATCAGCACAAACTCGATGCCAGGCATCGAGTTGCTTGGAAAACTTGGACTTTTGAATTCATCACACAGTAGACAAGCATGGAGATGATGGAGAGATTCTCATACACAAAACTTTAACTATTTCTTCTCATAACTATGGAAAAACTCAGAAGCTTTACAGATGCTTTCTCACTCAGAGAAGCTCGACTAATCTCAGTCATACAAGATGAGTACTAACTCACTTTCTCATTGTCTTTCTCTTCTTCTCTCTCTCCGCGTCAGTTGATACAAACTAACTTATATAGATTTTCTCATTCTCGTGATTTTTAAAAAACGTCAAGAACTAAAGTGAACTAACTTTACAAATATAATACACTTGTGAATTTGTCCCTTCACATAGGCATGTGGTTTTCTTCTAATGCTTTGACCTTCAAATATATGTCCAATTAGTGATTGTTTCTCCAACAGCTCCCCCTCAATCACTAATTAACATTCTCTGTTTCTTCACATCATCTTCTTTTTCTTTTACTCCTGCCATGTTTTTGAATCTGTTGGTCTTCACACCATCCAAGCTCTTTGTCATAATGTCTGCTATCTAATCTTTAGTAGAAATGTACTCCACTTCAATCTCCTTCTCCATTACCTTTTCTCTCAGGAAATGATAATGTATCTCTATGTGTTTTGTTCTTGCATGAAATACTAGATTTGCTGCAAGATAAAGTGAACTCATATTATCTCCATGTATTGTAGGTATACCTTGATCAATGCCCAAGCTTTTGAACAATGTCTGCATCCATATGACCTCCTTAGCTGCTTCCACAAGTCCTTTGTACTCAACTTCAGTTGATGATAATGCTACTGTATGTTGTTTCTTTGAACACCAACTTACAAGCTTATCACCAATGTATATCATGTAGCCATGAGTTGATCTTCTGTCATCCTGGTTACCTGCCCAATCTGAGTCACTATAGGCTCTCAACTTCAAATCTGATGTAAAAGGATAATATAATCCTTCCTTTATAGTTCCTTTGATATATCTGAGAACTCTTTGACTTGCAATCCAATGTGGGTCCTTTGGACAATGCATGAATTGTGACGAAACTCCCACTGCATAACTAAGATCGGGTCTTGTTAGTGTAGCATAAATCAAACTACCCACAAGAGATTGATACTTCCTCATATCTTTGTATTCTGCACCATCATATTTACTGAGCTTGTGATTAACTTCAAGTGGAGTTGAAGCTTCTGTGCAATTTTCCATATCAAACTTCTTCAATAGATTCAAAAGATACCTTTCTTGTGATACATATATGCCATGGTCTGTATAAGTGACTTCCATTCCAAGAAAGTATGATAACTTTCCTAGTTCACTGATCTTGAACTCTTTCTCAAGTAATCTCTTTACCTCCTTCATTCCTTCATCTGAAGTACCTGTGATTATAATGTCATCTACATAAATACAAATGTAGATTGTACCTTCCTCTGCTCTTTTGATAAGTAGACTTGAATCTGCTTTTGAACTTTGATATCCAAGATCATTGAGATACTTCACTAGTCTATAGTTCCATGCTCTTGGAGCTTGCTTCAATCCATACAATGCTCTTCTCAACTTGAAAACAAAATTTGGATACCTGGAGTCTATAAACCCTTTAGGTTGTTCCATGTATACCTCATCTGATATGTATCCATTCAAGAATGCATTCTTTATATCCAATTGACTTAGGGTCCATCCTTTTGAAGCTGCAATAGCAATGATTGTCCTTATAGTTGACATCTTAGCTACAGGACTGAATGTCTCATCATAATCTATGCCATAGGTTTGGGCATAGCCTTTCACCACCAGTCTAGCTTTGTATCTGGCTATACTTCCATCTGCAAGCTTCTTTACTTTATAAACCCATTTATTTCCAATTACTTTCTTACCATTTGGTTTAGGAACAAGTTCCCATGTCTTGTTCTCCTCGAGTGCATTGAATTCTTCCTTCATGGCTTCTTCCCATTGCTTCTTACCTTTAGCTTCATCATAGTTCTGGGGTTCTTCATCATCTTTGACCATATATGCATAGTTCTTCTGAGTTATGTAAGAAGTATCATAAGAATACCTTTCTGGTTGTCTTCTAGTCCTGCTTGACCTTCTTGGTTCACATTCTTCATAAGTGTCTATATACACTTCTTCATCAAATATAGGAGCTTCTTCATTTCTTCTTGTTAATCCACTTGTGGATGTACTTGCTTGAATATAGTCTTCATCTCTATTTACCTGCACAATTGATTTTCCTTTCTCACATCTTCTTACCTCTTCTTCAAATTCTTCAGTTGTATGACTTTGATCTGCATACCAACTTTTCTGTTCATCAAATGTAACATCTCTAGAAACAATAAATTGTTTGGTTAGAGGATTCCACAATCTGTAACCCATCTGCTTTTCATCATAACCAATGAACACATATTTTTCTGCCTTTGGTTCAAGTTTATGTCTAAATTGTGATGGCACATAAGCATATGCAATTGATCCAAACACTCTACAATGATCTAGTGTTGGTTTCTTACCCCACCAAGCTTCATATGGATTCATTCCATTTAGAGCTGCACATGGTAATCTATTCACAAGATATGTAGCTGTATTTACAGCCTCAACCCAAAGATAATTTGGACAATTCTTCTCCTTTAGCATAGCTCTAGCAAACTCAACCAAAGTCTTGTTCCTTCTTTCTGCTACACCATTTTGTTGTGGTGTATACCTGCAGGTTATTTCCCTCTTAATACCTGCATTCCAAAGATAATCATTGAACTCTTGGGAGAACTATTCTCCCCCTCCATCAGACCTCAGTCTCTTAAGCTTTTGACCTGTGACTCTCTCTGCATATGCATGAAAATGCTTGAAAGCTCCAAACACTTCTGATATTTCCTTCAAAACATATAATGTTATCCGTCTTGTAGCATCATCAATGAAAAGAACATAATACCTTGAACCACTGATAGATCCTTCTTTTGTTGGTCCCCATACATCTGTATGAATGAGCTCAAGTAATCCATCATGTTTGAATCCTTTCTTTTGAAATGGTAACTTGTGTGCTTTTCCCATTTGACATGCTTCACATTTATAAACCATATGTTGACTCTACACATTTGGTAATCCTAGTACAGGCTGATTAGCAACCATAGCTTTAATTCCTCTTTCATTGAAATGACCTAATCTCTTATGCCAGAGATCAAGTTCTGTAATCACTCCTTCACCATGTGTGAGCAAAGATTGACCAATGTTCCCTTGTACTCTTAAAGTAAAGAGTCTACCTTCTTTCTTACCAGAGACAATCTGAGTATATCCATTCTCTGGATCTTCAACAAATACTCCTTCATTTGTAAACCTGACTTGAAAACCTTTTTCAACTATCTGCCCCACACTAATCAAGTTTTTAGGTATTGTGGGAACATACAAAACATTGGTTAGCAAATCTGCTCCACTCTTGCATTTCACTTTTCCAATTGAATGTACACTATGTCTTGTATTATCACCTGTTTGAACACTATGACTAGAAATGCCTTTTTCCAATTCTGACATCAATTCTATGTTTCCTGACAAATGATTAGAACATCCAGAGTCAATGTAAAATACTTCCAAAGCCTCTTGCTCTTCCTCTGCCTGTGCCTTTACCTCTTTCATAATAAACTTGAGAACTCGACTCTTCTTCATCCTTTGCTTTACCTTTATCTCCTTTCTTCTTGTTCTTCATGTACATTGTAGAACTTTGTCCTTTATTTCCATCTCCCTTCAAGTCTTGCTCATATGTGAGCATCAAACCAAGCAATTGGTTCAAATTTGGAACATAATGATTTAATGAAAGTTCTGTTGACAAGACAAAAGGTTTCCACCTTTCATCCCCTCTCAAACCTGTAAGCAATTGAGCAATCAACTTGTGATCCTCAATATCTTCATCTATGGATCCAAGACTATCTGCTAGATCCTTCATCTTAGTGACATAATCACTAATACTTTGGCTTGGCTTCTTCTTGAATGTTGTAAACTCTAACCATAGACTTGCTTTCTGTGCTTTAGTAGTGCTTTGGAAATGATACTCCAATGCATTCCAAATATCTTCAGATGACTCCAATCCTCTGATTGGTGGTAGCAAATGATCAGAGATTGTATTGTAAATGTATGCCTTTGCACTTGCATCCTTCTTCTGCCAATGCTTTAAAGCATCTAGTTCTTCTTTCTTTGGTCGGCTTTCATCTTCAAATACTGGCTTCTCTTCTTCACCTGTTACATATATCATGAGATCCTTACTCATAAGTAAGGCTTCCATTCTCATTACCCATGTGGGGTAATTATCTCTATCCAGTTTGTCAATGGAGATATGATCTGCCATACTCCTTCCCTTCTGCTGCAACTTGTGAGCTTAAAGGATAAAGGATAATACCTTTTGGAGTTCTTTCTGTATGAAGATACTTTTGAAGTAACCTTTTGATGCCTTGTGTCTTGAAATGCTTCAGCTTTCAACCTTTAATGGAAAACTTTTCAGAACTTCTCGTACCTTTGCCGCCTTTTGCTCTTTAGGACCTTTCTGCTCTGATACCACTTGTTGATGTGTAAAACACCACAAGAAATGAATTAATGTGACACTAGAACACCTCTATGGTCACCATTAACTCATTGCCACTCCAAACTTTGAGAAATGATAGCCGAAACCAAGAACTTTGCTTCTTCAGATTTTTCTCGTCACTAAAATGACATACCTTCAGTATTTTGCTAATTTCTCTTAGCTCAAGTATTATTTCTCCAAGATCTTTTTTAGGCTGAAACTAGAAGAGTAGAGCTTTCCAACAAGCACGGATCTCTATAACTCAAGTTATGGCCCTCACAAGATGACCCAATATGACCTTCCAAAACTAGAAATTTTGACTGTTTTAGTAAATTTGGCTATCTAAAAATAAAAATTTGATGCCTAGCATCGACTTGCAACCAAAAGTCGATGCCGAGCATCGACTTTGAGCTTTTTCAGCCACTTTTTCAGCACCAGAATTAGCCTCTTTTACACACACATGAACAAGACCACTTTTATGTGGGAAGTCGATGTCGGGCATCGAATTTATGCTGAAACTTGATGCCAGGCATCGAGTTGCTCCACAAACCTCATGATTTTAAGAAGTTCTAGCAGTACATAATACTCAGGAATAAAACACAGACTTATCAGCACAAACTCGATGCCAGACATCGAGTTGCTTGGAAAACTTGAACTTTTGAATTCATCACACAGTAGACAAGCATGGAGATGATGGAGAGAGTCTCATACACAGAACTTTAACTATTTCTTCTCATAACTATGGAAAAACTCGGAAGTTTTATAGATGCTTTCTCACTCAGAGAAGCTCGACTAATCTCAGTCATACAAAATGAGTACTAACTCACTTTCTCATTGTCTTTCTCTTCTTCTCTCTCTCTCCGTGTCAGCTGATACAAACTAACTTATATAGATTTTCTCATTCTTGTGATTTTTAAAAAACTTCTAGAAATAAAGTGAACTAACTTTACAAATATAATACACTTGTGAATTTGTCCCTTCACATAGGCATGTGGTTTTCTTCTAATGCTTTGACCTTCAAATATATGTCCAATTAGTGATTGTTTCTCCAACAGTAACTTATAGAAAATATTCTTAAAGAAAAATTCAAGGTTCATGAGTTCCATAGGAAGAATCCAATGAAACCCAAGCTACAGAACATGGCCGCTCCTCGTGGAACTCGTCGCTTGAGGGGGAGGTGATATCATGGACACAAAGGAAACCATCTCGAACCTTAGCTTCCATGTCAATTTCTATATCTCATGATTGGTTGAGAATTTGAGGAAACTAATGCCACCACTGCATCCAAAATATGCCAAAACCCAAAGATCGGCTATCTATTTGCTGAATTCTGACACCCGGAGGTCCCATTTCTAGTCGATGACATCATCGATGACATCATCAGGTCGTAACCACCTTTGTAGCCGCCCTTTAGAAATTATATAAGGAGGGGTTGGCCACATTCATAATCAGTCTTGCCAATACCAGTCTTGGGAGCTCAAGGAGTCGTGACTACCAAGTAAGTACTCTTCAAGTTCTAGTTCTAGTTCTTGTCTTGTTGCTTGTTCTAGTCTTGTCTAGCCTAGTTCTTGGACATCCTATCTTGTCCTCTTGTAATATCATAGTACAATATCTTGTCCAGTTCTTTCTTGTATGCAGTTCATCTCCTAGAAGGGATTTCTTGTAATCCAGATATTCTTTTCCATACCCACGATCCCGAGTTGTGGGATCTCCTACATCATCTCGAGTCCACTTTTCCATACCTATCGGTCCCGGGTTGTGGGACGTATTGTATGAGTCACATATTCTTGTATTTTTTTCCCTTCGTGGGTGTTCTTGCAATCGAAAGTGTATTTATGAAATCTTGTCTACTGTAGTCAGAGAGCACAATCTAGTGCTCCCCTGACACCTATCCCCCTCATTTCCCTCATTTGTGCATGTGTGTGTGAGAGAGAGCTTTTATGCTTGTTGTGCTGTGTGTTTTTTTGAGTTTTCTTGCAGGTGCAGTGCTCCGGAACAACAGGAGAGCTTCCAAAACGTGAGAAAATCAATTTTCTGTCAGATCTTCCATAGGTGTCAGACCATCCGATGGTTTAACAAGTTCAAATTTTTTGGTAAGCGAGTACACCATGGTGTAGGGGATCCTTGCGCACACAGGAATCCATAGATGCATTTTAGAAATTTGCATTTTGGTGGACCATCGTGACGGGCTCACGCCATCACGATTGTGTCACAGCATCGCAACGGCTCGGCCACACCATCGCGACGGTCTCATTGTTACCAATTATGGAATGTGTTGTATAAAGACTCTATTGGAGTGAGATTTATTAATTTATTAATGCGTTTTGATGATTTGATATAGCAGTTGAAGGTTCGAGAGGGCATGAAAGGTGTGAAAGGGCATGGGTGTTTCAAATATGTCTGGACACCAATAATTGGATTTATTTTTCATATAATTTGTAAATAAAACCATGTAGAGGGTTTTGTTTTTAGAAACAAATATTAAAGTAGTGGTCAGGATAAGGATTGTTGTAGACTATGATTTATGTTAATAAAAGCAAAGGCCCTCCATAAAAAGAGAGCAAATTTGTAGTTTCACGCTTGCGTTTTGAAGCTGCCCTCATTGTAACCGCTATTTTCGACATAATGAAAAAATCCTACATATACATGCACTTAGTGGACCAGTCAAAACAAAGTGCATGGGGGGAGATTGCATCCAATCTTTTGTACTATCTCATCTCTTCGCATATCTATGTTCTATGTGTTTTCAGCAATATCCATATCCTTTATGTGTGCATGAATTATGATCCTAGTAAAAATGGTATCAGAGTAATGTGTGCATCATTACAGGGGGGTTTGATGCCATTCGATCTCTGTTTTGTTGTCCATCTTCATTTCAAATTCCAATTCCAATTCTGATTCCAATTTTGATATCGATTCCAATTTTCGTCTCTATCCCTCTTTTGATTTTAGTTTTGATTTTGGTTGCGATTTTTGTTTTTGTTTTTATTCCAATTCATGAACCCATATCTACTCTTATGTTTACTCCTACATTTATTCCTATGTTTACACCTATGTTTACACCTATGTTTACACCTACATCTTACTGCTACATTTACTCCTTCGACTTAACTAAGGCATTAAACGTGGGTGTCAACTAAGGCATAGAACTTTGGCATAGCTTTGGCTTCCATAGCACCCATGGCTTCCTTGGCAACCATTGGCTATGTGTGAATTCCTTTTAACTAAGGAGTGGCAGTAAGTAGTCTTATATTCACCAAGGAGCGAGGATTTGAACCCAAACCTCACTTCATAAGTCTAGTGTTTTATCACTACACTATTTCTTCGTGTTGTCACTCTAGTGAATTCTGTTTTCTTATGTTTAACATGGCTTGCATCTCTCTCTCTCTTTCTCTGTCGCTTAGTTTTTCAGTTCCCAAGAGCCACCCATATGTTTTCCCTTGGAATTAAAGAAATCTCAAAATTGTTTTCATATATCCAACAAGGGGGTTTCTTTGTCTACATATCAATGGACCCTATGAATACCATGGAGGATTTTGGTGAGTCACCTCTACCTAAGGTACCGCTTGAGCAACAGTTGGTGCTCTTGCAGCATAAACTTTGAGGCACCCAAAATGAGACTAGACAATGTGACGAAGTACTTTAGAAAATGCAATTTGAAGAAGATAACCTTGCAAGGGTGGTAAAAGCTATTGTTTCTACCCAAGCTGATGGCACACATTACAAGATTGGTGTTAAAAACTACCAATTTATATGGTTTGATGGCCATAAGGATAGCCCATTAATTGTTTCATGGTTATCACAAGTCTAATTTTCTTTGATTATCAAAGTTCAATTTTTTACTTTCTTTAATGCTGTAGTTCTTTCCATGTGATGCATTTATATATAGGATTTATTATGTAGGAGCATATTTTAGTTACAGTTCCCAAAATAAATTTGAATATTTAGAGCATATTCTAGACCATGAATCATTGAAAAAAAATCAAATAGTTAGAAATGTATGTTCTTTTATTGAATTACTCAAAGACTATGTTAGCACTTCATAAATAATCTTAATAATGTGAATCCTCCATGGACATTTCCATGCATGTGTTTTTACAAGGCACATGCCTATATTGTTTAGTGATGGGACATGTGATTGGCTATCCATGTCTACTTTATTTTATCAAATGAGGCCAGTTGCTTTTTTAGTTGAGGGGCATGTTATCAATTATGGAATGTGTTGAGCAAGGAATTGTTCAAGTGCTAATTTATTAAGTTATTTATGCATTTTTGTGTTTTGATATAGTAGATAAAGGTTTGCAAGGGCATGGAATGTGTGAAAGGGCATGGACATTTCGAATATGTTCGAACACCAATAATCACATAGATTTCATATAATTTGTAAATAAACCCACGTAGAGGGTTTTGTGTTAGAAACAAATATAAAAGTAGTGCTTTCTTTTTGAAGCCACACTCATTGTAAGAGTTTGTTTGACATAATAAAAAACCCTATAAATACATGCACTCTGTGGGCCTATCAAAATAGAGTGTGTGGGGGGCAATTGCACCCAATCTTGTGTATTGTCTCCTCTCTTCACATATCTATGTTTTGTGTGTCTTCAGCACCCATATCCTTAGTGTGCCTGTGAATTAAGATCTTGGCAACAGTGGAATGTGTTGTATAAATAATTATTGGAGTGAGATTTATGAATTGATTAATATTTTTGGTGTTTTGATATAGAAGCAAAGCTCTGAGAAGTTCAATGTTCTGGGATGATCATAGCAGAGAAGAGAAGTAGGGATATGATCAATATGTATGTATTAAATCACATAGAGTACAATGACATTGGCAGGTTATAATTGCACAATGTGAGGGTAGTGATATAGTTATAGAGTGAGATCTCTAATCACAAGAAACCCCTCTCAATTGATCTTCAAATCGGGGCTCGAAGCCACACGAGATTTCGATCCAATTTTATAGTTGGAGTTGGGGACAACTTTTGAATTCAAATTCAAGTTCTCACCATAAAGTGAGTCCTAAACTTTAGGCTTTAATCTCTTATCTATCATCTACTAAGAATTAGAGATTTGATTCCTCCTAACTCCACGTGGGATTAGTGCAATGCACTTTTACAACGATAAAAGTAATTGTCTTTTACAAGGGAGTAGTCATATGTGACTATATGAGATAAATGCTCTCTCCAAGTATGTAGGCTTGGACTCATTTGCATGAACAACTCCCCCTAAAGCCTAACATGCTTGGTCTTCATTTTTCTTTGATTTCCTACAATCCAATAATCATTTTGAACCTGTTCATCTTAGTTCCATCCAAAGACTTTGTGAGTACATCTGCACATTGCAAATTGGTTGATACATAGGACAATTGGATGTCCTTTCCAAGTAACTTCTCTCTTACATAATGATAGTGCACTTAAATGTGCTTAGTCCTTGCATGATATACAAGATTAGCAGCCAAATGAAGTGAACTAGTGCTATCTCCAAAAATCATTGGAGTATAAGAATGTAATCCCAAATTTGTGTAGAGTAGTTTCAGCCACATAACTTCTTGTGTTGCATTTGTTAAGCCTCTATATTTTTCTTCTATTGATGACAATGATACAGTTGGGTGTTTCTTTGATGACCATGATATTAGCTTTGAACCTGCAAAAGATAAGTAGCCATAAGTGATCCTCCTATTCTCTTTTGAACCAGCACAATCTGCATCATAATACATCTTGATATCTAAATTAGAAGTGAATGGATAAAACAGCCCTTCATTTATGGTACCCTTAAGATACTTTAAGATCCTCTTGGTAGCTTCCATGTGAGGTTTTCTTGGTGTATGCATAAATTGGCTTAATTTACTTACTCCATAACATATGTCTACTCTTGTTAGGGTTGCATAATTGAGACTCCCAACAGGCCTTTGATAACCTTTAATATCCTCAAGGAGTTCTCCCTTAAGAGAACTAAGTTTGTGGTTGATTTGCATGGGTGTATGTGCAATTTTAGTGTTCTCCATCTTGAATGTAACCAACATATCATGAATGTACTTCCTTTGAGTAATAAAGATTCCAGAATCTGATTATACAAGTTCTAATCCAAGAAATTATGTTAACAAACCAAGGTCAATGATTATAAATTCTTCCATCATCTGAGCTTTAATTTTCTTGATGCCATTGGCATCATTCCCTATGATGATAATGTCATCCACATAAACACATAAGTACATAACTTCTGAGTTAGTCTTCTTGATGAACAAAGAAGAATTTGCTTTGCTAGCAACAAATCCTTGATCCTGCATATATGTGACAAGCCTATGGTTCCAAGCTCTAGGAGTTTGCTTTAAACCATAGAGTGATTTTTGAAGCATACATACATAGTCTGATTTTTCCTTTTCTTCATACCCTAGTGGTTAAGCCATGTAAAAATCTTCTGAGATCCATACATTTAGGAATGCATTTTTAACATCTAAGTGATACAAGTTCCAATTCTTTAAGCAATACTTACTAAGACCCTGATTGTTGGCATCTTAGCCATAGGTGAGAAGGTCTCCTCATAATCCACTCCATGAGTGTGATCAAAACCCTTTGCTACTAGCCTTGCTTTATACTTGTTGATTGAACCATCTAAGTTCTTCTTGACTTTATATATCCACCTAGATCCTATTACCTTCATGCTTGGTTTCTTGGGAACCAAATCACAAGTGTTGTTCTTGTGAAGTGCTTCAATTTCTTCCTCCATAGTTTCTCTCCATTATTTCTTCTTATTGGTTTCTTCAAATGAAGAAGGCTCTTCTAACATAGAATCTTTAGTCATGTACACATAATGCTTGGTGACTAGTGATGTGTCATAGCCATACCTTATGGGTTCTTTACTCTCCCTTTGAGATCTTCTGAGTGCTTGATTGGATGACTCTCGAATGTCTTCAAATTGTTTGACCTTTTTCTTGCCCTTGGACTTCCAAGCTTTGAAGTCAATCTACTTTTCATCTTCTAAGTTGAGATCTTCTGATGTTTGTTTTTCTTCTTGAGTGAAAGTTGGAAAATCACCTTCTAAGTCATAGGGTAGCTTAATGTTCCTGCAATCATCTTCAAACCATGAATTATTTTCATCAAACACTACATCCCTACTAACTGTGAATCCTTTTTTTGTGGGATTGTACAACCCATATCCTTTCTAGTTTTGGACATACCCAATTAATATATACTTTTCAGCTTTTGGATCAAGCATTCCTCTAATCTGTGAGGGTTTATGTGCATAAGCCACGCACCCAAAGATTTTACAATGCTCTAAGGAAGGTCTCCTACCATTCCATGCCCTATAAGGTGTTATTCCATCCAAGGACTTGTTTGGAAGCCTATTAATTAAGTATGTGGCTATAGAAATAGCCTCTGCCCATAGGTAATCTGGAAGTTTCTTTCGATTCAACATTGATCTGCAGTCTCTACTATTATTCTATTCCTCCTCTCTACGACTCCATTCTGTTCAAGAGTGTATCTTGTTGTGAACTCTCTCGTCATACCTCTGTCCTATAAGCATGAGTCAAATTCATGTGAGAAATACTCACCACCTCCATCAGATCTGATCCTCTTTAGGCTTTTACCTGTTTGGTTCTCAACCAATGCCAAATACTTCTTGAAACAAGTGAAGACTTCATCTCTATGCTTTGTGAAATAAAGAATTGTCCATCTACTATAGTCATCTATGAATGAAATATAGTACCTTCATCTTGAGATTGATGGCTCTCTACTAGGACCCCACATATCTATGTGCACAAGCTCCAAGTAATCTTCATACATATATCCTTTCTTGTTGAATGTTTGCCTGTGTGATTTGCCAAATTGACAAGCTCCACATTTGTAAATCATGTGTTGCTTGGACACATTTGGAATGCCAAGCACACTCTCATCCTTGCATATTTGCTTTAGTGTTCTTTCACCTATATGACCTAGCCTTTTATGCCATATCTCTCATTCATATAGGGTTTGATCTTTGTAATGGAAGAGTGCAATGTTTCTAGTATTTTCAACTTCAAATGTAAAGAATTTTCTAGATTTCTAACCATTTGCAATCCTTTTGAAGCCTTGTTGAGGGTCCTCCACATATGCACCATGCCTTGTGAATCTAACCTTTAGGCCCTTCTCAACAATCCGTCCAACACTGATTAGGTTTTTTGTTATGGTTGGCACATATAATACCTTACTTAAAAGGTTCATGTTACCATCAGAAGCCTTGACATTCCCAATCTTCTTAACAAAGTGTCTAGTGTCCTCACCTTTCTGCAATTGATGCTTCCCTTTAGGTTCTTCAAGATCAGATAGCAATGCTACATTTCTAGCCACATGATTGGAACAACAAGAATTAATATAGAAAAGATGCTCATCATCTTTACCTTGCTTGGACATCATGTTCATGATCAGTAGAGAATCCTCTTGGTCTTCTATGTAGTTGTTATAATCTCTTCTAGATCTAAAGCCTCCTTGATAGTTGTTGTTGTAGCCTTGATTATAGTTGTGATGATAATTGCTTCCTCCATTGTTGAAACTTCCTCTCGATTGACCATAGCTTGCTCTATGGAAGCCTCTTCCTCTCTGATTCCTTGTGTTCTTGAAACACTCATCTGTGGTATGATTGGTCAAGGCACAAATATTGCATGTTCAAGAGGTGTATGATCTCCCTCTACCTTGCTTTCCTCCTCTACCCCTTCCTCTAGTACCTCTTCCTCTACCTGTGAAGTTCACTTGAGAGGTGCTTGCCTCTTCTTCATTCTTTTTACCATTGCCTTCATCTTTACAATTATTTCTATTCGTGTAAAGGGTAGAAGATTGATTACCTCTAGATTTGTCTCCATTCTTGTTGAGCTTTGTCTCATGTGTGAAGAGTTACCCCATCAATGTGTTGAGGTCAGGCATCTGCATATCCATATGTAAGTCCATTGTTGTGGTGAAGGACTCCCGCTTTCATTAGCCTTGATGCCATTTATGATTTTCCTTACTATCTGATCCTCTTCTATCTCTTCTCCAATGCTCTAGGGTTGGTCAACTACATCCTTCATCTTGGTTACATAGTCAGCTACATTTTGCTTTGGTTGCTTCTTCAAGGTTGTGAACTCCATCCAAAGCTGGTTCTCCCTAGCCCTTGTAGTTGATGCAAAATATGAAGAAAGTACTTCCCAAGTCTCTTGGGAGTTCTTGCAATTCCTAATGTGAGGTAATAAGAAATTAAATATTGAGTTAAGTATAAAAGACCTGGCGAGAGCATCCTTTGCACACCATGTAGTTAACCTTTCTTGCTCTTCTCTCGTAGGTTGATGTTTGCTTTTGAATATTGGCATTTCCTCATCTCTAGAGATGTATCCATATCAGCTTCTTCCTTGGAGATATGATTGGATCCTTAAGGACCATGCTGGATAGTTGCTTCTGTCCAATTTGTCAATGAATGATGGAAATCCATCTCCCATTTTGCTTGTTGTTGCTCTAATACCAATGTTGGAGGAGATTATGGATATATTCCAGAGATGAAGTGGTGCTATGAACTCCTACTTCACACTAGCCAAGAAAAAGTTGTGAAGAGTATAGTAGAGCCTTTGAGCTTCCCAATAATCACAAATAATCTCTTATGTGCTTTGGATTATGATCTAATCAATGGATCAAAACAGATAAGTAGAAACTTCAACTAAGTGTCAAGACTTGCTATTTTGTTCTCTACACATGTTTAGTAAATTCAATAGTGCCCTCAATGTGCTAGCGTTGGACTAAATTCCTTTTGGGAGTATCTAATTAACTTAGATAGCTATCAATCATGAGTTATTTCAATAAAAATAATCAGGTGTACATTGAGAATGATGCTTAGCAAGTTGGAAGACTAACATGACATCTTGGGGCTGCTATAGTATGTAGACCAGTGAGTAGTAGTGTGAAGATATATCAAGATTGAGAAAAGCAATGATAATGAAACTTTGTAGCTATGAAATAGATAATATGCAAAATCTATAGCATTTTTAATCACATCAAATGATCAACTATGCACTGAGAACAAGCTCTGAGAAGTTCAGTGTTCTGAGATGATTATAACAGAGAAGAGAAGTAGAGATATGATCAATGTATATGTATAAATCACATAGAAATACAATGCAATTGGCAATGTATAATTGCATATTGTGAGGGTAATGAGAGAGCTATGCAGGGAGCTCTCTAATCACAAGAAAGCCCTCTCAACAAATCTTCAAAACGGGCTCTAATCCACGCGAGATTTTGATCCAATTTTATAGTTGAAGTTGGTGCCAATGTTTGAATTCAAATTCAAGTTCTCACCATAAAGTTAGTCCAAAAGTTTAGGCTTCACTCTCTCATCTATCATCTACCAAGAATTTGAGATTTGATTCCTCCTAATTCCACGTGGGATTAGTGCAATGTACTTTCACAAGGATAAAAGTAATTGGCTTTTAAAAGGGAGTAGTCATATGTGACTATATGAGATAAATGCTAGCTGTCCAAGTATGTAGGCTTGGACTCATTTGCACCAAAAAGATCCACTATCTATTTGATAAATTTTGATATCTGGAGGTCGTCTTCATTATTGCCATCATTGATGACATCATCAACTCGTAACTGCCCTTGAATTACCCTTGGAAAACCTATGGGGAGCACTAGATTGTGCTCTCTGACAATAGTAGACAAGATTTCAGAAGTATGCTTCTGATTACAAGAATACCCACATAGGGATAGTAGTACAAGAATATGTAGCTGTTACAAGAAGTCCCACAACCTAGGACTGATAGGCATAGATAACTCAGCTAGAGATGATACATGAGATCCCACAACCTGGGATCATAGGTATGGAGCAAGATCTATAGATTACAAGAACTCCCTTAAAGGAGGTGAACTAGCTACAAGAAATAACTCAAAAAGATGTCATACTATGAGATTACAATAGGACAAGAGAGTATGTCCAAGATACAAGACTAGACAAGACTAGAGCAAGATACAAGACAAGAACTGGAACTGGAACTTGGAGAGTACTTACTTGGTGGTCAAGGCTCTGTGAGCTCCACTGACATTTTGGCAAATAATTGATCATTCCAACCTAGATGTCATTTTTGTGGCAAAATAGGTCACATTCAAAGAAATTAAAAAGATGCTCAAGATTATGATTAAAAAAAAGAAGGATTTCCAAAACCCCACGATGAATGTGGTAATAATTTCACGAAATTATTACCACATTCATCGTGGGGTTTTGGAAATCCTTCTTTTTTTAATCATAATCTTGAGCATCTTTTTAATTTCTTTGAATGTGACCTATTTTGCCACAAAAATGACATCTAGGTTGGAATGATCAATTATTTGCCAAAATGTCAGTGGAGCTCACAGAGCCTTGACCACCAAGTAAGTACTCTCCAAGTTCCAGTTCCAGTTCTTGTCTTGTATCTTGCTCTAGTCTTGTCTAGTCTTGTATCTTGGACATACTCTCTTGTCCTATTGTAATCTCATAGTATGACATCTTTTTGAGTTATTTCTTGTAGCTAGTTCACCTCCTTTAAGGGAGTTCTTGTAATCTATAGATCTTGCTCCATACCTATGATCCCAGGTTGTGGGATCTCATGTATCATCTCTAGCTGAGTTATCTATGCCTATCAGTCCTAGGTTGTGGGACTTCTTGTAACAGCTACATATTCTTGTACTACTATCCCTATGTGGGTATTCTTGTAATCAGAAGCATACTTCTGAAATCTTGTCTACTATTGTCAGAGAGCACAATCTAGTGCTCCCCATAGGTTTTCCAAGGGTAATTCAAGGGCAGTTACGAGTTGATGATGTCATCAATGATGGCAATAATGAAGACGACCTCCAGATATCAAAATTTATCAAATAGATAGTGGATCTTTTTGGTGCAAATGAGTCCAAGCCTACATACTTGGACAGCTAGCATTTATCTCATATAGTCACATATGACTACTCCCTTTTAAAAGCCAATTACTTTTATCCTTGTGAAAGTACATTGCACTAATCCCACGTGGAATTAGGAGGAATCAAATCTCAAATTCTTGGTAGATGATAGATGAGAGAGTGAAGCCTAAACTTTTGGACTAACTTTATGGTGAGAACTTGAATTTGAATTCAAACATTGGCACCAACTTCAACTATAAAATTGGATCAAAATCTCGCGTGGATTAGAGCCCGTTTTGAAGATTTGTTGAGAGGGCTTTCTTGTGATTAGAGAGCTCCCTGCATAGCTCTCTCATTACCCTCACAATATGCAATTATACATTGCCAATTGCATTGTATTTCTATGTGATTTATACATATACATTGATCATATCTCTACTTCTCTTCTCTGTTATAATCATCTCAGAACACTGAACTTCTCAGAGCTTGTTCTCAGTGCATAGTTGATCATTTGATGTGATTAAAAATGCTATAGATTTTGCATATTATCTATTTCATAGCTACAAAGTTTCATTATCATTGCTTTTCTCAATCTTGATATATCTTCACACTACTACTCACTGGTCTACATACTATAGCAGCCCCAAGATGTCATGTTAGTCTTCCAACTTGCTAAGCATCATTCTCAATGTACACCTGATTATTTTTATTGAAATAACTCATGATTGATAGCTATCTAAGTTAATTAGATACTCCCAAAAGGAATTTAGTCCAACGCTAGCACATTGAGGGCACTATTGAATTTACTAAACATGTGTAGAGAACAAAATAGCAAGTCTTGACACTTAGTTGAAGTTTCTACTTATCTGTTTTGATCCATTGATTAGATCATAATCCAAAGCACATAAGAGATTATTTGTGATTATTGGGAAGCTCAAAGGCTCTACTATACTCTTCACAACTTTTTCTTGGCTAGTGTGAAGTAGGAGTTCATAGCACCAC